>SJYX01022035.1:109969-305969 GCA_006410675.1 Oreotragus oreotragus
GAATGAATGGTTTCTCTTAAATCAAAACCAAGAATAATGCATTTATTTGGGGCTCCTGCTTCTGATGGCAGTGCTCCTATTTTAGAATAGTGATGTCAGTGAGCTAGGCTGCACACTTTAAATCTCTTAACTTGCAGTTTGGGCAAATGCTTCGTGCTTTAAAAATTCCTCTCTGCTACACGTTTAAACAGAAAGAACTGTGGTGATGCACACAGCCAAGGGAACCCCAGCCTGGCTTGCACCTTTAAGCCCATGGGTGGTGGCAAGGTTTCAGCAGAAGGAAACCGATCTCTCTCTTTTTGTGTAGAAGCACTGTAATTATCTCTGTTACTGGGAAGCCAGTGACAGGTGGGAAATAAATATTTCAAAAGCACACTTAATGGAAGACATGAGCAACTTCTCCCAACAAACAAAAAAAGGGTGTATACCTACCTGTTCTGAAAAAAACCGGAAGCCCTTGTCCTCACGAATACATTCATATGTTTCTCCAAGGACCGGATTAAAAGGCTTACTCCCCGCACGGAAGTAGCTAGATGCATATGCAGACACCGCAAAGGCTGCCACGTACATCTAGGGAAAGGGCAAGAACCTGGTTATTCCTCCATCACAAAGAAATTTATTTTCATGAAGACATGAACAAAATATAGCTTCTCTTTCTCTCTTTGCTGTTTATTTCAAAAAAGGGAAAGATTTGTCCCTGGTTTAATGACACCCAAATAAGCAGGGTGACAATATACAGCCTTGACGTACTCCTTTTCCTATTTGGAACCAGTCTGTTGTTCCTTGTCCAGTTCTAACTGTTGCTTCCTGACCTGCATATAGAGTTCTCAAGAGGCAGGTTGGGTGGTTTGGTATTCCCATCTCTTTCAGAATTTTCCAGTTTATTGTGATCCACACAGTCAAAGGCTTTGGCATAGTTAATAAAGCAGAAATAGATGTTTTTCTGGAACTCTCTTGCTTTTTCCATGATCCAGTGGATGTTGGCAATTTGATCTCTGGTTCCTCTGCCTGTTCTAAAACCAGCTTGAACATCAGGGAGTTCACGGTTCACATATTGCTGAAGCCTGGCTTGGAGAATTTTGAGCATTACTTTACTAGCATGTGAGATGAGTGCAATTGTGCGGTAGTTTGAGCATTCTTTGGCATTGCCTTTCTTTGGGATTGGAATGAAAACTGACCTTTTCCAGTCCTGTGGCCACTGCTGAGTTTTCCAGATTTACTGGCATATAGAGTGCAGCACTTTCACAGCATCCTCTTCCAGGATTTGAAACAGCTCAACTGGAATTCCATCACCTCCACTAGCTTTGTTCGTAGTGATGCTTTCTAAGGCTCATTTGACTTCACATTCCAAGATGTCTGGCTCTAGATTAGTGATCACATCCTCATGATTATCTGGGTCGTGAAGATCTTCTCTGTACAGTTCTTCTGTGTATTCTTGCTACCTCTTCTTAATATCTGATTGCCAGGAGAAATATCAATAGCCTCAGATATGCAGATGACACCACCCTTATGGCAGAAAGTGAGGAGGAGCTAAAAAGCCTCTTGATGAAAGTGAAGGAGGAGAGTGAAAAAGTTGGCTTAAAGCTCAAGTTTTCCAAGGCCCACTTGACTTCACATTCCAGGATGTCTGGCTCTAGATTAGTGATCACACCATCATGCCTGGCAAATGTTCTAAAATCTCATGAAACAAAATAAACTTAATTTATACATTAAATCAGAAGTCTCAGGTCTGGTTGCTGTGGTTCAGTCACTAAGTCATATCTGACTCTTTGTGACCACATGGATTGCAGGCCTGGTTATTTCAAGCAGTAACTCTCATCCTTGAATAAACTTAAAACAAGGTATGACATTTTTACCTCCTAAGCACTAAGCAGAATCTCTATTATCAGCTTTCTTTCAAAATTTGAAATATATCACCATTCTGAGTATTAATTTCCCCCCCTTGGTCAGTGTCAATCACTAGTACTCAATTTCAGACAAGTAAAACTTTATTTACTAACTTACTTTTATTTCTGGTTAAAAAAATTTTTTTAGGGACACTAGAAAAGCTACTTTAAACAAAGTTTAGCAATGGATAGTCAACTGCCTATTTTAAAGCTTAAGAATTGGCATGATAGCTAGATATATTAAAGATAAAAAGATATTCTAGAAACTTACTCATTTAAAGTAAACACAACTAAGGCTCTTTCTAAGCAATTTAGCACAAGATCTTATGCAAACTGAACGCGTCCAATACAAGAAAACTTACTTTAACATATTGCCTCTGTTTGAAAACATTTCTAGGATAAGTATCTTAACCAGTGACTGACAGCAGACACGCCTTTGTGTCTGGTTTCCAGAACAGTCACTAGAGTCCTTTCCATGACTCATTGGAAAAGACTCTGATGCTGGGAGGGATTAGGGGGAGGAGGAGAAGGGGACGACAGAGGATGAGATGGCTGGATGGCATCACGTACTCGATGGACGTGAGTCTGATTGAACTCCGGGAGATGGTGATGAACAGGGAGGCCTGGCGTGCTGCGATTCATGGGGTCGCAAAGAGTTGGACACGACTGAGCGACTGAACTGAACTGAAACGGACTTTGGTTTCAAGTTGTGGGTTTAAATAGTGTTCATTTTGGCCCCAGAGACAAATGAATCAGATTGTCCATTTGGTTTGATGCCTGCAGGTGGATAAAGGCTTTCAAGATGGTGAGTCAGTCCCTCGAAATCTGCCACTATCTGACAATCCTGACGTTGTCCTAAGGCTCTGGAGGAGGAGAGGGACAAAGAGCATAAAAGCCAAACTTCCCTCAAGATTCAGGAGTAAGTCACAGGGAAATCTGCTCAATACTCTGTAATAACCTAAATGGGAAAAGAACTTGGAAAAGAATCAATCCATACATTACGTGTATAACTGAATCACTTTGGGGTACACCTGAGACTGACGCAACACTGTTAATCAACTATACTCCAAGATAAAAAAAATTTAAGAACAAGCATCCTAAGTTTAACCATTCGCAATTTGGTATTGCAGAAACCAAGAAAAAACTCATCTGACCAAAGAAAATCTGTGCGAGTCATTTCCTGAGCCTGGGTAATGAGTCATAGGACAGAACACAGTAGCTTTCAAGAAGTTTTGTTATTCTTGGAGGAAAAATGAAAACTCAAAAAGCCAAAGAAAGGACTTCCCTGGTGGTCCACTGGATAAGACTCCATGCTTCCAATGCATGGGTCATGGGTTCAATCCCTGGTTGGGGAGAACTAAGATCTGAAATGCCACGTGGCATGGTAAAAAAAAAAAAATTTTTTTTTAAAGGAAAATTATAGGTGAAAATGAACTGAGAAGAATCTTATTGGTCCTGGCTGTGAGGGCGTCAGTGTTCTGCACCGCTCCCCTTTCGGGACACTGAAGAGCCACAGTACAGGCCCACCTCATTTCACTGTGCTTTACTGTGCTTTGCAGAAACTGCGATGTTTATAAATTGAAGGTTTATGGCAACTTTGCAGCAAGTAAATCTGTTGGTGCCATTTTCCCAGCAGCATTTGCTCACTTCATGCCTTTGTGTCAAATGTGGGCAATTCTCACAACATTTCAAATTTTTCCTTTAGCAGTGAAGCATTTTTAAAATTAAGGTATGTGAGTGAAAATCGCTCAGTTGTGTCTGACTCTTTGCAACCTCATGGAGTATAAAGTCCATGGAATTCTCCAGGCTAGAATACTGGAGTGGGTAGCCTTTTCCTTCTCCAAGGGATCTTCCCAACCCAGGGATCAAACCAGGGTCTTCCACATTACAGGCAGATTCTTTATCAGCTGAGCCACCAGGGAAGTCCAAGAACATTGGAATGGGTAGCCTATCCCTTCTCCAGAGGATCTTCCCAACCTAGGAATCAACTGGGGTAGCCTGCAATGCAGGAGACCCCGGTTTGATTCCTGGGTCAGAAAGATCCCCTGGAGAGGGGATAGGCTACCCACTCCAGTATTCTGGCCTGGAGACTTCTGTGGACTGTAAAGTCCATCAGGTTGCAAAAAGTTGGACACAACTGGGCAACTTTCACTTCTCTTGATGTTAAAAATTAAGGTATATATATTGTTTTTTAGATACAAAGTTATTGCATACTTAACAGACTAAGTATAGCGTAAACATAAGTTTTATAAACACTGGGAAACCAAAAAACTCATGCAACTCACTTTATTGTGATACTTGCTTTATTGAAGCGGTCTGGAATCAAATACACAATATCTCTGAGGTGTGTCTGAATTCTTTTGGTCTTTTGAGAGGGAGGCGGGCAAAAAAATTAAACCTAAGTAGCAACAGCAAATTTTCCTTTCTAATACTGAGTAATAATCTCAATGTTTCCTCTTCTCTGCTTATTTCATAAAGTTTCTTATGTTGGGGGAAAAAGCTGGATACTTTCATAAATGTTCATTAGTCATATAATTTTCAATGCCTTTTACAAGCTGGACCCACCTTACCACCTCATACTAGAGTGTATAAACACTCTAGAGTAGCTGGAGAGCTTATCAAAATCAACCTGTGCTCAGTTCAGTCTGTTCTTGAAACCTGGGTACCTGTTCTGTCTCTGCTTTCTCAGATGTCTGTTTTCTGATTAGCAGCAAGGTCACACATCTATATGGAATGTTGAGTCAACCCTGAATCACCTGCACAATTTAATAGAACACCTGTTGAAAAGAACCTGGAATCATTCATGATGCAGGAGGAGAAGGAAGGGAGGAAGCAGGCAAAACAAAGCATCTTCCTTGTGGGCTGGCAACATGAGAGAGAATCTCTGCACGGGTAGAGCTGACCCTCATACTTGGAGCAGCAAACCTATTACATGGGCTAGGTTCCTCCCTAATGCTTTTCTGAACTTTCCTTTCTTAATGTATTGGTGCCTTTCCTCAAACTACTTCTCAAGGTCAAATGACTCCAATCAATCAGCTGACATCCTAAGGGTCTCTAAATTGCTACAAAAATGAAACACCTTTAAAAATGCTTTCATCTTCAAAGTCAATCATGCTCTTTAATGAAAGGCACTGTCCACAAATGGTAACTTTTAACACTTCCCTTGGAATCTATTTACCTCCCTTTGTTCATAGCAATTCTCTGGGGGAAGAGTAACAAAGAAAACAGAAAATAAACAGTTTGTTTTTCTTTCCTACTCCTATTATCATTAGTATCAAGAAAAAATCTCTTTGATGGGTGAAGTCCCTGGAGACAGTATGGGATGAGATGGGATGTCTCTTTCAACCAGAAATTAAGACTTTCCCTTAATCCTCAAATTACTGAAGAAATTGAAGTTTTAACGAGAGTTTAAACTACAGAATGTGCACAATTTAGAAAACAAAGGCATCCTCCACCAGTGAGAGGGTGATGTCTGGCTGGGTCCCTGGGGCTGCCATGGGCATCAGTAAATGCCCAGGGCAGAGATGCTGAATGTGGGGGAGGGCACTGATGTGCCAGCATCGCACACAATGAGCTTCTGTTGAGCAGGTAACATACCAGAAGGCGAAAAGAGGAAGAGGCACTCAGTTTTGAAGAGCAAATAGCCACAGTCACAGAAACGGTTGAGTTGGCCACAGTCTTATCACCAAGGTATCCCTGTCCTCTGTCCCCACAAGACAGGGGAAAGATGAGAAATTCTTGGAGGCCCCTTTATTGGAAGTCTCATTACCTGATTAGAACTGATACTAAGTAGAGAACAGAAGATTAATTTTTCTAGGATGAATTTTATCCTTTAATTTATTCTACAGAAGAAGAAGTGGGGAAGGGGAATCAACTATACTCTGATAAAAACTGATTTTAAAATAGTGGCAGGGGAGAAGAATCTCTCTGATGTGAAAACCTCTCCTGTGACTGAATGATATTTTCTAAAAATTCAGGGGCTGACAGGACAATTTCAAAAATAAACCAAAACTTTCTCATGGGAAATTTACCCTGGACAACAAAACAAAAAAGAGCTCAAAAAATTAAATTCTCCCCACTCAGGGTAGTAAAAACACACACTCAGACAGCCCTCAAGACATGTTTTCCAGCCAGGCAATATCAGAACAATCACATGGGAGGTTCTGGAGAAAGAGGAAGCCCAAAACCACAGAGCAGAACTACCCTCAGGCAGCAGCTGTCACAGGGAAGCTGCTCTCAATGGCCATTCCTGACCAGGTGACTGAAAACAGCAGGCAGAGCTGGGAAGCGGAGGTGGCTGGGAAATGAGCCTCTCTGATGAGCAATCCAGGGGGAAAGCGGAGGGACAGGAGCCCTACTGTGCCTGCAGCTCAGCCGCGAAGGCAGGCCAGTGAGTGGCAGGGTGCGTGCTCACCATCCTCTCCAGGGCGTTGGGCAGCTGGGCGGCCTTGTCCAGGAGCTCACTGTACTCCAGCTCCTCGCAGAGCCTCTGCAGCGTGTTGAGGGGCTCATTGAGCTCCACCGGCATGGCCACCTTAGACAGGTCCTTCCCGATGTTGTTTCTCAGGATGTTCCACAAGCTGATGTTACTGGACTTGGGGCACGGCGCCGGCAAACACGTCCTTCTTTTGGACTTGGCTCCCCGCTGACTGTCGATCACTGGCCCTGAAAGGGAAATCAGCCTGGTTGCCTTATAAAGACTTTCATTTTATTTTACTACTGAAAAGGAAAAAGAAATCCTCCTTACTGAGCAAGTACACAATGATACTGTTAATATCAATTATCCAGATTATAACTGAAAGTCAGACAATAAAAAGAATCTGGAGCAGCTAAATGGAGCACCCGAAATTATAAACACTACAACTCACGGACTTTCTTCACAGAGAACTCTTCATGCTACTGCTCAAAAGCTAGCTCTTCAGAATTTATATGCACTGAGGATAATATTGGCAACTGGACTGCTATGCCCAGAGTAGGTTACTTCTAATCTCCTTAACGCTGTTTAAAAGCACTTCAAGTTTTGGTAAAATTTTTAAAAAAAATCTTTCAAAAGAACATTTCAAATTCTGATAAAACAATTGTGCATATTACAGGAAAATTATAAAGGAAATAGAAGTCATCTATTATCCCACCACCTAGAAATAGTAGCCATTTATATTGGAGTATTTTCATTTATTGTTTTCTCCATACAGGTCACAATGTTTGTAGAGTTTAATGCTTTGATTAATCAGTTAAAATAAATACTTTTCTATATTACCCAGAATTCTTCTAAAACAGTAAAACAATTCCATGCTATGAATAAGTCCTAATTTTTTAAATCATTCATCTATTGTTGGACTTCTAGATTTGCTTCAGTGTTTTGTTACGATGAAAAAAAAGTAGTTACTGTACATATCTTAGATATTTGATTGCATCCAATTATTTTCTGAGGACATACAGAAGTGGGATGATCATGTCTAAGAACTCAAACATTTTTAGACCTTTGATTCATGTGAGCGTGTGTGTGTGTGCTTAGTCCTTCAGTTGTGTCTGACTCTTGCGACTCATAGCCTGCCAGGCTCCACTGTCCATGAGATTCTCCAGGCAAGAGTACTGGAGTGGGTTGCCACTTCCTTCTCCAGGGGATCTTCCCGACCCAGGAATCAAACCCAGGTCTCCTGCATTGAGGTCAGACTTTCTACCAACTGAGCTACAAGGGAAGCCCTCATGTGAGCACACTGCTCTTCAAAATTTCCCATTTATCAGCAAGCATGCACCAGTGTCCATGTTCTGAGGTCATTCTAGGCTTGTCAGCATTCATTTTGAATTCTTAGCAAATCATTAGGTGGACAGTGCTATCTCCTTGTTTTAACTTACATTAAAAAAATTCCTATTGTGACTTGGAATGTTTTCATGAATATTCTTTTCTGAATTGTCTGCTTTCCTATTCATATATTAAGACATAATCTTTTGTTTCTATATTTGCTTTACAATTTAATTGCCACTTGACATTTATCTTTAACATTTGGCCTACACAGCTTTTTAAGTGAGTGAAACATTTACGTCTTAGATATTTACACCCATCAACTTTTTCATTTGTGATAACTTCCATTACTTTATGCTCTGAAATTCTTTTTCCACCCCCACACAACCTATTTTCAAAAGAAACCTTTTGCATTATACCAACATATGAGAAAATGGTATTTTATTTTAAAGTCAGTCATTCTGAATAATGAGGCTGCTTTGATGAACAGGAGAATATGAAAGTGAGGTCATACTTTGAAGTCTCATGTTAATCTAAACATGCAATTAAATTCTGAATTTGTTTCAGTTGCTCAACATGGGCAAAAATCAGTAAACAGCTGCAAATAATAAGAGTCTTTAAAACTGTGTTCCCTGTAATCTCAAAATACTTTGTTTTAAAGAAATATTACACTACTACTGGAGAAGACTCTTTGAGAGTCCCTTGGACAGCAAAGAGATCAAACCATTCAATCCTAAAGGAAATCAACCCTGAATATTCATTGGAAGGACTGATTCTGAAGCTCCAATAGTTTGACCACCTGATGCAAAGCACCTACTTATTGGAAAAGACCCTGAGTTTGGGAAAGATTGAGAGCAGGAGGAGAAGGGCGTGACAGAGAATGAGATGGTTAGATGGCATCACAATCAACAGACATGAGTTTGAGAAAACCCTGGGAGATAGTGAAGGAAAGAGAAGGCTGGTATGCTGCAGTCCATGGGATGACAAAAAGCCAAACACGACTTAGCAACTGAACAAAAATACTACTACTACTAATAATGGCTAATACATGCCTAGCTTTTTACTCTGTGACAGTCTTTCAAGCACTTTACATATATTGTTTCACTTATCCTTTGCAACAACCTCTTGAGATAAACAGTATTATTAGCCCCATTTTACAGAGGAAGAAAACTGAGGCACAGAGAACTTGAGAAAGTTGCCCTAGAACACATAACCAGTGAGTGGCAGAGCTGGGATTAACTGAGGAAATCCAGTTCCTAAATCCATACTCCTAACCATTGAACCCCCACATAACACCCAATGCAGTGACAGAACTGAATCTTTGCATACTGATTTGGGCAGGTCGGGGAGGGGTATAAATTAATAGGAGACACTCTAAATACCTAGCTGTTACTAAGGATTCAAAGAAATTCTAGTGTGGTAATTTTTCAAGACCTGGATCCAATCCTATTTCCTTCTGTAGGAAATATTGTATCCCAAGATGCAAAGGTTATGTCTACATATACATATAATCCTTTCAGTAGAGTACTGATATGTAGAGATCTAATCTTCCAATTATTGCCAAAGAAGAAAGTTGGGTTTGGCCCAGTGTTTGTTCAAGCTAAGAAAACATTGGTCAGTAATCTAGCAACATGGCTGTGGAAAAGAGAGAGAACTGGTCTTCATCTCTTACATGCTTTTCCTGGCTGGTGTCAACTCAGCACAGCTGTGGTCTTAGGTCCTTGGGCAAGTCCTCTGTTCTAACTTTGAGCTCTGAACCCTCTAATCCCTCGGTTCCCCTAGGGATCCTCCCTAAGGCCTCAAATAGAAGGAGACTTTGGTGTTTGCTGGCTTCTTCATCCACAACGAGGGTTCCTATTTAGTGTGGGTGTTGTTTGCTAAGGAAATAACTGATGCTTTCTCATTTACCTTTGAATCACTGGTTCTCAGACTTTTCCACCAAAGGGTTAATCTCTCCAGAAACAATTCAGGAATGACACAGAGCATAATGAGCTTCTGACCTCTAGCAGGTATGATGCTGGAAGGATGTTCTTCCAGATGACAGTAAAATTACCTGTCTTTTTTGTAATCCTTCAAAGAGCAGGCTCTTCAGCATTCAGATCACAACTCCTCATCATCGTATTTAACATGCACTTACTGAGCTGGGAAACACTGAAACATCAAAACGGACCTGACATGGTCCTTGTCCTCTGTGTAGATATGAAAAGAGGTGGTGTTCTGGCATAGATAAGCCTACAGACCCCAGGCACATTGAGTACCAACACTGGGAGTATTTGATGCTACAGGACTCGTATAAAAGCCTGTTCAGTGGGCAGATTCTTCTTAAGGTAGGTCAGCTTCCTAAACAAGCTTTAGTCTGCTTACTCCTAAATCAGAGCTGTTTGGAGACAGCAGACACTCCAGGTTCCAACTCACACTTTCTGGGCATCATTTTCACTCTTGAGATCAACCAGATATAAAGGGACATCTTAGGGTACCTGAAGCCCTATCCCCAAGGACATAGCAGTTTGTTACTCTCAACTGAGTTATCTTGAAGAATCTGAAACTAAACTAGCACTTAGACCAGACCTTTTACAATACAAGTCCGACAGCATGCCTAGACTATGAAAGCCACTAGACACCTGAAGGCAAAAAGTTATATTCTGGTATGTTTGCAGAAAGTTTAACCATACAAGGAGCATCTGTTGAACTAATTTTTGATATTCATATGATGATTCTTATGCCTTTACTTTATAAAATAGAAATCTGCATGAGCAGACACATTTATGTGAAGGAATACATTTTTCACACGAGTGCCATGTTTCTACCTAGATTATAAAACCATTGAGGGTGGCAACCACGTCTCAAGTTTCTGATGTAGAATTTGCTCCATTCTCTGTCTGCAGCAGGTACTCCATATATACCTATTAGTACTCTGCAAAGATCCAAACACTCAAATAACAGTTTGAGATCAAATAATTTAAATCTTACCCAACATTTGTCTCTCATTATCCAAATCATTACTGAGATTGTCTAAGGAAAGGTTGTCACTTATGTCACTGACATATGAATCATCTTCAGAAATCTGTGGGGGGAAAAGGAAATAATATACATTAGCGTAAACAAGCCAGATTTCATTAAACCTTTACTTCAAATAATCAAATATCTTTAACCATGCATTATAAACCTATAGAAATAATTTGGGGTGCTGTTTTCATTAAGCCCCATACACCAGTCTGCCTAGGAGGTGTTGACAGAAAATATGTTATTAAAATGCTTACACATTCTTGATTCATTCTGACAAGGGCAACACAAGAAAATTCCAGATTTTAGTCATTATAAAAATTCTTATTAATTCAGACTGCTTCTACAGAATTTGTTAGCATTTGAGTAGAATGAGTTACAATTTGCCTTTTAACTATTTGTGAATAGGAGAATCTTCTATAGGTATGAATAGATAAACAATATTAGTACTTATAGTGGCTTTCCCCACTTTTTTTTAGTTTAAACCACTAGGCCATTCAGGTATGACTTAAATCAAGTGACAAACAGATTCAAGGAAAGAGGTTCATAACATTGTACAGGAGGCAGTGACCAAAACCATCACAAAGAAAAAGAAATGCGAGAAGGGAAAATGTCAGAATGCTTTACAAATGGCTGAGAAAAGAAGAGAAGTGAAAAGCAAGGGAGAAAGACAAAGATATACCCAACTGAATGCAGAGTTCCAGAGAACAGCAAGGCGAGATAAGAAGGACTTCTTCAATAAACAATGCAAACAAATAGAGGAAAACAACAGCATCGGAAAAACTAGAGATCTCTTCAAGAAAATTGGAGGCATCAAAGGAACATTTCATGCAAGGATGGACATGATAAAGAACAGAAATGGTAAAGACCTAACAGAGATTAAGAAGAGGTTAGCGAGAAGATTAGCAAGAATACACAGAACTATACAAAATAGGTCTTAATGACTCAGATAACCATCATGGTGTGATCACTCGCCTAGTGCCACACATCTTAGATGGTGAAGTCAAGTGGGCCTTAAGAAGCATTACTACGAACAAAGCTAGTGGAGGTGATGGAATTCCAGCTGAACTATTCAAAATCCTAAAAGATGATGTTATTAAAGTGTCACAGTCAATAGGTCTGCAAGTTTGGAAAATCCAGCAGTTTCCACAGGACTGGAAAAGGTCTGTCTTCATGCCAATTTCAAAGGCAAGTGCTAAAGAATGTTCAAACTACCAGACACTTCCCATGCTAGTAAGGTTATGCTCAAAACCCTTTAAGCTAGCCTTCAGCAGTACTTGAACTGAGAAATTTCAGATATACAAGCTGGGTTTAGAAAAGGCAGAGGAACCAGAAATCAAATTGCCAATATTTGTTAGATCATAGAGAAAGCAAAGGAATTCCAGAAAAACATCTACTTCTGTTTCATTGACTATGCAAAAGCCATAGATTGTGTGGATCACAACAAACTGTGGAAAATTCTTAGAGAGACGGGAATACCAGACCATCTTACCTGTCTCCTGAGAAACCTGTATGTGGGTCAAGAAGCAACAATTAGAACCTTACGTGGAACAAATGACTGGTTCAAAATTGGGAAAAGAGTACATCAAGGCTGTATATTGTCACCTTGCTTATTTAACTTATATGCATAGTACATGAATGCAAGATGCTGGGGTTGAGTTACAAGCTGAAATTAAGACTGTTGGGAGAAATTATCAATAACTTCTAAAATGCAGATGATAAAGTGAAGAGGAACTAAAGAGCCTCTTGATGAGGGTGAAAGAAGACAGTGGAAAAACTGGCTTAAAACTCAACATTCAAAAATCTAAGATAATGGCATCTGGTTATAGCACTTCATGGCAAACAGAAGGGGGAAAAGTGGAAACAGTGACAGATTTTCTCTTCTTGGATTCCAAAATCACTGTGACTGAAACCATGAAATTAGAAGACACCTGCTTCGTGGAAGGAAAGCTACAACAAACCTAGACGCTATATTAAAAAGTAAACACACCACTTTGCCAACAAAGCTCTGTATAGTCAAAGCTGTGGTCTTTCCAGGAGTCATGTACAGACGTGAAAGTTGGACAATAAACAAGGCTGAGCTCCAAAGAACTGATGCCTTGGAACTGTGGTGCTTGAGAGTCCTTTGGACTGCAAAGAGATCAAACCAGCCCATCTTTAGGGAAACAAACCCTGAATATTCATTGGAAGGACTGATGCTGAAGCTGAACTTCAATACTTTGGCCACCTGATGCGAACAGCTGACTCATTGGAAAAGACCCTGATTCTGGGGAAGACTGAAGGCAAAACGAGAAGAGGGCAGCAGAGGATGAGATGGTGGGACAGCATCACCGATTCAATGGACCTGAGCTTAGGCAGACGCTGAGAGATACTGAGGGACAGGGAGGCCTTGCCGCAGACCATGGAGTCGCAAAAAGTTGGACACAACTTAGCAACCGAAAAACAACAACAAATTAGTCCTCCTATACTGAAGGGCCAAAATGACCAGTACACTCACTCAAAATATAATCATTAATTAATTATAACAATAAGTATATATTATAAATTACTATAAATCAAATTCAATACTGAAAAAATATATAAAGGGCTAATTTCTGGGTCTGTATTGCAAATAATACATTATCAAACAGCTTATAATCAAAATCATTAAACTACAATTGAAAAGAGGTATAACAAATCAAGTATCAATAACAGAAACCAGGGTGTGCCCAATACTTACTTTCACAACCTTTCTCCCCTACGATTTTTTATCTTTATGACTTTTGTGGTATAACTTACAAAAAGATTCTTAGAAAGTAATGATAAAAAGGGTTGAGCTCAGTGTTTCTAAATTACGGCTATTTCTCGAATAAGTAAAGCAGCAGGAGATTTTGGGGGCAACTAACTGAGAACAGTGCTCGTACCTCATTTTCTGAAGAGCTCGGAGACAACAGAACTTCCTGGGCATCAAAAAACTCTGAGAGAGAGTCAGTGATGGACAGTCTGCTCTCATTAGAAAGCTGATGGACCAAAGCCCGACTGTCATCTCCGGAGTTTTCCTATTCGAAACACAAAACCAAAAATGCACATATTTAGAAACAGTTTCAAGAAAAGCAAAATGAACAACTGATTTTTTACATGATGCACAAGGTCACAGGCCCAGGCTAACAAGCAGCTATAAGCAGAGGGCAGCGTCAGAGTTGAAGAGAGGCAAACCTCACCAAAACACGGTGAGAAGTGCAGTTCTCCCCCCAAAGGGCCCTTGTTTACAGGCACCATTACAGCTCAGACACACACAACAAACCTCAAAGCCAAAAAAAAAAGACTGTGCAGGTCAGTTTTTATTCCACTTATCTCATTAGAGACCAGGAGATCTTTGCAGAAACTAACGCCTGTGGCTGGCCACTTGTTACCTAAGTGATACTGATATGTCTCTCGTTAATAACATTGAGGTAACAAAAGATGTATGAACACATATCTGGTCAGTAATGTGTTAAGAGGGGAAAAATTCCAACGCTCTCTGAATCCTCTTATTCTCTACCACTGCAGGACGTTTCTTTTCATCCTAAAATTTCCTCTGAATTGTACTAAATGCATGTCCTTGCATGGCTGGTTCAGACCAACACAGCTTTCTCCTACCTCCATTCTCTCCCAGAGACCAGAGAGCTGCTTCTGAGGCATCNGGGAAGACTGAAGGCAAAACGAGAAGAGGGCAGCAGAGGATGAGATGGTGGGACAGCATCACCGATTCAATGGACCTGAGCTTAGGCAGACGCTGAGAGATACTGAGGAGCAGGGAGGCCTTGCCGCAGACCATGGAGTCGCAAAAAGTTGGACACAACTTAGCAACCGAAAAACAACAACAAATTAGTCCTCCTATACTGAAGGGCCAAAATGACCAGTACACTCACTCAAAATATAATCATTAATTAATTATAACAATAAGTATATATTATAAATTACTATAAATCAAATTCAATACTGAAAAAATATATAAAGGGCTAATTTCTGGGTCTGTATTGCAAATAATACATTATCAAACAGCTTATAATCAAAATCATTAAACTACAATTGAAAAGAGGTATAACAAATCAAGTATCAATAACAGAAACCAGGGTGTGCCCAATACTTACTTTCACAACCTTTCTCCCCTACGATTTTTTATCTTTATGACTTTTGTGGTATAACTTACAAAAAGATTCTTAGAAAGTAATGATAAAAAGGGTTGAGCTCAGTGTTTCTAAATTACGGCTATTTCTCGAATAAGTAAAGCAGCAGGAGATTTTGGGGGCAACTAACTGAGAACAGTGCTCGTACCTCATTTTCTGAAGAGCTCGGAGACAACAGAACTTCCTGGGCATCAAAAAACTCTGAGAGAGAGTCAGTGATGGACAGTCTGCTCTCATTAGAAAGCTGATGGACCAAAGCCCGACTGTCATCTCCGGAGTTTTCCTATTCGAAACACAAAACCAAAAATGCACATATTTAGAAACAGTTTCAAGAAAAGCAAAATGAACAACTGATTTTTTACATGATGCACAAGGTCACAGGCCCAGGCTAACAAGCAGCTATAAGCAGAGGGCAGCGTCAGAGTTGAAGAGAGGCAAACCTCACCAAAACACGGTGAGAAGTGCAGTTCTCCCCCCAAAGGGCCCTTGTTTACAGGCACCATTACAGCTCAGACACACACAACAAACCTCAAAGCCAAAAAAAAAAGACTGTGCAGGTCAGTTTTTATTCCACTTATCTCATTAGAGACCAGGAGATCTTTGCAGAAACTAACGCCTGTGGCTGGCCACTTGTTACCTAAGTGATACTGATATGTCTCTCGTTAATAACATTGAGGTAACAAAAGATGTATGAACACATATCTGGTCAGTAATGTGTTAAGAGGGGAAAAATTCCAACGCTCTCTGAATCCTCTTATTCTCTACCACTGCAGGACGTTTCTTTTCATCCTAAAATTTCCTCTGAATTGTACTAAATGCATGTCCTTGCATGGCTGGTTCAGACCAACACAGCTTTCTCCTACCTCCATTCTCTCCCAGAGACCAGAGAGCTGCTTCTGAGGCATCCTTTGACAAATAAGCAGTGTGTTTCAGTCCAGAAGTGCCCCTGGTGGCAGATCATCCATTATACATGGATGAATGAGATAAATTCTCTTTGTGTCTTTCCAACCACACTGACTCTGTGAGGGAAGGAAGTCCTGAATTCCATTTATAAGCCTCTCCCTGAACAACCCTGGAGAAAGAAATGTCAACCCACTCCAGTATTCTTGCCTGGAGAATCCCATGGATGGAGGAGCCTGGTGGGCTACAGTCCACGGGGTCGCAAAGAGTCGGACACGACTGAGTGACTTCACTTCACTTCACTTCCCTGAACTACATGATAGAATATCAGCATTTTTTCCTCCTGCGTCACTGAGCCTGGACATTTCCTATGGGAAGTACCTAAATACTTTGGGAATGTGTTTTATATGCTATTTGCAAGTGAAAATTTAACTCAAGAAACTGAGCAACTGCACTGTGCTGGTCACGGTGGGATACGGTGATGAATAAAACAAGGTTTCTGGCCTGAGTGAGCTGGGGTGCACTCAACACAAAAGCGCTAAGGACATGGGCAGGAGGAGAGATGATTCCATGAAGGGCTTTGGGTGGGGAGGGCTTCACAGAAGACGTGAGGCCTGATAGCTTGAGGAAGGAGAATGGATTGAGGATGAGATCCTCTGATTCCTTTGAATCAGAGAAGATTGTTGTCTGAACATCCCAATAGCTCACATTTCTCACAGAGCTGATAAAAGAGCTGCTTCTCTATCGTTATGTATCTGATAAATGAGTCCCAGAATAACTTCGGAAAGAAATGTTAACACGTAATCTATCTTTCCGGAAGTTCTATGAGAGCAGGACACACTCCTCAGTCTCCTAAGATGAGGGTGCTATGCCCAGAGGGCCCCAGCATTTGCTCATAATTGATAATATCAAGTGGGGACGTGGTTGCTTAATGGAATGTTTACCTCAGGAACACATTTAAACGTATATCCCTTTCTCTTCTAGCCGAGGCATTTATTCAAAGATCCTGCCCATTTTAACATCCCTACAACCTTCCATCCCAACAAAGACTTCAATCACGTGAAGATCTATAAGTAAGCATCATGGCTGCCCCCTTTAAAGTACAGGTCTCTCCGCAAAAGAGGAGACACAGTAACGAATAACTGAGCTCCCTTAACATTCACTGAAATGACAGAACTGCCCCCTGTCTTTGCCGTGTCACTGACACCTGAGACTCTAATGATTTATTTACTTGTTCTCCTCATTAATTTATTAACAGTCACTCTGGCTCTTTCTGTATCTCCTTCCTCCGAGGCTGATGGGTCAGAAGGATTTCTTGGCTGGATCAACACTGAAAATAGCACAGCTGGCCCTCGCCTTTTCTGCTGTTCCGTTACTCCAGCACTTTCCTGCTGATGCCACCCAAACTCCACAGGACTGCGGGGGCCCTGCCCAGTACCTGCACAGCCCAGGACCTCATGGATTAAAATACTGACCTAGCCAGTGTAACTCCAGCATATCCCCTTAAGCTGGGAAGGCCTGAGTGGTTATCTATTTTTACATCACAAAAAGAGAAATAAACAGAGAAAAAAGAAGGAAAGGAACACATAATTTCATCACACTAAATCAACCACTATAGGCATTTTGATAAATTTCTCTCCAGTCCTTTTAATACATATATCTATGTTGCCGCACAATTGCACTAATCTCGCATGCTAGTAAAGTAATGCTCAAAATTCTCCAAGCAGGCTTCAGCAATACGTGAACCGTGAACTCCCTGATGTTCAAGCTGGTTTTAGAAAAGGCAGAGGAACCAGAGATCAAATTGCCAACATCCACTGGATCATGGAAAAAGCAAGAGAGTTCCAGAAAAACATCTATTTCTGCTTTATTGACTACGCCAAAGCCTTTGACTGCGTGGATCACAAGAAACTGTGGAAAATTCTGAAAAAGATGGGAATACCAGACAGCCTGACCTGCCTCTTGAGAAATCTGTATGCAGGTCAGGAAGCAACAGTTAGAACTGGACATGGAACAACAGATTGGTTCCAAATAGGGGAAGGAGTATGTCAAGGCTGTATATTGTCACCCTGCTTATTTAACTGCTATGCAGAGTACATCATGAGAAATGCTGGACTGGAAGAAACACAAGCTGGAATCAAGATTGCCAGGACAAATATCAATAACCTCAGATACGCAGATGACACCACCCTTATGGCAGAAAGTGAAGAGGAGCTAAAAAGCCTCCTGATGAAAGTGAAAGAGGAGAGCGAAAAAGTTGGCTTAAAACTCAACATTCAGAAAACAAAGATCATGGCATCTGGTCCCATCACTTCATGGCAAATAGATGGGGAAACAGTGGAAAGTGTCAGACTTTATTTTTTGGGGCTCCAAAATCACTGCAGATGGTGACTGCAGCCATGAAATTAAAAGACGCTTACTCCTTGGAAGAAAAGCTATGACCAACCTAGATAGCATATTCAAAAGCAGACACATTACTTTGCTGACTAAGGTCCGCCTAGTCAAGGCTATGGTTTTTCCTGTGGTATGGATGTGAGAGTTGGACTGTGAAGAAGGCTGAGCGCCGAAGAATTGATGCTTTTGAACTGTGGTGTTGGAGAAGACTCTTGAGAGTCCCTTGGACTGCAAGGAGATCCAACCAGTCCATTCTGAAGGAGATCAGCCCTGGGATTTCTTTGGAAGGAATGATGCTAAAGCTGAAACTCCAGTACTTTGGCCACCTCACGCAAAGTGTTGACTCACTGGAAAAGACTCTGATGCTGGGAGGGATTGGGGGCAGGAGGAGAAGGGGATGACTGAGGATGAGATGGCTGGATGGCATCATGGACTTGATCGACGTGAGTCTGATTGAACTCCGGGAGATGGTGATGGACAGGGAGGCCTGGCGTGCTGTGATTCATGGGGTTGCAAAGAGTTGGACACGACTGAGCGACTGAACTGAACTGTTGTGAAATAACTGTCATCTATCTAATGTTATAAACTTCTCCAAACTACACTGCACCATAACTTTTACAATTAACATTTTTTTGGATGTTAAAGGTAATATGTGTTTAAAACAGCAAATACTGAAAAATGTAAATAAATATCACTTAAAATTCATCACCCAGGGACTTCCTTGGTGGTCCTGTGGTTAAGTTCCTGCACTTTCAATACAAGGAACATGAGTTCAATCCCTGGTTGTGGAATTAAGGTCGCATAAGCCACATGGTGTATGTAGCCAAAAATTAAAAAAAATTTTAAATTGATCACCCAGATGTGGCCCCTATTTAACCAATCAGTGTACTTTCTGTATTAAAATATTTGTGTATAGATTGTTTTTAAGTTTGAAAACCTGGGGTCACCCTCTCCAGTCTTTTTTTTAGTTTGTTACATTCAATTAACATTATATTGTGAACTTCTCCCACAAGGTTATTAAAAGTTCTTTGAGACAGTGAACTTTAGCAGATGTACCGGAGGTGTGTGTCACAGAGTAACCATTTCATTTATTGGAAATTAAGTGTTTCCAAATAAGTGTAAGTGTCAGTCACTCGGTCGTGTCCAGCTCTTTGCAACGCCACGGACTATAGTCCTCCAGGTTCCTCTGTCTCTGGAATTCTCCAGGCAAGAATAGTGGAATGGGTATCCCTTCCTGCCCTGTGGAAAGATTCTTTACCATCTGAGCCACCAAGATGATGAACAGGTTTGCAGATGTGTCTTTGCTTGTATGTCATTAGTTCTTAGAATCAGTTCTCTTATTAAAAGTGTTTAAGGCAAAATATATATTACCTAATTATATCAAGAAAGAGGCACTCTATTTTCTTTATATAGCCACCGAATACTATAACTTAGAAAAATGTTGTTTTATTCTAATTGCTTTGATTTGTATTTTTTTGTTAAGAATCAGATTGAATAGTTTTCTTTAAAATAATAAACAAACTAGCTTTATACGTATAAATGAATCACTGGGCTGTACACCTAGAACTAACAAGATATTGTAAATCAACTATGTGTGTGTGTGTATGTATACTCAGTCCTAGTCCAGCTCTTTGCAACCCTATGAACTGTAGCCGCCAGGCTCCTCTGTTCATGAGATTTTCCAGGCAAGAATATTGGAGTGGGTTGGCATTTCCGCCTCCAAGGGATTTTCCCAACCCAGGGCTCAAACCCAAGCCTCTTGCAGCTCCTGCGTTGGCAGGCAGGTTCTTTTCCCCTAGTACCACCGGGGAAGCCTGTATATCAATTATGTGCATGTCGTTGTTCAGTTGCCCAGTCATGTCTGGCTCTCTGTGACCCCATGGACTGCCACACGCCAGACCTCCCTGTCCCTCACCATCTGCCAGAGTTTGCACAAGTTGATGTCCACTGTGTGTGGTAAATCACTAAATCAACTGTGCGCTTAGTTGCTCAGTCATGTCCGACTCTTTGCCACCCATGGACTGTAACCCACCAGTCTCCTCTGTCCATGGGGATTCTCTAGGCAAGAATACTGGAGTGGGTTGCCATGCCCTCCTACAGGGCATCTTCCCAACCCAGGGATCGAACCCAGGTCTCCCACACTGCAAGCAGATTCTTTACTGAATCAGCCACCAGGGAAGCCCAAATCAACTATAATTCAATTAAGAAGCAACAACTAGCAGTAGAGTTGTTGAACACTGGAGGAGGTTAGGTCAGGATACACAGGACCTCCCTCTGCATTTCTTTGCACCTTCCAGTGAACTGATAAATATCACAAAATAAAAAAAATTTTTTTAATTTCCTTTTGGTATTTATTTGTGAATAAGGTCTTTTTTCTAATGTATTTGTTGAGGACTTACATTACCTGCGCTTACCTGTTAATTATTTACATATGAAAGTCATTACCACCTATTTAGTATTATCTAAGTCTCTCATTTTTCATTGAAAACATTTGTTCCTAGTCTATTATTTGACTAAGTTTTTCACACATACAACTTCTTTTCCTTAAAAAAAAAAAAAAAAATCCAAATCTCATCAACATGTCTTTTGTAATTTTTTCTGTTGCTCCCACATTTAGGACATCCTCCCTACTCCAGCCATTTGATAAACATTTAAACCAATATTTTTCAGTTTGAATTTAACTCTGATTCACTAGTGATTTATTTTAGAGTACAATGGAAAGATTTAAACTGCTTTCAAGCTGTGTCAGCCTACTTAATGAAAAAGTCATCTCTTCCCTATTGATTTTTGAGCCTTTTCTATCGTAAATTTATTCCATTCTTTTTCTATATAAAGTGGTGCTATGCCTGAAATAGCTATTCTGTCCCACTCTTACCCCATCACTGCCATATTTTCACTGCTGGAGCGCTACCATGTGTTCTACTTGGGGGTTTGGCCTGTGTCTCCTCGCCCACAGCAGTATGGTGCTGCTGAGGAGACAAGTGCTTGGGACACAAGAGAACTGGACTTAAACCCTAGCTCCACCCTTTACTCACTGTGTACCCTGCAAGAAGTTATTTAACCTCTCTGGGCTTTAGTTTCCCTGTCTCTAAAATGAAACTACCACCACCTATCTCATAGAGTCATGATTAAGATTTTATGAGATAATGCATTCACGTGCATGTGGAATACAGGAAACAGGCGGTTAAAAGAATCACGTTTCCTCTTGTTTTACATTTTTCTTTCAAGTTCTTGCTCATTTGGTCTCTTAAATAGACTTTATATATGAAGGTGAAGGTGAAGGTGAAGTCGCGTCCGACTCTTTGCAACCCCGTGGACTGTAGCCTACCAGGCTTCTCCATCCATTGGATTCTTCAGGCAAGAATACTGGAGTGGGTTACCATTTCCTTCTCCAGGGGATCTTCCTGACCCAGGGATCGAACCCAGGTCTACTCACATTGGAGGTAGACGCTTTAACCTCTGAGCCACCAGGGAAGCCCAGACTTTATATATAGTAGGTTATTATCCCCAAAGTCACTTGGCCTTTCATTTGGAATTTAAAATAACATAAAATAACCCAAGAATTCACAACCTGGTAATAGTAAATGTTCACATTCAGAAATTTAAAATAGAAGAACTTGATAGGATATGAGAGTAATTTTTGATAGGAGGGGAGAGTTTAGAATCCAGGTAGAATTTGGAACACCAAAGGTGAATAATTTGTGCAACGAAAAGGTAACAGAAGGGAAGCAAAGAAAGAAAGAAAGAGGGCCTAACAACAGAGCACCCTGGGCTGACCCCACTGTGGGGAAGGTCGTTCCCACAGTGTTTGAGAAGCTGCCCAAGAAAAGGACACTGCAGTCTGGCTTTGGGGCTTTGGGCAGCTACCTCTACTCAGTCCCTTATTTTCTGAAGGCAACAGTGGCTTTTCCTTTACTGGGAAAGTCAGCCTGAGCCGCTCTGTGAAAAGCAGGATAAAACATGGACCACAGAAAATCACTGAGAGAGAAACTAGATCAATGAGACAGCTGCACCATCAATTCAAGACTCCAGAAGGTCACTGTGGAAGGCATGAGTTTGCGGATGTTATGGCTCCTCCTCAAAGGCAACGAAGAGTATTTAACCATTGGATATGTTGCTTGTGAGATCAACTTAAACACATGCATTTAAAAAGACTTTTGATTCTGGTTTCCTTTCCCAAATGCAAATAGCCCCAGGTGTATATATTGAATATAAATTAATAAAGCCATAAATTAAGGGTCAACTTGCCATTTATCTCTTTCAGTTCAGTTCAGTTCAGTCGCTCAGTCGTGTCCAACTCTTTGCGACTCCATGAATCGCAGCACGCCAGGCCTCCCTGTCCATCACCATCTCCCGGAGTTCACTCAGACTCGCATCCATCGAGTCCGTGATGCCATCCAGCCATCTCATCCTCGGTCGTCCCCTTCTCCTCCTGCCCCCAATCCCTCCCAGCATCAGAGTCTTTTCCAATGAGTCAACTCTTCGCATGAGGTGGCCAAAGTACTGGAGTTTCAGCTTTAGCATCATTCCCTCCAAAGAAATCCCAGGGTTGATCTTCTTTAGAATGGACTGGTTGGATCTCCTTGCAGTCCAAGGGACTCTCAAGAGTCTTCTCCAACACCACAGTTCAAAAGCATCAATTCTTCGGCGCTCNTTGGAGAAGACTCTTGAGAGTTCCTTAGACTGCAAGGAGATCCAACCTGTCCATCCTAAAGGAGATCAGTCCTGGGTGTCCATTGGAAGGACTGATATTGAAGCTGAAACTCCAATACTTTGGCCACCTCATGCCAAGAGCTGACTCATTTGAAAAGACCCTAATGCTGGGAGGGATTGGGGGCAGGAGGAGAAAGGGATGACAGAGGATGAGATGGTGGCATCACTGACTCAATGGACATGGGTTTGGGTAGACTCCAGCAGTTGGTAATGAACAGGGAGGCCTGGCGTGCTGTGGTTCATGGGATCACAAAGAGTTGGACGTGACTGAGTGACTGAACTGAACTGATGCTACCTGGAAGCAGGCACCAAACACCAGAGGGCCATGGTGTTCGGCAGCAAGCCACCTTCAGTGACAGTCAGCCACCATCACTGAGCCCTGCTGCAGCCAATCCACAGATTTATTCAGAAGAGAACCTAATTGGTGAGCATCTTTCTTTGCCCAGGCCTGAAATGAAGGCCCCTGCAGATAACATTTTAGTGCTCTGTCCTACCGGGGACTCAGTTTAGGTCTGAGCTAAAAAGTGATTGAAAAGATCTCTTGGGGGCAGTGAAGATGTAGAGGAATTTCATGGTCAATCACTGATGTGTATCTCAGAAGATTTGTAACTCAGAAGTAATAAGAAGCCTGCCAGCCCTGAGGAGAGAGGGTACCACCCTCATGAGAAGGGGTTCCCATTAGGTCAGGGCATAGCCTGTGCTTCACATGGAGGTAGCTGTCTGAGCTTCTTGGTCTGATTGATTCCAGCATCTTATCTGCCCATCACCCAACTCAACAACGTTGCAAGAAGTAAAGGTATTGTGTCAGGGTTTGTTTTCTTTGAGAACAGAAAAAGGAGGAAGATGTATTAAACATAGAAACTCCTTTAAAAAATTTACAACCCTTGTATCTGAACTTATTTTTATGGGCTCAGTCTATCCCACTTGTTGATGAAAAATTTAGCACAACTGAGGCAGGCATATAAGAGATGGCTAAAAACCATTTTGACTTTCACTACCCTTTTGTACTGATTTTTTTTTTTTCAAGTCATCCACTTAGATTTTTCTGAACTTTCTCATTTTAAGCATATTCAAAGAATATTTTGGATAAACATCCTAAGTCTTGAGAAAACATATTTTTAACATACTATAAACTGACCAAGACACCTCAGTTGTAATATTTCCCCCCACCAAAGGGTACAGCTGTATTAAAAAAAAAAAAAACAAAACAAAACCACAGGAAATGGAGAAGGAAACAGTCATAAAGAAAGCAGAGAGAGATTCTCAGAGGGGGAGCTAGGATTCTATCGGTAGGAGAAAGTGAGGTTTATTCAGAAATAACAGGAAAAAATATTTCTCTTAGTCCCCACTCCAGTGGGACTCGCACTCCCACTCCTATCAAGAGAAAAGGGTGATCCTCAGGAGGATAATGGGGTAAAGAAATAGAAAGGGAAGAAACATTCTAGGGGGAAAAAGCAGTTTCGAAATGCAGTTGGCAGCACACTTTCAAGGCGGCCTTGGGAACTGCAGCCACATTGGTGAGGGGGGCACCCCTCCCAGGGCAGCAGGGAGGCCTCAGGGAGGGAGAGGCGACATTGTATGGGAGCAGGGCGGGGCGACATTACCGGAGGAGAACCTTACCCACCTCTGCCAGACCGTCACCCGACTTGGCAGCAGCAGGGAGGTCGAGGAGCAGAGACTCGGCATGGATTCTGCATAAGCGTTCTTTAAGATCAGTGTTTTGCGCTAGGGCCTGGAACATGTTAAAAATAGTGGGGCTCTGTTAATCAATGGATGTTTCCAAAAGCACAGCGGTAAGCCCAGTGTGGAGGAGCCCTCAGGGGGGCACCTCCTGGACTTCTTTCTTGAACGTTATCCAACAGGACACTGGTGCTTGGTAGATACAAGCTTTTAAACACTGGGAATGCAGACCCTTCTCGACTCTTATTTCCAGGGATGGAAGTAAGGGTTAGTAAGGCTTTTCTTTCAGTGGAGAAGGAAATCGCACACACCTATAAGCCCTTATTGCTCTTGGTTTCTTGGCCCCTCCTCCTCCTCCTCAGCTGCCTTCATTCCCTTTGAACAGCTCCTCCTAAAGATTCCAAGCTCCTTTCTCATCTGTAATAAAAACACTGCTCTCACCTCCGTGTGACTGGCCATATTTTAATGTTCTGTCACACTGGTTGAATAGGGTCTTAGAAAGTGTGCTGAGAAGTAAGATTTTGCAGAGGATTCATTTTACTGTTTTACAACATAGGTATTGATTGCTTTATAATAAAAGAGAGAGAGCTCACTTACCTGGACAGGGGCTAAGCACCAGGGCCCTGGGAAGGGGTTGTGAGCTCTTGTCAGCCCACCTGGACCTCTTTTACTTCTTCTCCCTGGGCAGGTCTGAGTCCCCCGCCCATCCTCCCAACTAGGAAGGTAAAGGAAGGCGTTTTCCTTCATGCTGGTTTGCCCTCTGCTTCATGACCAGCATCCTTCAAATGATCTGTCTTTGAAAGGGACAGCTTCACCTGATTGTCTCCTACCCACTCCCACAATCAGTATCCAGGTGCCTGTACACAGATCCATCCTGTCCATCTGTCTTCCTGACTTACTTCTGAGAAGCTCAGAGCCTTTTCCCATCCATCATGGCCCATAGGGTACACCTATGAGAGCACAGAAGGATGTTCATATCTCACCCACTGCTTGGATCTCAAAAAAGAATTTTGGCTTTATTTTTTAGTATCCACAGTTGGAATGAATTATTTGGAAATTCTGAAGGGTCATTTAGGAAACACTGAGTAAATGTGCCTTAAAGCACACAACTACATTTAAAAACCTCTATGGGGCACTCACTTTGGCCAATATATTGCTGGCATCTTACACAATGGCTAGAATCTCCAGATAGCCTGAAAAACATGCTATTTTAGTAGCTTCTCTTTCCTTTGTGAGCCACAGGCAGGAAAAAAAAAAAACACACACACAAAGGTTGTACATTCAACACAGATTCATTCTGATAGCCCTGAGATACCTCTCAAAAACAAGCTTTGAATCTAACCAGGAATCCAAGACAAAAAAGAAGTAAATGATCATTCCATTTCATCTCAGCTTTCTAATGACTGTGGCCAGGGACACCATGCCCTCTACCAGACCAGCAGATTAACAAAATGAAGCTGGTCCTCACACAGGAGGAGGGCAGGGAAGAGGAGGACCACCAGGAAAGGGACGTTGGGAAGCCCATCAGAGGTACCTTCTCAATGCACTAAAAGCCAGCCTACTCGGAACAGCAAGAAATGCTTTCCCTCCTACCCTGGCAACCAGTAATCTGGTTATCATCTCTGTATGTTTGCTTTTCAAGAATATCATGTGAATGGATCAGTATATAGTCTTTTCAGGCTGGCTTATTCCAGTCAGCAATATCCATTTATGATTCACCCATATCATGCATGGCTTGAGAGCTCATTTCTTTTTATTGATGAGTAATATTCCATTGGGTGGCTGGGCCACAAAGAAATGACACAAATGAATAAAGAAATGCTTTTTACCACTAAAAAATAAACTTAAAAAAAAGGGAAAGAACCACCCTGCTTCTCTCAAACCAAAGTAGCAGACTGTGTGTGGCTGACTGTCCATTACAGTCCAAAAGCGGCTGTTTCTACCTCTCAGCTGACAACATTAAGACTCTAAGCATGGAGTCAATCCATGTTACTTTCTATTTCTTTCAAAGATAACATACTAGGAATGTTCAACTGAGTGAATGCACCTTTAAGTACCTTACAATGACAGTATGTATCAATGTTAATGCATTAACAGTTAACATTATACCAAAAGTATCATTTCACTTCTCTCGGTAACATGATGAGTAGAAAGCATAAGTGGGTATTTTCTAGTTCTTTCATTGCTTGAGTTAGCTTCTGAAAACAAGACTCTAAAATTCATCTCCCCTGCCTGACCCTACACAAAAAGGTCAGTATCACTTCAGAAGGTAATTGTGTATGCACACACTCTCTTTTCATAGTAAAGATTCTACATAGAAGTAAAGCATAGGAGCAAATTAGTATGTTCTTTTAAAAGTTCTCCAGCTTTTGAAAGATTTAGAGTGAACAATCAGATACTGTCAGCTATTCAAAATAGAATACTAGGACACTGGACTTCAATGGAGCCCAGTTCTGAGGAAAAAAACTGCAATCAATGGGGAAAAAAGGAGAGAGCGTGAATGACAGGCTGGCTCACTGAAAATAATCTGAGGCTTGGCAGTGATTTTTCTGTTTATTAAGAAAGCACAGTGACTGCCTGACACTCCTATGACTCATCTCTTTGTGCCCACAGTGGGGTGGGGGGGAGCAGGTGGGAGCTAAATGTTTGTACTATCAAATCGAATCACTTGCCTGTCTTTGAAAGAGATAGGCTGTAAATAGGTAAACAGGATTAACCCTGGGTGGTAGAGAAGTGTGTGAATTCAAAGTTTCACTCTGCTGCCTGTATCTATCAATTTGGAAAATCAGTCAAAGCTTGTAAAATCTTAGGTATGGAAATCTTCAAACCATCCAACTTTGTAAGCATTAACAAACAAATGTCTGTAAGACAAACATGTAACAAAAGCTTTACAAAAACAGAAAACTCAAAATAAATAGGAGGAAACCAAACAGAATATCTAATGCTCAATGAAATATTTGCTACCAAGATTTGGGGTAGGCTCAGCTTTGGTGTTTAGAATAGGCAAAGCTAATGAAAGGTTAGGATATAATTTGGATAATGTATTTGGTTTTCTCATGAATTTTCAACACAACCATAGCAATGGAAAACAAAAAGTCCATGAGCCCAGACACACTGTCAGGCATTGCTGTGACACAGAGATGTAACTTACGGACGACAGGGCATGCTTCAGACCAATGACCTGGGCAGAGGGGGAGGCAGAAACATCTTGCTCCATCAGTTGCTTCAGTTTCTCTCTCTCCGTTGATATGGTATTAAAAGCTGACCTTAAAGTGAAGTAGACTATAAAGATATAATCATTATAAAAAAGAATAAAGGAAGAGGCATAATTAAAAATAAGAAACAGAATTCTTATAAAAGAATTTAGAAAAGTAACAGTCATGAATATTTCCCATTCAGCAAATGTACCCTATTGTGACTTTAAAAAATACATCTGAAATGTACAACACCAAACGTGAACCCTAATGTAAACCATGCGCTTATGGTGATAATGAAGTTTCAGTGCAGGGTTACTGATGCTCAAGAAATGGACCGCTCTGGTGGGATGTCGATAGTGGACAAGGCTGTGTATGTGTGTATGGGGGAGTGGGTATGGGAACACCAAATTTCTTGCTCAGTTTGCTGTGAACCTAAAACTACTCTAGAAAATAAGATCTATTAAAATTTTGAAAATTACACATATTTGTCAATCCCAAAGTCCCTATCCACTATAAAATTCCATTATGACCTGTTACCAATATATTTTGACCTTGAAAGGCCTATACTCTTCAATTATCAACATTTAGTTTTGTTTGTATCCCTAATGACTGGACATGTCTGCAAACACAACTTATTGGGATGTCAGAAGGAAAATGGTAACAAGGCAGAGGAGAAACTAGATAGCACCTTAATTTGTTGTCCAAAATTAATCACTAGTGAGAGTCAGATAGACTTTGTGTACCTTGGGACTTTCTGTGAAAGTCACACACCGTATTAACAGTAATCTGCAGGGTCTTGTTTTCAGAAATGAAAAAGACACACTGTGATTTTTACTGAACACCAGCCAAGGATAGACCATCTGAATCTGATCATGAGGAAACATCAGACAACCCTAGAATGAGGACCATTCTATTTTAAAAATTGGCCTGTATTCTTCAAAAGTGTCACTTCATCAAAGAAAAGACAGACTCAGGAACTGTTCCCAATTAAAGAAGACTAAAGAGGTATGATAGTTAAATGCAATCTATGACTACAGACTAGATTCTGTACTGAAGGGGAAAGGAATATTGCTATAATTGACATTTGAATATGAAAGGCAGAATAGGTAAAAGTACTATTTTGATGCTAAATTTCCTGAGTTTCAAAACTAAACTGTGGTTAAGGAACAGAATATCCTTATTCTTATGAAATATACATGATAGTATAAATGCATGAAAAAAGATGACGTACGAATCCTATTTTCACATGGATCAGAAAAATAAACAAATGCACACATATCTGCATGTGTATGCATGTATGTATATGTCTGTGTTTATGTGTGTGCACGTGTGTGTAGAAAGACAGAGGTAAATGTGGCACAATATTAAAAATGGTGAACTTGGGTAGAGATACCTGAGTTTTTAAATTATTCTTGCACCTTGTCTGTAAGTTTGAGATTATTTCCAAAAAGGTGTTAACTACGCTTTTCCTTATTAGTCTTTTCACCTGCCTGACCCAGAATACCCTGCCTCTCAACCTGCTATTCAGCACTTGGTTCACTTGAGTGAGCGTTTAGGTCCAATGAGAGCTCAGTGTCATTAGGCACTCAGATGCCTGAACTAAAGTTTTAAAAACTGTTCTCAGGTAGAGTGAAAGATACACCAAATTTTGATCATAAAATGTACAAGTTACCTCCAAGGAATAACGCAACTGTCATCTGAATTACTGATCATGGAAATCACAGTTGAGTATTATCTTTCCAATTTCCTTTATTCTATACTGTTTTAGAGAGGCAGGAAGAGGGAAGCGGCTGATATTTATTTCCTCTCTAATGGCCTGGCATACTACTGAATTCCCCGGGGGCTGCAGTTTTGGGGCACTGCTATTTAGGAGTGGCCAATTCAGTGTCACAGAAATTAAACATGCATGACTGACTTGCTCCCTACACTCCACAGCCATGCAGACAAGTGAACCTCTCTCAGTAGGCCATCCCTGAACTTAGCTGAGGTTATGGTGTTTACCCAGACTCAGAACTTCTTCACAAAATCACAAGACAAATAAGGAATTTACTTAAATGCAAACATATTATTAATATGATGCTTCTGGCGACCAAAGATGGGGTCAATAGGTACTGATTTTTCTAATAGTGACTATGGAACAAGTTTAAATCTCTGATTTAAACAATTCCATTGAGCAAAATAATGGCCAGCACAATAGAGCCACCAATAGTGTGGGCTCCAGTAGCAGCACTGGGTTCTTCCCAGCTCCAACACTTATTCACTATAAGACTTCAGACAACGATATGATGCACCTGGACCCCAGTTTCCTCCCTTGTAAATAGGGACAATAATTGCATTTACTTCATAAGATCATTATTGGGATTAAGTAAGCTAAAGCACTTAACCTAAAGCATCACATATAATACACAATAAATGCTATTAAAATAATAGTGATGGTAATCACTGCAGATGGTGACTGCAGCCATGAAATTAAAAGACGCTTACTCCTTGGAAGAAAAGTTATGAAGATGTGTATAAGAGACAGATATTAAAAATGGTGAACTTGGGTAGAGATACCTGAGTTTTTAAATTATTCTTGCACCTTGTCTGTAAGTTTGAGATTATTTCCAAAAAGGTGTTAACTACGCTTTTCCTTATTAGTCTTTTCACCTGCCTGACCCAGAATACCCTGCCTCTCAACCTGCTATTCAGCACTTGGTTCACTTGAGTGAGCGTTTAGGTCCAATGAGAGCTCAGTGTCATTAGGCACTCAGATGCCTGAACTAAAGTTTTAAAAACTGTTCTCAGGTAGAGTGAAAGATACACCAAATTTTGATCATAAAATGTACAAGTTACCTCCAAGGAATAACGCAACTGTCATCTGAATTACTGATCATGGAAATCACAGTTGAGTATTATCTTTCCAATTTCCTTTATTCTATACTGTTTTAGAGAGGCAGGAAGAGGGAAGCGGCTGATATTTATTTCCTCTCTAATGGCCTGGCATACTACTGAATTCCCCGGGGGCTGCAGTTTTGGGGCACTGCTATTTAGGAGTGGCCAATTCAGTGTCACAGAAATTAAACATGCACGACTGACTTGCTCCCTACACTCCACAGCCATGCAGACAAGTGAACCTCTCTCAGTAGGCCATCCCTGAACTTAGCTGAGGTTATGGTGTTTACCCAGACTCAGAACTTCTTCACAAAATCACAAGACAAATAAGGAATTTACTTAAATGCAAACATATTATTAATATGATGCTTCTGGCGACCAAAGATGGGGTCAATAGGTACTGATTTTTCTAATAGTGACTATGGAACAAGTTTAAATCTCTGATTTAAACAATTCCATTGAGCAAAATAATGGCCAGCACAATAGAGCCACCAATAGTGTGGGCTCCAGTAGCAGCACTGGGTTCTTCCCAGCTCCAACACTTATTCACTATAAGACTTCAGACAACGATATGATGCACCTGGACCCCAGTTTCCTCCCTTGTAAATAGGGACAATAATTGCATTTACTTCATAAGATCATTATTGGGATTAAGTAAGCTAAAGCACTTAACCTAAAGCATCACATATAATACACAATAAATGCTATTAAAATAATAGTGATGGTAATCACTGCAGATGGTGACTGCAGCCATGAAATTAAAAGACGCTTACTCCTTGGAAGAAAAGTTATGACCAACCTAGATAGCATATTCAAAAGCAGAGACATTACTTTGCTGACTAAGGTCCGTCTAGTCAAGATGTGTATAAGAGACAGATATTAAAAATGGTGAACTTGGGTAGAGATACCTGAGTTTTTAAATTATTCTTGCACCTTGTCTGTAAGTTTGAGATTATTTCCAAAAAGGTGTTAACTACGCTTTTCCTTATTAGTCTTTTCACCTGCCTGACCCAGAATACCCTGCCTCTCAACCTGCTATTCAGCACTTGGTTCACTTGAGTGAGCGTTTAGGTCCAATGAGAGCTCAGTGTCATTAGGCACTCAGATGCCTGAACTAAAGTTTTAAAAACTGTTCTCAGGTAGAGTGAAAGATACACCAAATTTTGATCATAAAATGTACAAGTTACCTCCAAGGAATAACGCAACTGTCATCTGAATTACTGATCATGGAAATCACAGTTGAGTATTATCTTTCCAATTTCCTTTATTCTATACTGTTTTAGAGAGGCAGGAAGAGGGAAGCGGCTGATATTTATTTCCTCTCTAATGGCCTGGCATACTACTGAATTCCCCGGGGGCTGCAGTTTTGGGGCACTGCTATTTAGGAGTGGCCAATTCAGTGTCACAGAAATTAAACATGCACGACTGACTTGCTCCCTACACTCCACAGCCATGCAGACAAGTGAACCTCTCTCAGTAGGCCATCCCTGAACTTAGCTGAGGTTATGGTGTTTACCCAGACTCAGAACTTCTTCACAAAATCACAAGACAAATAAGGAATTTACTTAAATGCAAACATATTATTAATATGATGCTTCTGGCGACCAAAGATGGGGTCAATAGGTACTGATTTTTCTAATAGTGACTATGGAACAAGTTTAAATCTCTGATTTAAACAATTCCATTGAGCAAAATAATGGCCAGCACAATAGAGCCACCAATAGTGTGGGCTCCAGTAGCAGCACTGGGTTCTTCCCAGCTCCAACACTTATTCACTATAAGACTTCAGACAACGATATGATGCACCTGGACCCCAGTTTCCTCCCTTGTAAATAGGGACAATAATTGCATTTACTTCATAAGATCATTATTGGGATTAAGTAAGCTAAAGCACTTAACCTAAAGCATCACATATAATACACAATAAATGCTATTAAAATAATAGTGATGGTAATCACTGCAGATGGTGACTGCAGCCATGAAATTAAAAGACGCTTACTCCTTGGAAGAAAAGTTATGACCAACCTAGATAGCATATTCAAAAGCAGAGACATTACTTTGCTGACTAAGGTCCGTCTAGTCAAGGCTATGGTTTTTCCTGTGGTCATGTATGGATGTGAGAGTTGGACTGTGAAGAAGGCTGAGCACCGAAGAATTGATACTTTTGAACTGTGGTGTTGGAGAAGACTCTTGAGAGTCCCTTGGACTGCAAGAAGATCGAACCAGTCCATTCTGAAGGAGATCAACCCTGGGATTTCTTTGGAAGGAATGATGCTAAAGCTGAAACTCCAGTACTTTGGCCACCTCATGTGAAGAGTTGACTCATTGGAAAAGACTCTGATGCTGGGAGGGATTGGGAGCAGGAGGAGAAGGGGACGACCAAGGATGAGATGGCTGGACGGCATCACGGACTTGATAGACCTGAGTCTGAGTGAACTCCGGGAGATGGTGATGAACAGTGAGGCCTGGCGTCCTGTGATTCATGGAGTCGCAAAGAGTTGGACACGACTGAGCAACTGAACTGAACTGACTGACTGAATAAAAGAAACATACACGGATGAAAGTGATGATGATTGCAGTCTTTTGAAATACGGGCAGCAGTTTTTAGATATCTGAGTCTCTTGCTGGGACATCATTTATAAATAAATGCACACAGGGTATAAGTTCTATGAATGAGACTGACTAGAATCGGTTGAGCATTAGGAGCAGTCGAAGCTCTTAGCTGGCGAGCAACCAGCCCAGCAGCTAACTCACAAACTGCACTTAGGTTCTATTAGATGGGCATTCCATCCCTGGCAACCCCACAGGATCCCCACGACCATCTGAGTGGGTCCTTGGGGAAACATCTCTTCACTGTTACTGCTTGGTAAGTTTTCTTAGTTTATTATTATAATTCTTTTCATAAAACATATTGGTTTTGGTATACAACATAATGATTCAATATTTGTATACATTTCTGAATGATCAACAGAATAAGCCTAGTTAACATCTGTCACTTTACATAAGTACAAAAATTTTTTTCACCGACATGTATATTGCATAGACGTGGCACTCAGCTGGTTGCCACTTTAACAAATCAATTCCTCTGGCTCTCAGGTGGCCTGCATAACGCAAAGTATTCAGCGAAGCTAGAAGATTGGGGCTTCCCTGATGGCTCAGATGGTAAAGAATCTGCCTGCAATCTGCAGGCTGAATCCCTGGGTGGGAAGATCCCCTGGAGAAGGGAATGGCTACCCACCCCAGTATTCTTGCCTGTAGAATCCCATGGACAGAGGAGCCTGGTGGGCTATACTCCGTGGAGTTGCAGAATCGGACATGATCGGGTGACTTTCACTTACTTACAGAAGATTACTATTAAAAATTTTAAATCAGAATATACACTTTGGCTTAAAATGTACAGCTGACAAAACTGTTGAGGGCATAAGACAAGCAGAAAATAACTCACAAAGTCACTATATTTAAAAGTCTTAAGTGCTTTCTAAACCACCTGAAAAGGGGGCTCAGGGGACCAAATCAGGCACTAAATTTCTTAAATGACTGTTTAGACCCACTCAGAGGATAATAAAATAGTCCTTTACAGCAGTCTAATGATCCAGCACACACAGAGCAATGGTTAGAGGCTGATCATGGGAAAGCACATTTACATTAACTACTACTGACACAGGATTCCAGAGGTCAGAAATATTTTCTGTGGCAGAAGTGTTAATTTCTAACATGACACTACAGAAAAATCAAAAGTTAAAAAAAATTAGATCTAATGAGTGGATCACATCCATGGGTATCTGGTCATAAAGCCATATAGAAAGTTTTAGATGCTCAGAGCTACAAAGAACCTCAAAGATCACTAAGGCCCCCTGCTGCATAGAAGGACTAGCTCCTCTCACCTCTAAACCTTCTTGCCAAATAGCCTTTGGGCTCATGTTTGGAGCATCTGCTGTCCCCTAAAGCCATACACTTTTTTTTTTTTTTCATCCACTTTTGTTTTTAGACTCTTCCTGTGTTAAGAAGGACTTCCCTGGTGGCTCAGACGGTAAAAAGCCTCTGCCTATAATGCTGAGGACCCGGGTTCGATCCCTGGGTCAGGAAGGTCCCCTGGAGAAGGAAATGGCAACCCACTCCAGTACTTTTGCCTGGAAAATCCCAGGCATGGAGGAGCCTGGTAGGCTTCAGTCCACAGGATCGCAAAGAGTTGGACACGACTGAGCGACTTCACTTCACTGTGTTAAGAAAGTCCATCCTTTTTCTAAGTTAATGCTCACCTCAGTCTCACCTCAGAATCTTGTCTCTTTGGCAAACAGAACTACTTCCTCTTTCATGGAATGTCTGAATATCGAAAGGAATTATGATACCTCTTTCCCAGACTGTCTTTAGTCATTTTCTCAAACACTCTCTCTGTACTAAGAGAGTAGGACATAGGCTGAGCTTTGGACAGATCGGAGCACCATAAGCATCATATGATCAGCTGCATGCTTAGTCACTGAAGTCACGTCCGACTCTTTGCAACCCTATGGACTTCAGCCCACCAGGCTCCTCTGTCCATGGAATTCCTCCAGGCAAGAATACTGGAGTGGGTGGCCATGCCTTCCTCCAGGGGTTCTTCCCAACCCAGGGATCGAACCCAGGTCTCCTGCATTGCAGGTGGATTCTTTACCATCCAAGCCACCAGGGAAGCCCCATATGATCACTATCTTTCCCATTTCCACGGGCTTCCACGCCGTTCTTTTATTGACTTAGACAGTGAGAGCAGAGCTGGCATGTTTGGATGGTGAAAGGTGACGCTAAAGGACCCCTATACTCCTAATTGCCATGCTCTATTTAATATGCTCCAGTTTCTCTACACTAGAAAAGAAAATGCTCTTGAAGAAGACAGTTTTGAATACCATGGACATGGCTCTGTGGAAGCAGTGTGGTACAAGGGAAAGATATTGTGCAATGAAAGAAAGGTGAACTGAAACCTTACCACTTATCTCATAGTTGCTATTTAGATTTTGGACAAATCCTTGGTTTCCACATCTGTGTGTGTGGATAATGCCCGTATCTCAAAAGGGCTTTGAGGAAAATGAGAAAACATTATTTTATAGCACCCAACCTACAGTAGGGCTCCTTCTTTTTCTTTCTTTTTAATGAAAACTACATTTTGGTGAATTCTTTTTCTTTTGGCTGCATCATGTAGCATGTGGGAGATGTTAACATCTAAAATATCTAAGATGATCTCATCTGTAATCTTGTTTCTCTTAATTCTCAAACTGCACAGGACATCCAAAGTTTTAAAACACTTCTGAATCCATATTCTACACAAATAGTTCTTTCATTTAGTTATATTAGGTAATTTGATTACTTATTTACTGATAATTTACATGACTGCAGTTGCTTGGCAGATTTTTATGCTAAATTCTAAATTATGCTTGATAAGTGACCTGGCTTTGTGCATATTTTTTAGCTTTTAATCTTTGAAAATCATATCATTATGACATATTTGGCTTTTAGTCAATGCTTCCATAAGCTCAAAACAGTTAACAAATGACCACTCAATGAAAACTCAACACAGGAAAAGAATCCAGGAACAAAAGAACAGCAAATAATCTAACAGAGTTTCATTTTGTTCTACTTTTAGCCTTTATATTTGTAAATGAAGATTTCTCTCATTGCAAACACCTTTCACAGATTGCAAGAGACGTATTTAAAAAACCTCATTTTTTTTTTTCCTTGCCAAGGCAGAATGTGATTACCTTCTTCTGTTTGGAGCACCCTGACCCTAGTCCTATACTAGTTCTTGCTTTCCCATCCTAAATCTGCTCACCATTTCTGCTTCTGCGACTAGTAGAACAGTTTCTCATAAAATCCCATTGTAACAATAAGCCATAGTAAGAATAATTTCCATTCAGTGAAAAACAATTATTCATAGAAGACAATTATAGAATTTTTGAGAGCCCAAAGAGTCAGGACGACTATTTCAGGACATTTAACAAATGAGGCAACTGAGACCCAGAGAGGTTAATTAGTGAGGTGAAAGTCCCATAGCTAGTCAGTTACAGAGGTGGCTTAGTCTAACGCAAGTTTTCTGACTTAGCTGGTATAGAGGGTTAGCTCCAAAGAGGCTTACTATTTGCATTGTTTGCTGATGTATGTTTCCCAGGAAGTTTAGTTCCAGACTAGCAATAGCGGATAGCAGTTTGGGGAGGAGGGAGAATTTCCATAATAACATTGAAAATCTTTAAATCATGAAGTTAAACAAAGCTGACAGATTTGCCTGCTGCAGGACTTCTCAGGGTCTTTAATATTTACTGTTTCTGGTATAAATGCAAAGCATATTATAATCAGCAATGTTTTGCAAATATTTTAAACCATGGAATTTTGTTTTTTAAAGTGTTTTATGGGCAATGTGTTCCATGAAATACATTTTGGTATATGTAAAATTCCAAGGACAGAGAAGCCTGGTGGGGTACAGTCCATGAAATCACAAAGAGTCAGACACAACTGAGTGCGCATGCACACACACACACATACACACACAAGCTAATATTTGTAAGGCAAATTATTTACACTTTCAGATTTTAGTACATTTTGTTCTCTGTTTGCTTGTGTGTGTGTGAACATAGACACAAAGCCAGACACATGAACCAATGACACACTATAAAATCAAACTTACAGTCTATAATATACTACCAACACTTTTTAGGATGGGTGTATATTGATTTTCTACCACCTGATCCAACTTCTATGAAACAGGGAAAATTCAGATGTATTTAACATGTTGAAGAAAACGTAGGTAATACAGACTATTTACAACACCATTGGAATTCTTGCCTTGAGTTCAGCTGTTTTGAAATCACAGTCAATAGATTAGTGACACGGTTTAAAAAGTACAATAAAATTTGTCAGTAACAAAACCAGGCTTACAAAGGAAGAAAGGTCAAGATGCTTCAAAAGTATGAATGGAAGTGAGAAAGAAAGCAAGGTCACAGGACACAGAGGGAACCTGAAAACTGTCTGTATTTTGTGAGGCCTCTGAGTTACAACCTGTGTAAATGCAACTCCTTGAGGTCTTCCAGTCTGGGCAAGAACACTGAAACCACAGGGATGAAACCACACTTGCTGGGCTGCTTGTAGAAAGTGCTGTCTGCAAGGCCGTGGGGCTCAGGGTGAAGTTCCATAGGTGCTCCTGGACCTGTTCTCAGAGCACAAATCCTGCAGCCAGCTGGTTTTCACAAAGCGCGAAAGACAGAGCAGCTGGCTGATGCACATGGCCTTGCATGAGGTCGGGCCCATGGGTTGGAGGATGGGACCGGTGTATCCAGTCAGTATAGCAACCGCTGTCCTGCTGAGGAAGCAGCTTCTTCAAGGGAGGTAGAATTAAGCTAGTTCTCTTCTGTAGGGAGGCATCATCTTCTCATTTTTAAAAGGACAGCTCATATTAGTAAAAAGTGATCGCATTGTGTATACAAATTCCCTCCCACTCAAGCTAAAATGAAACAACCTGATTACAAGGGGTCCAGAGAACACTCAGTGGGATGTATGAAGATCTTTAGAAGGGTTGGGGCAGGTAATTCTTCCCATTTTATAGATAAATCGTACAACTGCACCGTGAAACATGGACAAAGTTCTAATGGTCGCTTGGACAAGAGTTTGAGGTGGGAATTTGTAAAGAGCATAAAATGGTTTCCTCATAACCAACACATATTAGATTTAGAAGGTAAGGAAAGAGGGAAGGGAATCAGTGATATAAAGGAAGGAAAATTTTGAGCGATAAGAGGAAACAGGAAATGTCTTCTCTTATTTCAAGCACTGCCCTTCCATTTAATTAATTTTTAACTCATTTTCTCCTTTAAAAAATGATAATATATGAAAAAAAAATTTTAAAGCAGAAAGAAGATAATACAAAGAATGCTCAAACTACTGCATAATTGCACTCATCTCACACGCTAGTAAAGTAATGCTCAAAATTCTCCAGTTCCAAAATTCTCCACATGAACTGTGAACTTTCAAATGTTCAAGCCGGTTTTAGAAAAGGCAAAGGAACTAGAGATCAAATTGCCAACATCTGCTGAATCATCGAAAAACCAACAAAGTTCCAGAAAAACATCTATTTGTGTTTTACTGACTATGCCAAAGCCTTTGACTGTGTGGATCACAATAAACTGTGGAAAATTCTGAGAGAGATGGGAATACCAGACCATCTGACCTGCCTCTTGAGAAATCTGTATGCAGGTCAGGAAGCAACAGTTAGAATTGGACTTGGAACAACAAATTGGTTCCAAATAGGAAAAGGAGTACATCAAGGCTGTCTATTGTCACCCTGCTTATTTAACTGATATGCAGAGTACATCATGAGAAATGCTGGGCTGGAAGAAGCACAAGCTGGAATTGAGATTGCCAGGAGAAACATCAATAACCTCAGATATGCAGATGACACCACCCTTATGGCAGAAAGTGAAGAGGAACTGAAGAGCCTCTTGATGAAAGTGGAAGAGGAGAGTGAAAAAGTTGGCTTAAAGCTCAACATTCAGAAAACTAAGGTCATGGCATCTGGTCCCATCACTTCATGGGAAATAGATGGGGAAACAGTGGAATCAGTGTCAGACTTTATTTTTGGGGGCTCCAAAATCACTGCAGGTGGTGATTGCAGCCATGAAATTAAAAGATGCTTACTCCTTGGAAGGAAAGTTGTGACCAACCTAGATAGCATATTCAAAAGCAGAGACATTACTTTGCCAACAAAGGTTCGTCTAGTCAAGGCTATAGTTTTTCCAGTGGTCATGTATGGATGTGAGAGTTGGACTCTGAAGAAAGCTGAGCACTGAAGAATTGATGCTTTTGAACTGTGGTGTTGGAGAAGACTGTTGAGAGTCCCTTGGACTGCAAGGAGGGCCAACCAGTCCATCCTAAAGGAGATCAGTTCTGGGTGTCCTTTGGAAGGACTGATGCTAAAGCTGAAACTTCAATACTTTGGCCACCTCATGTGAAGAGTTGATTCATTGGAAAAGACTCTGATGCTGGGAGGGATTGGGGGCAGGAGGAGAAGGGGATGACAGAGGATGAGATGGCCACCTGACCTGCCTCTTGAGAAACCTATATGCAGGTCAGGAAGCAACAGTTAGAACTGGACATGGAACAACAGACTGGTTCCAAATAGGAAAAGGAGTACGTCAAGGCTGTATATTGTCTCCCTGCTTATTTAACTTATATGCAGAGTACATCATGAGAAACGCTGGACTGGAAGAAACACAAGCTGGAATCAAGATNGATGGGGAAACAGTGGAATCAGTGTCAGACTTTATTTTTGGGGGCTCCAAAATCACTGCAGGTGGTGATTGCAGCCATGAAATTAAAAGATGCTTACTCCTTGGAAGGAAAGTTGTGACCAACCTAGATAGCATATTCAAAAGCAGAGACATTACTTTGCCAACAAAGGTTCGTCTAGTCAAGGCTATAGTTTTTCCAGTGGTCATGTATGGATGTGAGAGTTGGACTCTGAAGAAAGCTGAGCACTGAAGAATTGATGCTTTTGAACTGTGGTGTTGGAGAAGACTGTTGAGAGTCCCTTGGACTGCAAGGAGGGCCAACCAGTCCATCCTAAAGGAGATCAGTTCTGGGTGTCCTTTGGAAGGACTGATGCTAAAGCTGAAACTTCAATACTTTGGCCACCTCATGTGAAGAGTTGATTCATTGGAAAAGACTCTGATGCTGGGAGGGATTGGGGGCAGGAGGAGAAGGGGATGACAGAGGATGAGATGGCCACCTGACCTGCCTCTTGAGAAACCTATATGCAGGTCAGGAAGCAACAGTTAGAACTGGACATGGAACATCACTGACTCACTGGACATGAGTTTGAGTGAACTCTGGGAGTTGGTGAAGGACAGGGAGGCTTGGCATGCTGCAATTCATGGGGTCGCAAAGAGTTGGACACGACTGAGCGACTGAACTGAACTGAGTCTCCATCACTAAAACACTGGTATATATCCTTCTAGATTTTTTAATATGCCTATATATATCAGATTAATATATTTTCCAAAAAAAACAGGATCATGCCTTGTATTTTTTGCTACTGCAGTCCATGGGGTCACAAAGAGTCAGACACAACTGAGTGACTGAACTGTGTGTATCTTCCAATACCTACAAAAATAACTCTGGCTAATTCTATCTGTAAGGGCAGTGAGATAGCAGATGAGAAGCACAGACTCTGGGGTCAGGCAAGTTAGGGTTCAAGTCTGTTTGGCTACTTTCTACCCTGGGACCCTCACAAAGTTCTTTGGCTTCTCTAAGTCTCAGATTTCTTATCTGTGCAGTCATAAGAGGTTACAGCCATACCTACTCCGTGGTATGAATTCAAGAAACACTGCATGTTAAGTTTTCATTAGCAAACACCTAGCATGACGCTATGTGTTCCATATAAGGTAGATGATATTATTATTAATGTAGCTGTTAAGTATTCTATAATTACACTGCAGTTTAAAATCTAATCTCTTTATTGTCAGGCATTTAGGTTATTTCCAATTTTTTACTAAAAAAAACTTTCTATTCTGAAATTTCACAGTAAGTTGCAACAGCTGTCCAGAGAAGCCCTGGGTGCCCTACCTCCAGTTTCCCACAGGGTAACATCTTACATAACTTTGGTACTACATCTAAGCCACGAAATGGATGTTGGTATAACCTACAGCTCTGATTCTGATTTCACAAGTTTGACAGGCTCTCGCTTGTGAATATGGGTATAAGTATCAGTCAATGCAATTTTATCACATGTGTAGATTCACGGACTCACCACCAAAATAAGGATAGAGTTTTCTATCGCCACCAGGATTCCTGTTACTATCAGCTGTCATAATCTTACTTTCCCTCTTTTTCTTCTCCTTGTCCCTGACTCGTAACCACCAGTCACTTTTCCATTTCTATACATGGATCAATTCAAGAGTGTTAATAAGTGTAAGCACACACTATGACACCTTTTGAGACTGGCTATCTTAGGTCAGCATGTTGTGCTTGAGAACCCGTCCAGAGTGGCCTGTATCCACGGTTGATTCCTTCTTATTGCTGAGTAGTGATGAATAGTGTTCTGTTGTATGGATATGTCACCTTTTGTTTAACCATTCATCTGCTGAAAGATATTTGGCTTGTTTCAGTCTTTTGCTAATACATCTGCTGTGAACATTTGTGTATAGGATTTTGTGTGGACTTAAGTTTACATTTCTTTGGGATAAATGCCTAGGAATGTGAACATTGGGTTGTATTTGAAGTACATGTTGGTTTTATAGAAAACTGCCAAACTATTCTCCAGAGTGGCGGTACCATCTTGCATTGTCACTAGCAATATATGAGAGATCCAGTTTCTCTGTATCTTCATAAGCTGTCTGTACTTTTTAAAAAATTTTAGCTATTCTAATGGTGCATAATAATGTCTCATCATGGTTTGGATTTGCATTTTCCTAATGATATTGAAGGACTTCCCTGATGGCTCAGTGGTAAAGAATCTGTCAAATCCAAGAGACATGGGTTCAATCCCTGGGTAGAGAAGATCCCCTGAAGAAGGAAATGGCAACCTGCTCTAGTATTCTTGCCTGGGAAATCCAATGGACAGAGTAACCTGGTGGGCTACAGTCCATGGGGTGACAAAAAAGTTGGACATGACTTAGCGGCTAAACAACAAATGATATTGAGAAATCTAATTTTTGATATGAACAATGCTACAATGGACATCTTCGGGTAATTTTTTTTTTTAATTTACTTATTTTTGGCTGTGCTGGGTCTTCATTGCTATGTGGGCTTTTCTGCATTTGTGATGAGCAGGGACTGCTCTTCATTGCAGTACACAGGCTTCTCACTGGAGTGGCTTCTCCTGCTGCAGAGTACAGGCTCGAGGGCGCTCCGGCTTCAGTTGTTGCAGCACGTGGGCTCAACAGTTGCAGTTCCTGGGCTCTAGAGCACAGGCTCAATAGTTGTGGTGCATGGGCTTAGTTGCTCTGTGGCATACGAGATCTTCCCAGACTAGGGATCAAACCTGTGTCTCCTGCATTGGCAGGTGGATTCTTCACCACTGAACCACCATGCAAGCACATGTCTTTGGATAACTTTTAAGTTAATTCCTGTGAATGAATTCTTGAAAGTAGAACTGCTGAACATATAGATTTTTTTTTTTAGAGTTGAAACATGATGTCACATGGCCCTCCAGAAAAGTACCAATTTACATTCTCATCACTCTCATATAAATTGCTTAGCCTTTAAATTATTCCTAAGGCTCTCACCTTCTTCCCTACAAGTTAAAGAGAGACTTTTGCCAATACACTCCCTATTACCAATAAAATAAACAAAAAAAAATTAGATTTCCTGAAATCCTAACTGGACATGGAACAACAGAGTGGTTCCAAATAGGAAAAAGAGTACGTCAAGGCTGTATATTGTCACCCTGCTTATTTAACTGATATGCAAGAACTGCTGAACATATAGATTTTTTTTTTTAGAGTTGAAACATGATGTCACATGGCCCTCCAGAAAAGTACCAATTTACATTCTCATCACTCTCATATAAATTGCTTAGCCTTTAAATTATTCCTAAGGCTCTCACCTTCTTCCCTACAAGTTAAAGAGAGACTTTTGCCAATACACTCCCTATTACCAATAAAATAAACAAAAAAAAATTAGATTTCCTGAAATCCTAACTGGACATGGAACAACAGAGTGGTTCCAAATAGGAAAAAGAGTACGTCAAGGCTGTATATTGTCACCCTGCTTATTTAACTGATATGCAGAGTACATCACAAGAAATGCTGGGCTTGAAGAAGCACAAGCTGGAATTGAGATTGCTGGGAGAAATATCAATAACCTCAGATATGCAGATGACACCTCCCTTATGGCAGAAAGTGAAGAGGAAGTAAAAAGCCTATTGATGAAAGTGAAAGAAGAGAGTGAAAAAGTTGCCTTAAAGCTCAACATTCAGAAAACTAAGGTCATGGCATCTGGTCCCATCACTTCATGGCATATAGTTGGGGAAACAGTGTCAGACTTTATTTTTTTGGGCTCCAAAATCACTGCAGGTGGTGATTGCAGCCATGAAATTAAAAGACGCTTACTCCTTGGAAGGAAAGTTATGACCAACCTAGATAGTATATTCAAAAGCAGAGACATTACTTTGCCAGCAAAGGTCCATCTAGTCAAGGCTATGGTTTTTCCAGTGGTCATGTATGGATGTGAGAGTTGGACTGTGAAGAAAGCTGAGTGCCAAAGAATTGATGCTTTTGAACTGTGTGTTGGAGAAGACTCTTGAGAGTCCCTTGGACTGCAAGGAGAGCCAACCAGTCCATCCTAAAGGAGATCAGTCCTGGGTGTTCTTTGAAAGGACTGATGCTAAAGCTGAAACTTCAATACTTTGGCCACCTCATGTGAAGAGTTGATTCATTGGAAAAGACTCTAATGCTGGGAGGGATTGGTGGCAGGAGGAGAAGGGGATGACAGAGGATGAGATGGCTGGATGGCATCACCGACTCGACGGACGCGAGTTTGGGTGAACTCCAGGAGTTGGTAACGGACAGGGAGGCCTGGCGTGCTGCAATTCATGGGGTTGCAAAGAGTCGGACACAACTGAGCAATTGAACTGAACTGAAATCCTAATAGCGCAGAAAATGAACCAACTAAGAGTCCCTTCTCCAAGGACTTTCCCACATTCAGACAAGCACATAATATTTCATCAAACACACTGGAAGAAAGAAACACAAAAAAGAAAGAAAACTCACTTACCTTTATGGGCAATATGACACAGATCCTCTTGCATTTTAGAAAACTCTGATGAAGTTTCAGAGCCATCAGAATAATTTTTCTCTTCTCCAAAATCTAGTGTAGACAAATTAGGATTGGAGGAATGCAGTCTTATTGGGCCAGAAAAAGGCTTAGGTACCTGAAGTGACACCAAAGGGAGATATTACTTTTTAGATGCGAACTGCTTAGACTATTCACTTGTTTCTAAGATTGGAAAGTAGAAAAGAAGAACATTCTACAGAACATTTTTTTTTAATTGAGTGCTAACTTTCAATATGAAAACTCAGGAAAACACTCGCCATGGCAACTTCTACTGGCTTCTTATGAAATACGAGTGAGTGAGAAATTACATTTTTAATTGGAGATGATCAAAACTTTAAAGCTATAGGTTTAAAATGACAGCTAATGTGGCCAGGCTCTTTCTCACTTATATTCAATTCTTTCCTCCTTGGAATAATCACCCAGGATCTAGGCTGCTAATATTAATAGTTAATGGAGTAGGTTTAAAAATGTTTTCTTTATTAGCACCTGGTGCTTCTACAAAACAAATCACCTTCTCAGATGTTTTGAACATAAATCTCTCTTTTCTTTGAAAGTATTTCAATTCAATCCATAAAGTGCTTTAAACCAGAGTTACACAAGAGTATAACAGTTTCTGTAAGTTCCTGATTTATTTTGACCCTAATAATGCTGAAATTTAGTATATAATGACTGAGCTGCAAATCTTGGCTTAGCTGTGCATTGGAAAAGTCAGCAGTTAGTGTTAAGCAGTGAACTTCTGATGGAAGGTGGGAAGGTTGGAGAGAAGAGACAGTCTATACAATGTCCTGCTCCCGAAGACTCTGGCCAGTGAGCTCGGAGGGATGGTGAGTCCACTGAGCCACAGAAAAGGTGGGACAGAGCACACACCCACAGCAGCCACAAATCAAGGTGCACACCTCAGTGGGGAAGAGAGCAGGCAGGCTAGGCAGTGAAGAAGGGAAAACCAAAACCCTAGAAATGACTGCAGTCGCTCCAACTGCATCCCATGTTTCCTTTACTCAATATGCACGACATGCTTATTTTAGTATTCAGAAAACTCAAGTGACTGAATTCCTGTCTCTGCACAGGGTATCTGAGAGAAACTACAACATAGTCACTTTTCTATGGGCCGCAGCATGTGTCCCTGAGGAAACCAGCCTGGAGGGGGAAGCAAGGGTTACCTGCAGCGTTCCTTTAGCGTCTTTGCCAAGAGCTCTGGACCGCCACCTCCTGTGTGATCTTTTTTCCTTTTTGGGACTTTCAAAAGATCCACCCTTTGTTTTAAAACAGGAAAGAGAGCACAGACAGTAAGATGCACCAAACCAACAGGGAAAGATACGCACCAGAATGACCAACTCCATCCCCTTGAAATTGGCTGAAGCAACCAGCCAGAAAACCTTCCCTGTTAGTGAAAGGCTGGGAGGAGAGAGGAAAGCCTAAGAGTGCCAGCGGGCAAACAGAAATGGGCTCTGGCTGACCTGGATGGCATTGATGGCTGGTGCTGAGTATGTCCGATGCAGGATGTCCATACTTTGCAGGAGCTGGCTCATCTCCACCAGGTAGGCATGACAGTGCACCAGGTCTGCAGGGGAAACAAGAGGAGAAGTGGGAGCCACTTGCCTTGCGCTCAACCTTCACTGTTCTAGTGCCAGCCATTTTTCTCATTTATCTATATTTGCTCTTACATATGTAAAGCTAGGAAATTTTACTTCTGTTTTTATAGGAGAGGCAGTAGACTTGTGGTTAAGGGCATAGATCGAGAGAACCAGGCTGCCTCAGTCTGAATGTAAGTAACGAACTGAATCATGGCCAAATTACATAACTTCTCTGGGTTTCAGTTTCCTCACAGGCCTCCCAGGTGGTACTAGTGCTAAAGAATCCATCTGCCAATGCAGGAGATGTAGGAGATGAGGGTTCAATACTTGGGTGGGGAAGACCCCCTGGAGTAGGAAATGGCAACTCACTCTGCCATTCTTACCTGAAAAATCCCATAGACTGGCAGGCTACAGTCCATGAGGGGATAATGATATTCTAAGCTCACAGGACAGTTGAGTCAAATAAGTTGATAAATGCTGAGTACTTTTATTGCTCATATTTACTGAGAGGGCAACATTTCATGGCCCCAGATGTGATCCTATCTGTATTCAACAGAGAAAAATGCAATTTTCAGGCATCTTTCTCTGATAGTGGTTCTTAATCATGGTTACGTTTTAAAAATCAACTGGTGAGGTTCTTAAAATCACCTATGTCAAAGTCTCATCCCTGGTCAATTAAATTAGAATACTCCCAACCTCACTGGTGACTTCTTTTTTAGTTCCATAGGTGATTCTTAACTAAGGTTGAGAACACTGAGCTTCCGTATAGCAAGAGTGGCTCCTTACCAGAATCAGTTTGGGAATTGTGAAAAACTAGTGATCCCAGGGCCCCACCCTGCACTAATTTAAAGGGATTCTCTGGGAGAGGGGCCTGAGCATGGGTATCCTGGCATTTTAAAAGCTCTCTTGCAATCCTAATGTGCAGCCAGGGTACAGAACACCTGTTTGGTGAGGAATCTCCATTTGATTCACCCACTCACCTCTGGACAGTGATTTCTAAGTTCTTGGATGTGCATCAGAATCATTTTTGGCACTTAAGCCCTGGATTCTGTGATTTAGCAGTCTATGTGGGAACTGGGCATCACTGCTTAAAGAATAGAAAAGGAAGCCTACTCACACATACACCCAAGGGAAGACATAAGACTCTAAAAGAGAGTGTCTTTTGTTTATCATGAGCGCAGATCTTCATAAGCAAAATCTGACAGGGAACACAGACCAGTCTAGAGGGAGAACATAAATTCACCTGGAGGATAAACGAAACCAGGAAAATCTAAGAGCAGAGGTTTTCGACAGAAAGATGCAGAGGTTTTGAGTCACTCTACCTTTGGAGCATTTTTCCATGTCCTCTGAAGACTGTAACCATAATGGAACTCGAGTCTCACCACCACAAGAAAATGATAAATTGCTTCCGGTTTGAAACGAATTCTGCTTTGATATACTGGTACGCTGTTCCACAGATGACAAAAGCACATTATAAATGAAAACAGAGCCTGGTGGGAACACTTTAGGGTAGAGGATAATAAAGTGGGCTAGTTGCTAATGGAAGCCATCTGCCTATAATGAGAAAGAAGCTTCTAGCAAAGCACTCCATCAGAGACCCTGAGAGCTCCAGCTGTCACCCATGTGGCCACACCGCGCTACAGTCCCCTGAATTCTCCTCCTGCCAAATGACAACCATAGGAAAAGATGACACAAATGCTGGGAAAGACTGTGTGGTTCTGTATGACTATAAATGTATCTCCTGCATTTTACAGCCAGAAAGCAAGCTAAAGTCAAAGTGATGAAGGGAGAGTTAGGACGTTAAATCCCTCTGTACACGCTCTTCAGCTATGATCTCTGCATGAATAGATGCTCCTCTGGCCCTGGCTCTGACTGAGGGGACACACAGACAAATAAAATCCTAGATCAAGCTCATTCTGCTCCTCCCTGTAAACCTCTTCTTCCTCAGACACTGCCCCCAAGAGCAGACCCCCCGCCACAAAGCCACCTACTTCCTTAAGATTCATGATTGGCAAGTCATTACCTTCCTACTTGAAATGGGGTCCATGACCCCAGGACCAGAGTCTGTGACTGTAGATCCTGGGAAAAAATGATTAACTTCGTGCGGAAACATGGCGATTTCATTCTGACGGTACATTCTGTGGTGGCGGAGTTTGGATACCCACTCATCAAAGACGTCCTCTGACTTTACCTAGATTGTGTTGGGTCGAAAGGACACAAGAGTATCACTCGTCTAAGAAACAGGTAGTCATCCCACTGAGGTCATTCCTGGCACCTCTTCAGGCTGACACATGTAGAACTGTGGAAGTACCAGTTTGTTTACTTCGTTACATTCATGCAGTCTACGGAACAAGTCTATGGAGTAGGAGATGGAAAGTAAGAATGGTCTTCATAAACTCTACATTTAAGCATTCTATGAAAGAGCCAACTGTTATGCTATTATTAAGACATATTAAGCAAAAGCAAGTTGAAGTTTATATTTCTCCATCTCTTACAAGAAGAAAAAAGAATTGGAAAAAAGGATATTTATCCATCTCTTAAGGCAGTTCCGAGTTCTCCTGTCCCCGTTTCTCATATCCCCACTGAAAACATCACACCATTTCTTATTAATAAAAAACCTCTTTTCTAATTCAGACTTTTCAGATCAATCTTCTCTGAACTGGAGAGAATGAATACATTCTTGAAATATTTAACCTTGTTCATCTTCTCTGATAACGAAATGTTAGTGAGGAATACATGTTAATGAATGTGAAGGTTATTTACAAGAACATTTCTCCCACTCTTAGAAAACAAAAATCTGATAAAGTATTATCAGTGATTTCCAGGATTTTTCAAACACACAAACACAAACTTTTAGCCATTCTCTCCATGATTGAGTATCAATGTATAATTTCTATGAAGAGTAATGTTTGTATGTAGTAACTTTTATTATAAAATACATGTGCATAAAAGTACTAAAAAGAATATATGAAGCACCTATGCACCATAAGTATCTCTTAATAGTCAATACTTCTGTGTATGTACGATGGTGCATTAATACTTTCAAAACGAAAAGTGATAGACATCTATATATGAGAAAACAGAGACTCATGAAAAGGCAATATAAATGACTCCAAAAGAATACTCAGTAGGTTAACTTCCAAGAAGAAAAATCCAGGTCAATTCAGCTAAAATCTTTACTAAAGCTGTTACCAGAGCAAGGATGTGGAAATAAATGTCAGCAACATCCTTCATTTAGGAAGTGTTTGGTTGACATCTATATTCGTTGTGTTGGTTAGAAATACACACAAGACTTGAAACCCCACCAGGCCCTAGTGGACGTGCCATTTACAGGTAGAAGCAACACAGACTCATATCTATTTGTCTCCTTTAAATTATGTTCTTGAAATGTACTTCATTTCCCAGACCTTGCTACTGGGCATTTTATAGGAATCCTGTGTCATTCTTTGTACTAGTCTACTATTAGAGGCCATTAAAAATCAGTGCCCAGAGCATTCCTCTTGACCCATTTTTTAACTGGGTTAAATGAGGCAGGAGAACAAAAGCACTTTCTAAAATAACTGACTAGGGTTCTGCGTTAGCCCCTTAGGTAGTCACAGGACTGCAGGTGCACACCTACGTAACTCTCTGCTGCCCAGACCCCCTTCTATGATAAAGGAAGAGACTGGGACTGGATGGCTCACATTAGAAACTGTCCGACTCTGAGACCATCAGCCAGGACCTCAGATAAGTCCACACACCCGCTCTCACAGGCATAACTGATGGTCAGAATGGACAGGAAACACAAACAGAACTGAATCAACACAGAAATATTAACCAGCATTTATCATGATATTAGTATTTGATGTATGTCGAGGCATTCTAGTTCTTTAAAAATTAAGAATTAATCATTGTTTTTACTCTGTTAACTAGAATAGAGAAACTATTTGAGAGGAGGTTTACCACTGAAGCAGTAAACCTTCAAAGATTTTTGTTTTAATCTTTCTTAAAAGAAGATGATAGGTCTCTCCCTCCTTTGATTCACACTAGTAATTCTTAGTCAGGGGTATTGTGACCACCCCAGGGGATATTTGATGACATCTGCAGACATTTGGGGGTTGTGATAATTAGAAGAGGGCTCTCACTGCCATGTACTGGGTACAGGCCAGGGCATCCTACAATGCACAAGACAGGCCCCCATGGCAAAGAAGTTTCCAGCCCACCCTCCAGATGTGCTGAAGGTGAGAAACCCTGCTCTAAACAATTATTACACCCATAAGCACAGGGGCTTAGGCTTAAAAAACAGTATAGATTTGACTGTCCTGGGCAGTCCATCAACTACATGCATGTGCTAAACATATATTTGCCCACGTACCACAGACATGTCATGGGGAGGACAGGGATACACTAAGATATGAAGATCATAATCTCACGCTTTTATTTTCCCAACTCTCAGCCCCCATTCCCAACATTCCAAGTAATTTGTCCAAGTAAGAAAGGACTCCTACGTTTTCTCAATTAATTTCTAATCCTCGGGTAACACCTAATAATTATATATAATAAATGAACCTATTGAGCTTACAGTGGGTCAGGCATTACATCAAGTTTTCTACATTCATCTCCACAAGATGAGCAAAGTAGTTCCCATTGTGGGGGCGGGAAGTGGTGAGAAAACTAAGACTTTCAGAGATTCAGTAATTTGTCAAAGGCTGAGAGCAAGTAAGTAGTCAGGTGCTTAAGATCTGAACCAGATCTGGATCTCCAAAGCTCTTGCTTCATGCTTTTAATTATCTATACAACCTGCAGCAGAAGGGGCAGAAGAATGGAGTGAAACACTCCATTTCAGAGACACTATTTAGAGACCTGTCCTTTAGGGGAAAATTTTTTAACATCACTGTGGTATGAGAATTTTAATCCCTGTAAAGTTAGCTGACGTCGTAAGCCAGAGCTTCAAAGACTAAAGATCATATTATATTTCAGGAAACATATTTTATTCTATGGCAAATGGTTCTTCACTAAAGATGGTACTGCCTGGGAGTAGAGAGAGTTTGTATTTGAAAACATGAAGTTTTTTTTTAGGTTACTGATGTCACAGTCACAATGGAGGCCAGATATGAGGGAGAAGAGACAAGCATGTTGAATTTATTTTATTGAGTCCCAGTGTGAGAGACTCTCCTACACAATGAACTGTCCCATCCAGATAGCAATAGCATCCTTAGAAATACTTTCCTAATGAAGATCTTCTACACATTGGCTGGATGTTCTGAAATTCAAAAGGCATCACCAATGGTACTGTAACTGACGATTCCTTTGCAACATGAAGGATCTGTACAGAGAGAGACAGCACCTGGGCAGCAGTCTCACCTTCAGATGGTAAATGTGCTCCTCAGTATCCAGGTCTATGCACTTGGATGACTTCTTCACAGACATCACCGAGAGCCCGACGTCGATGCAGCCATGCAGCTTCTCTCTCTCTATCTGCAGAGGCACGAAGGGGCCCCCATAAGAACCACCGTGTTAAATACCACTGGAACATCCTTGACACTCCTTTCCCTCTCCCTCCTCTTCCACACCCACTAATAGTAAGCACAACTGCCACACTTCTCCAGCACTTAGTGTGAGCCAGTGCTGAGCTGAGTGCTGTGCATGCGTCATCCTACTTAACCTAAAGGGGAGACTGGATTGCAGAGGGTTAAGAAACAAGCGGAAGGTGAGGAAAGCAGAACGTTAGCCCTGTGGACTGACTCCCACAGCAGTGAATTCACCTGCTAATGGCACGGCTTCCTGCAGGACTTCTGGGGTCTGAATTCATTTGGAAGTGATTTTAAAAGAGGACTAACTGTGTTTTCTACCTCTGTGACTCTATTCCTGTTTTGTGTTAGTTTCATTTGTACTCATTTTTTAGATTCCACATATAAGCAATATCATATGATCATGACATTTGTCTTTGTCTATCTGACTTACTTCCTATGACAATCTCTAGGTCCATTCGTTGGCTGCAAATGGCATTATTCCTTTCTTTTTCGTGGCTGAGTAATATGGTTACAAGGGGCAAGTGTAGGGGGACGGGAAATTGGGAGGTTGGGACTATATGTAAATAACTAGAAAGAACCTACCGTACAGCAAGGGAACTCAATACTCTGTAATGACCTACGTGGGAAGAGAATCTGAAACAGCATGGGTGCATGTCTAACTGATTCACTCTGCTGGACAGCAGAAACACGGCATTATAAATCGACTACACTCCAATAAAAATTAATTAAACAAAAAAATTTTAAAGCTGAATAAAACATAAAAATAGAAAGAGTAAGGAAGCTAAGACAGGCCACTGTGGATCAGGCACTATGGCGCGTTTCTGCAGGTACCCCTACAGGGTGAGCACCGCGAGGGAGGCGGGGCGAGGAAGGCGGGAGGAGGGAAGTGCTGGGTGAGAGAGGGACTCTCGGGCAGGGAGGACCAGCAGCTATCCTGAGCCCTGGTGGGCCGTTTGCCTGGTGTCCACACACAGGGGAATCTCCTGTCACCTTCACCAAGGACTTTCCCCACTAAACCCCTCAGTCCCCATAATAGTGGGAGGACACGTCCTGCATTTTGTTCCTGTTACCTCACTGGGAAGAGGTATGTCCCCAGTCACAGAACTCCATAGTACAACCCTAAGACCAGAACCCACAGCTGGATGCCCAGTGGAGTATTGAGGGGGCCTCACACCTCCACTTGGCGGGTGAACTGAGCCCATGCAGAACCTAGAGAGGAGACAGAAGGGAACAGGCATCTCTGTTCCCTGAGAGAGAAATACCACCACCCTCATGGTTTCCAGCTAGGGAAATGCAATCCAAAATGTAGTCTCATCCACGAGCCTGCGACCACTGTGTGCATGCTCAGCCGCTCCGTTGGGTCTGACTCTCTACGGCCCCATGGACTGTGGCCCACCAGGCTTCTCCGTCCATGAGGATTCTCCAGGCAAGAATGCTGGAATGAGCTGCCATTTCCTCCTCCAGGGATCTTTCTGACCCAGGGATAGAACCTGGGTCTACGGCACTGCGGGCAGATTCTTTACCAATTGAGCCACTATATCGTTGTGCAGTTGCCCAGTCGCATCCAACTCTGCGACACCAGTGGTAAGATGCCATGAAGTAGGTGGCAATGCCTTAACCATATGCATGCTGTCAGGCTCAAGAGCCTCTTCCATCCTCATCAAGGGGAGCGCTAAACTTCTCTCCTTTCAGACAACATGACTAGCCCTAGAGAATTCTTCAATAACATGCTGGATTAACAAGACCACTTACGTCAGTTTGGTTCTTGGCATATTTCAAGATTCCTTTGTCCAGATAGAAGAATCTCTGTGGGGAACAAAGTAGAATTCATTAAAATATTCTATTTAAATGTCCTTCTCTTGGTCTCCTTGCTCAGCCTCAAATTAAATATACGCGCCTAAGAAAAGGGCCTGAGCAGGGAATGTGGGTGCAAACAAAGGTGAGTCCCAAGCCAGTTCTTACCTTATGCCAGCCTTTCAAGGGCCATTTTCTCTTTTTCAGCAAAAATCCTTTCTGTATTGGTGGCTCTTGGGTGTAATTCATCTCTCCCCTCAGTCCTTCCACCACTTCCCAGCTGTCCTGTTCCAATGAAAGAATTGGGGCTCAATGATTATCTTTAAATGAGTATCAGGTTCAATATATACATATATATCCAACAGAAACATTAAGAAGCACTTGATCCCATTTGTAAATCCATCCAAGATTATGAGATTGGCTGGGTGTGCTGGGGAAAAGAAATCCAGGCTTAATTTATGCACAGTTCTTAGACTTTGTAGATTTCATGCTACAATTTAGTGGCATCAAATTTGTCTGTTTTTAAGGAGCTCTCTCTCTTCCTCTTCTGGTGCTCGAGCCTTGACAGCCACAGCTAAAGGTAAGGATTTTGCTGTAAATTCTATTTTTGTTCCCTTGGCATCATCGGTTATTTTCACTCACTACTAGACTTCAGTCTAAATTTGAACCGAAAGTTATAGACATCAAGATGAAAACTGGGCAGGAGGGATAGGGTGGCTGAGAAAATTGGCCCAAAAGTGTGAGACTGCATTGTGTTGGTAAACATGACGAGTTATTTGAAATAATGATTTAGGCACACTATCCCCAAATTCTAGGTATTTAAATTGTTGGAAATCTTGAAGCATCAAAAAGGTGGTTCTGCAACACATATTTGCATCCTCTTTCCCCAGAAATTTTGTTTTCTCTTCCTTTCTTTTGTTTAAAAAACTTGGGGTGGGGGCAGTGTGGAGGAGGGTACAATTATTGCTCTACTAAGCTGTTTGAAATTTGGGGAGACAAATAGTTATTATAATAAATCTTTCACTGTCAGCTGATTAGGTTATTGCAACTAATTGGCTAAAAAATAATTTTAAAGGAATACTAAAGAAAAACACTAAAAGTTCTAAAAAGTTATTTTCAAATGCTTGAAAATGCACATATTCATTGCAAAATTATCCCAAGGTAGACCAAAATTGGCAACACTTCAGTGGTTTTTAAATTTTTTATTGTTATTATCTTTTGTTGAGATATACATGATATGTACAAATCTTAAGACTGCAACTTGAAGAATTTATAAACCTATACCTACCATCCAGATCACAGAGAAAACATTTCTAACGCAGGATATTTTAATTTTGACAAACATGCCTTTCCCCTCCTCAGGTTTACTATTACTGACCTATAATATGAAGCTTTAAGATGTACAATGAGGTGATTTGATACGCTTCTATTCCCTCACGTAATTACTGTTTGTGTGTGTGTGTGGTGATAACATTTAAGATCTACTCTCTTAATGACTTTCAAGTATATGGTTCTGTTAATTATAGTCACCAAGCTATACATTGGCTCCTCAGAGCATATTCATCTTCTGGCTGGGAATTTGTACCATTAACCAATATCTCCCCATTCCCTCTGCCCTCCATCCCACCCTGGCAGCCACCATTCATTCTAAATATAAGTGAAAACATGCAGCATTTGTCTTCCTCTGATTTATTTCCCTTAGCATAATGCCCTCGGTATCCATTCATGTTGTCATAAAAGGCAGGACTTTTTAATGGCTCAGTAGCATCCCATCGTATGTGTATGTCTGTACATATATGGAATATATGGATGCTTACATTTCCATGGGACACATATACATCTCACATTTTCTTTATCCACTCACTCATCCAGTGAGCACTTAGATTGTTTCCATGCCATGTCTATTGTAAATAATGCTGCAATAAAAACTGGGGCACAGATATCTCTTCAAGAGACAAATGTGTCATCTGGCCAAATTTCATGTTGAATAACTTGCTCTTAGTCAAATCTCCAGCCCAGAGGAAAGTGGTACAGAGGCCAGAGGGGTTGAGAGATGGACCTTAATAACCTGGGAGCAGAAGCAATTGGACCCAAGTCCTAGGAGAAAGACGGGGAGGGCGTGGAACCACAGGCAGTCCTGGGTGCTCCGGCTCAGTTTCTGTGTTGTCCTCCAGTTCAATACATGAAAAACACCCGGTGGCCAAAACACTTTCCTGTTTTAGTGGCTGAACTCCCTTTGTATAACCATCCCCAAAGATCTGCCTTACGTCTGATTGCATTTTACTATGAATAAGGCTAAAGCTACACCCCAGAATTTTGAAACATAGCATTGGTATTCCAGTATCTGGAGTTGTAAAAGTTGAATTCTTCAACGGAAAAAGCAAAACTTAGACTCAACTCTTAAATTAGCGGACTTTTCCAGAAAGGTAGCAATTTCAAATGAGATTCTTTATAGCAATTATTATTAATTATTTAAAGTCACTTAAATTTTTAAAAAGTCATTCATACTTACATTCAGACAATCAACAGAGGAGAATGTATAATATTAAGTAGTGAGAAGCCACACACACACAAATATTCTGCTCACATTTATTTCAGCTCAAAAAACCAGTCCTCAAAAAGTGTCTTGCCTGTCAAGATTTTAATGAATCTTTAAAATCATCAAGTTAAAAATTTAACCTCTTCTAGGAAGCCTTCTTCAGAAGAAAGTACTATTTCATCCCTAGAAACTCCACAAGTATTTCATCTTATCTTTCACCTACTTATGATAGTATATGCGAGGTTTTATCATCCCTAGATGGATAATAGACTCTTTAAGGGTGTAAAGTATCTAGTTCAGTTTTGATTTCCTCATATGCCTAATCTGCTGTCCAGTGAATACTATGCATCTGATTGACAAACGGATAAACCTGGTCCTGGAATAAGGCTGCAAACAGATTAACGTTGTTGGAATATCATTCACTGCCTTGCATCTTAAGTGTACCAACAAAGGTCTGTATAATCTATGATTTTTCCAGTAGTCATGTATGGATGTGAGAGTTGGACCATAAAGAAGCTGAGCACTGAAGAAAATTGATGCTTTTGATCTGAGGTGTTGAAGACTCTTGAGAGTCCCCTGGACTGCGAGGAGATCAAACCAGTCAATCCTAAAGGAAATCAATCCTGAATATTCATCGGAAAGACTGATGCTGAAGGAGCTGAAGTTCCAATACTTTGGCCACCTGATGCGAAGAGCTGATTCATTAGAAAAGACCCTGATGCTGGAAAAGATTGCACCCAGGATGAGAAGGGGATGATAGAGAACGAGATGGTTGAATGGCATCACTGACTCAACGGACATGAGTTTGACCAAGCTCCGGGAGACAGTGAAGGACAGGAAGCCTGGCCTGTTGCACTCCATGGGGTTGCAAAGAGTCAGACACCACTGAGCAACTAAACAGCAACAACAATACCTCTGGGCCAAATGACTCTTTACAAGTCAAATAAAGCACAATCACACTTGAGAAGGAAACTTGAGAAAGAAGGTGTCATTGTTAAAGGAAATCTAAGTCTCAAAATTCTCTGAAAAGTACTCCAAAGAAATCAAGCTCATTTGATTTGCTTAAGACTCCCAGGCAGCACGCAGAGTGCTAACACCAAGATGTGCTAGACCATCATGCACATTTGCTCAAGACATTCAATTGTGCAAAATGTGAATGCCAAGAGGGATTAGATGTTACTTCATATTCAACAAAACTGGAAAAGAAAAAAAAAGGAATAAGATCCTGCTTGTTTAAAAGATAACAAGGATTAAATTTCAAAAAATGTTTCAAGGATTCATGTTAGAACTAGATTGCTCCTGAACTGAGACACAGTATAAGTATACATCTAACAATGAGCATGTGTCGAGGGCAGGGGATCAGATTTGGTTTGTTGACTCTTAATAAATAAGCCAGTCAGGGTTCACATTTATTACTACAAAACATCATCTTTTTCCCCTCACTTCATCTTCTATCTGGGCTCAGGACATGAAACTCTTACCAGGTTGGAAGAGGCAGATCTAAAGAATTTAAGAAAGCGAAGGCTCTCCTTGACAGAGGGAGACAGCAGTGCAAACGTCTTTCCTGGCTCAACCTCCCAATCCTCCCCCTTCAGCTTCCTTATCTTTCACCATCCTGAAGTCATGAGACTAGATATCTGAGAGCCAGCATCCAGCCAGTGGTTCTCAGTAGAGGCAGTACTGTTCCCTTAGGCTGTGAAACCTTGGGGGCATTTTTAATTGTTAAAGTGATGGGGTGGTGGTGGGGTCTCTAGCATCTGATGGCTGGGGACCTGGGATGTTAGATGTCCTGAAATGCCTCAGTCTTGCACAGTAAAACAAGTTGTCCCAACATCTGCAAGAGTTTCCAAAGTGCACAGTGACATTTTCATAGGTGAAACCTGTTTATACTTGCCAAAGTATTTTTGCATGCTTTTTAGCACACTCTGAATTCTTGGGAAGGCAACTACTAAATAGCAGATAAGACTGTACTTTCTCCTGTTTGGGACTTTACCAACAGTCACCCACCTTTTTGCAGAATCACTGACATCAGTGATAGTCGTGTCGCTTGTGTTGTAAGAGTTATTAATGCATCTCTATGGGTTTTTATTAGTAGCTGTCACCCCATGTATAGGGGTATCTGACTACTCCATTACATCTTCTAGTGTAGTCATGTCTGGGCTTTTACATATTGTAATGTACACCTTAACATTAACCACTTTCTCTGAAGTTGCCTTTATTTATAACAAAGCACTTTGTTGACATTTTCAAAATTATGTGTGCAAATATATTAGGTGAAAAATCCATTTCACTTGAGTGTAAAAGGTTCATTGAAATATTGGTCACAAAAGGGGACATTAATATGATGGGGTTAAAAATCATTGCTGATCTTGACACCAATTCTGTGAGAAGGAATGTCAGGCCAGGGAACAATGTAGCAAAATCACTTTGAAACTATAAGGGCTTGATCATTTTTACAAGTCAGTCCTTTTGGTTTCATCTTCAAAGTGTATATCTTCCATGTCTCTTTCCCTGTTTCTACATTACCACCCACCACTCCATCAAACCTCACTTTGTAAGACTCCCCACTTCTATGATACCCCATCAGGTCCTATCCTCCATGCAATGAAGAAATGAATACAACATATCTGTCATTTTCACTTCTGTGCCTTACTCGTATTATTCCAGCCTCCCAGAATCTTCTCATGCTTTTTTCCACCCATACAAAAGCTTCAAGATTTTAGCTCAGTGTCTATCTCTTTCCATGAAATTCCTAAATTACCCAAACTACATCAATCATGTATTACTGTAAATTATAGCACAGTTGTTGTCCATGGGTTCCCCTGATAGCTCAGCTACTAAAGAATCCACCTGCAATGCAGAAGACCCTGGTTCGATTCCTGGGTCAGGAAGATCCCCTGGAGAAGGGATAAGCTACCCACTCCAGTATTCTTGGGCTTCCCTGCTGGCTCAGCTGGTAAAGAACCTGCCCACAATGTGGGAGCCCTGGTTCTATCCCTGGGTTGGGAAGATCCCCTGGAGAAGGGAAAGGCTACCCACTCCAGTATTCTGGCCTGGAGATTCCATGGGCTGTATAGGCTATGGGGCCGCAAAGAGTAGGACACGACTGAGCAACTTTCACTCACCTTCCCAAACACAGTTTTCTCCATTATTAACATCTTGTATTGGTGTGGCTCATTTTTTATAAGTAGATGAACCACATCATTATTAACTAAAGTCCATAGTTTATACTAGGGAGTCACTCTTTGTGGCATACAGTCCTAGGAGTTCTGTCAAACACATAATGCTCATATGATTATATCCACCATTATAATAACAAAATAGTTTCACTTCCCTAAAAATCTACTTCCCTTAACTTTCATCTCCTCTCTTAACCTTCCTTGGAAACCAGTATTTATTGAATGTGGAAACCAAGAAAGAGAGAATTAGGTAACTTCCCCAATGTTGTAGAGTCAATGGACTACAAAATCTATATTTTCAATCACTCTGCTACATACTGTAGCACATTGTACATTCTACTGTAATTTAAATATGCATATTCTAATGATTAATCAGGAGTAAATGCCATGGGGTGGCAGTTGGGGAGGGAGTGGGGTTGGAGGTGGGGGAAGTGGTAGCTAAATTCAAGATCCAAAAGCATCTGAAAGAGTTAAGAAGCCCTGCCCTATGGGTAGAGACAAGCAGGGCTGGGATCCTCAGCAGAGCTGCCAGGTCACCCATCCTGTGTACTCCTGAATGGGGTGGGAAATCAGCCTGTGGGATTTAATGCTGTCAAGGCTTGGCTCAATCCCTTTCTTATATCTGGAATGCCTGCCCCACCTGCTTCTCAGCCTGATGCATTCTCACTTAGCCCCATACCACCTCCCCCCCGGGACAGAAACTATCTCCCTTCTCAGCACTTACACTTGTCTGTCTCCCTGGCTAGAATGTGAATACCATGAGGACCAAAACTGGGGCTTATTTATTACAGTCTCACTACCTGTGACACAGAGGCCCTAAATAAATATCTGCTGAACCAATGAGTGTGAGGAGCAAGGGGCTATAAAAAGGGCCCCCACACAGAGCCCTGGGGGTCAGAGACTTTAATAACATGAACTGGATGGGAATGAATTGGAGCCCAGGAGAAAAAAAGCAGAGATAGCATATTGAAAAGCAGAGACATTACTTTGCCAGCAAAGGTCCGTCTAGTCAAGGCTATGGTTTTTCCAGTGCTCATGTATGGATGTGAGAGTTGGACTGTGAAGAAAGCTGAGCGCCGAAGAATTGATGCTTTTGAACTGTGGTGTTGGAGAAGACTCTTGAGAGTCCCTTGAACTGCAAGGAGATCCAACCAGTCCATCCTAAAGGAGATCAGCCCTGGGTGTTCTTTGGAGAGAATGATGCTAATGCTAAAGCTCCAGTACTTTGGCCACCTCGTGCGAAGAGTTGACTCATTGGAAAAGACTCTGATGCTGGAAGGGGTTGGGGGCAGGAGGAGAAGGGGACGACAGAGGATGAGATGGCTGGATGGCATCACTGACCTGATGGATGTGAGTGTGAGTGAACTCCGGGAGTTGTTGATGGACAGGGAGGCCTGGCATGTTGCGATTCATGGGGTCTCAAAGCGTCGGACCGGGGAAGGCAATGGCACCCCACCCCAGTACTCTTGCCTGGAAAATCCAATGGACGGAGGAGCCTGGTGGGCTGCAGTCCATGGGGTCGCTAACAGTCGGACAGACTGAGCGACTTCACTTTCACTTTTCTCTTTCATGCATTGGAGAAGGAAATGGCAACCTACTCCAGTATTCTTGCCTGGAGAATCCCAGGGATGGGGGAGCCTGGTGGGCTGCCGTCTATGGAGTCACACAGAGTCGGACACGACTGAAGTGACTTAGCAGCAGCAGCAGCAGCAAAGCGTCGGACACGACTAAGTGACTGAACTGAAAGGCTCCAGGAGGTAGGGTGGGGCTTCCCCCATGCCTCACTCCCTCTGTGACCCAGAAAGAGGCTGTACACCTTGAGCTGAGTGCCCTGAGATGAATGGCGCAGGTGGACCCATGCCCCCAGGGATCACAGCCCTGCTGACTTAGCCACAGCAGCTGGGTTGATGTCCTGCCCTTCGGGTGTCGGGCTTAGAGCTCCCTGTGACTATCAGGTGGAAAGAGAAACAGGACAGGCTGGGGGAAGCAGCTTCTTAAGGTCTTTGCTTAAGTTTAACTGAAGTCAGTCTGGCACTGTCATCTGGCATTAAATTCAGTCTGTTTTACTGAACGTCTGAAAGTACCAAATATAGAAAGCTGCTTTGTGGTGGGAAAGGCAGCTAAGCATTTATTCGTGCTCATTAGCTGGCAAAGCTCATTTCCATACTGCTGAGTGCACGGACTGAAAGCGCTTCCCTCTAGCACAGCTGTCTGCACAGTGCACATCTCCTCTGCACCTTTCATATGCTGGCTTCTCAGTCAGTGCCCTTGCAGTGATGTCAGAAATAGACCACCATTGAAAACCTTCATTCTTCCTGCAGCTGAAGAGTGTTGTGGAGGGAACTGTTGTGGTTGCCTCTATCTGGCGTGACTGGAAACTCGGTTGTTTTGATTATTTAGTCTGTTAATCAGGTTTTTAAATCACAAGGCAACCCCCAGTCTTAAACCGTGTCGCGCATACTTTAACATGACTTGAAAGGCCTGAGTAATCTTCTCAAGCCTCAGGAACATATATTTTATGACTGTACCATGAACACGTGGAAATCCTTGGCAACAGATTTCCAGTTAATATAGTAAGAACTTCACCTGACGTCAGACCAATTCTGGACTTGTATTTCTATCACTGAGACTTGGAGTTGTTGCTTCTTGTCCCTTGTTTCTTCCTCAACTAAGATTTTTCAAACACCAACAGGCCTGATGGAATAATTAAAAGAACAGAGTTGGGAGGTCAGGTGGGGGTATGTGATCTAATGCAGTGCTTCTCAACTATAGCGAGTATACCAATCACCGAAGACCTTGTTGAAACACAAGAGTTCAGGTTTGTAGAGCTGGATCGAGGCCTGACCTTCTGCACCTGCACAGGTGAGGCTGTTGTTGCTGCTGTTGCATGACAGGTCCACTCTCATACTCTAGACCAGCACACTTACACATTGCTGTAAGTCTCAATAAAATTGAAGGGGAAAATGCTCCATGGTAGATATTAATATGTTAACCAAACCAATGAAGCAACTACAGTAGTTAACATTAATAATGTTACTGTTTATTACCTGTCAGGAACTGTGCTAAACCACCGGATGTGCATTACTGCGCTTAATCTTTGCACAATCTTGCAAGGTTGGATTTATTTACATCCAACTTGAAGAATTGAGATTTGACTCAGCATAGGCTCTGAGTATAAAACCAGGACCTATGGTAAGAATTATAAGGCCCTGGATTCCAGCTCTGCATAAAGGATGACTGTCTGATCATCTCATAGTTCAGTTCAGTTCAGTTCAGTTGCTCAATCGTGTCTGACTCTGCGACCTCATGAATTGCAGCACGCCAGGCGTCCCTGTTTACACCATCTCGCGGAGTTCACTCAGACTCATGTCCATCGAGTCCGTGATGCCATCCAGCCATCTCATCCTCTGTCATCCCCTTCTCCTCCTGCCCCCAATCCCTCCCAGGGTCAGAGTCTTTTCCAGTGAGTCAATTCTTCTCATGAGGTGGCCAAAGTACTGGAGTTTCAGCTTTAGCATCATTGCTTCCAAAGAAATCCCAGGGTTGATTTCCTTCAGAATGGACTGGTTGGATCTCCCAGCAGTCCAAGGGACTCTCAAGAGTCTTCTCCAACACCACAGTTCAAAAGCATCGATTCTTCGGTGCTCAGCTTTCTTCACAGTCCAACTCTCACATCCATACATGACTACTGGAAAAACCATAGCCTTGACTAGACGGACCTTAGTCAGCAAAGTAATGTCTCTGCTTTTGAATATGCTATCTAGGTTGGTCATAACTTTTCTTCCAAGGAGTAAGTGTCTTTTAATTTCATGGCTGCAATCACCATCTGCAGTGATTTTGGAGCCCAAAAAGATAAAGTCTGACACTGTTTCCACTGTTTCCCCATCTATTTCCCATGAAGTGATGGGACCAGATGCCATGATCATTTTCTGAATGTTGAGCTTTAAGCCAACTTTTTCGCTCTCCTCTTTCACTTTCATCAAGAGGCTTTTTAGCTCCTCCTCACTTTCTGCCATAAGGGTGGTGTCATCAGCATATCTGAGGTTATTGATATTTCTCCCGGCAATCTTGATTCCAGCTTGTGTTTCTTCCAGTCCAGCGTTTCTCATGATGTACTCTGCATATAAGTTAAATAAGCAGGGAGACAATATACAGCCTTGACGTACTCCTTTTCCTATTTGGAACCAGTCTGTTGTTCCATGTCCAGTTCTAACTGTTGCTTCCTGACCTGCATACAGATTTCTCAAGAGGCAGGTTAGGTGGTCTGGTATTCCCATCTCTTTCAGAATTTTCCACAGTTTATTGTGATCCACACAGTCAAAGGCTTTGGCATAGTCAATAAAGCAGAAATAGATGTTTTTCTGGAACTCTCTTGCTTTTTCCATGATCCAGCGGATGTTGGCAATTTGATCTCTGGTTCCTCTGCCTGTTCTAAAACCAGCTTGAACATCAGGGAGTTCACGGTTCACATATTGCTGAAGCCTGGCTTGGAGAATTTTGAGCATTACTTTACTAGCGTGTGAGATGAGTGCAATTGTGCGGTAGTTTGAGCATTCTTTGGCATTGCCTTTCTTTGGAATTGGAATGAAAACTGACCTTTTCCAGTCCTGTGGCCACTGCTGAGTTTTCCAAATTTGCTGGCATATTGAGTGCAGCACTTTCACAGCATCATCTTCCAGGATTTGAAACAGCTCAACGGGAATTCCATCACCTCCACTAGCTTTGTTCTTAGTGATGCTTTCTAAGGCCCACTTGACTTCACATTCCAAGATGTCTGGCTCTAGATTAGTGATCACATCCTCATGATTATCTGGGTCGTGAAGATCTTTTCTGTACAGTTCTTCTGTGTATTCTTGCCACCTCTTCTTAATATCTTCTGCTTCTGTTAGGTCCATACCATTTCTATCCTTTATCGAGCCCATCTTTGCATGAAATGTTCCCTTGGTATCTCCAATTCTCTTGAAGAGATCTCTAGTCTTTCCCATTCTGTTGTTTTCCTCTATCTCTTTGCATTGATTGCTGAAGAAGGCTTTCTTATCTCTTCTTGCTATTCTTTGGAACTCTGCATTCAGATGCTTATATCTTTTCTTTTCTCCTTTGCTTTTCGCCTCTCTTCTTTTCAGTGCTATTTGTAAGGCTTCTCCAGACAGCCATTTTGCTTTTTTGCATTTCTTTTCCATGGGGATGGTCTTGATCCCTGTCTCCTGTACAATGTCACGAACCTCATTCCATAGTTCATCAGGAACTCTGTCTATCAGATCTAGGCCCTTAAATCTATTTCTCACTTCCACTGTATAATCATAAGGGATTTGATTTAGGTCATACCTGAATGGTCTAGCGGTTTTCCCTACTTTCTTCAATTTAAGTCTGAATTTGGAAATAAGGAGTTCATGATCTGAGCCACAGTCAGCTCCTGGTCTTGTTTTTGTTGACTGTATAGAGCTTCTCCATCTTTGGCTGCAAAGAATATAATCAATCTGATTTTGGTGTTGACCATCTGGTGATGTCCATGTGTAGAGTCTTCTCTTGTGTTGCTGGAAGAGGGTGTTTGCTATGACCAGTGCATTTTCTTGGCAAAACTCTATTAGTCTTTGCCCTGCCTCATTCCACATTCCAAGGCCAAATTTGCCTGTTACTCCAGGTGTTTCTTGACTTCCTACTTTAGCATTCCAGTCCCCTATAATGAAAAGGACATCTTTTTTGGGTGTCAGTTCTAAAAGGTCTTGTAGGTCTTCATAAAACCGTTCAACTTCAGCTTCTTCAGCATTACTGGTTGGGGCATAGACTTGGATAACTGTGATATTGAATGGTTTGCCTTGGAGATGAACAGAGATCATTCTGTCATTTTTGAGATTGCATCCAAGTACTGCATTTCGGACTCTTTTGTTGACCATGATGGCTACTCCATTTCTTCTGAGGGATTCCTGCCCACAGTAGTAGATATAATGGTCATCTGAGTTAAATTCACCCATTCCAGTCCATTTTAGTTCGCTGATCTCATAGTTAGTGCTATGAAAAATAATGTAAACAAGGGCTATGAAAGAGTAAATCTTCTCATGCTTTTTTCCACCCATACAAAAGCTTCAAGATTTTAGCTCAGTGTCTATCTCTTTCCATGAAATTCCTAAATTACCCAAACTACATCAATCATGTATTACTGTAAATTATAGCACTGTTGCTGTCCATGGGTTCCCCTGATAGCTCAGCTACTAAAGAATCCGCCTGCAATGCAGAAGACCCTGGTTCAATTCCTGGGTCGGGAAGATCCCCTGGAGAAGGGATAAGCTACCCACTCCAGTATTCTTGGGCTTCCCTGCTGGCTCAGCAGACACAGACACTTTGTATTCAGATAGAACACTTCTGTACTCTAAAGACAGGGCAACCATGCTCCTTCAGAAAACTCACTCCATTGCTGGATGGCACTAGCTGATAACTGTTTTCTCTTCCAGCTCACCCAAAGCTATTTTTTCAGAGCTAATTGAAATTAATCAAAGTGGAAGTACATTCTGACTAATTAATGCATACATGATTTAAAAATCATAGGAGAAGGTGCCGTATGTTTAGCACAAGAAACATCCTTATCCTTGATCCAAATCATTAGTGACTTTCTTTCATTGTTCTATATACATAACTGACTCTCATCATGAGAACCTGGTGTCAGGTTAAGATCCCGGAGAGTCTTATGAATCAAAGAAGGAACGGCTTTTTTGTTAAGTAGGTTATATTCTACTTACAACTGAGCTTCTTTTTAACAGGGGAGTCTCAAAGGTCTAAGGTTAGCACCAGGTACTAAGATGCAAAAACATGAAACCAAGTGCTAGCCTCCAAAAAGTTAAGAGACATTACAAATGAAGAAACACCACAAGGTCGAAGCCTTGTAAATGCCAAATGAGAGACACATAAACGCCCGCTACAGAGTCCTGTTCCCAGGCAGGCATGATCTCACGTAGGGCTGGATCCACCTGAGTGGATGACTTGAGCTGGAACATGAAGAAACACTGACAAAGAGTGAGAAACAGGGTTTCTGAGGCCACTCTGACAAAGTACCACAACCTGGGTGTCTTAAAACAACAGAAATTTGTCCTCTCACAGTTCTGGAGGCTGGAAGTCCAAAATTAAGGTGTTAGCAGGGCTATGCTCCCTCCAGAGGCTCTGTGGAGAATGTGTGTCTTAACGTGCGCAACTACAACAAAATGGCACAGACTGCGAGGTGAGCCCAGGTCAAGGGGCTGCAGATTCGGCTCCTGTGAGAACCCGCTCCCTATCCTGGAGACAGCTGCCTTCTTGCTGTCTGCTCCCATGGCAAGAAGCTCTGTGTCGCTTCTTTCTCATAATGGTATTAATCCCAGCGTGAAGGCACCACCCTCATCTAAGTCTAATTACCACCATCACCTCATCTAAGCCTAATTACCCCCCACTTCAAAATGCCATCATGTTGAGGGTTAGGGCTTCAACATATGAACTGGGGGCAGGGGAGTGGGGAGACACAGATACAAACATTGTAAGAGTGTTTCCTGACTCTTCCAGTCTCCAGGAGAATCAGAATTCTTTGACTGGTAGCCCCATCATTCCAATCTCTGTCTCCATCTTCTTACACCTGCCCCTACATGCCTATCTTTTCTCTGTGTGTTTCCTATGAGGACACTGGTCATTGAATTTGGGTCATTAAGCCAGGATGCTCATCTCAAGATTCTTAAGTTATGTCTTTTATCAAATAAGATAACACTGACAGGTTCCAAGGACTAGGATGTAGATATATCTTTGGGGGAAGGGGGAGAGACCATTTAGCCTATTCCACAGGGTAAGAGGAACCACTCTGCTAGAGATTGCCAGGAAAGTGACTCATCTGGGGTGAGAATAGAGAGGTGATTTTGGTTGTGGTGGGAGCTTAGGTAAGGTGCAGAGGGAGATAAGCTGGACTCGATGGTAGGGCCAGGGTATGTGGGACCATAGAGAGATATGAGATTATTCCAAGGAAATCTCCTATCTTGCCTCTGTCCTATTTATTACGTGCTTACTTCTGGACCTTTAGTATTTTAATAGCATCATAGACTCAGACTTTCCCCTCTCTGGGGGGGAAAAAAAAAAGTCTGAGTCAGTTCGTGTCACATTTGCCTCTATAGCTCTCAGAGATAAGTCCAGTAACTGCAAAACTAGTAAGCTGTGCTCTCAGCAAAAGCATCTGAGGCAGGTTCTGCCTTCCTGTAACTTGCACTATGATCAGGGCCAGTTGTGAATAAACACATAAATTCTCTTAAGGTTCCCCTTGTGGTTTCTACCAAACTCGTGTTTCTAAAACCCACCAAAATACATTTGCTCTGCTACTCTAGAATTGCAGATCAGTTTGCATGGTTCAGCAACTTCCAGAAGTGTTTGAATGGTTTGGTTTCTTGTGCTCTTCAGAGTGTGGAAGGCAGCTAGCTGGCATATGTAGACATGCAAAGTGACAAGGAAATCCTGATTATTTAATACATCATTTTAGCCAAAGTTTTAATTTCTTCCTTTATCAAATGTTTGCTTTTTCTTTACAAGACTTAGGGCAGAAATACAGAGAACTGAGTCTTGTATCTTTGCCTTTCCTATTTTCAGTGCATAATGTCACAACCATGGGTATGACCAAAGCCTAGGCTGTAAGGAAAAGTAAAATGCTCCGAAGGTGGGAAGGGGGGGATTCCAAAAAACTAAGAAGGAACTGTACAGAGAATTATTTTTCTCTGTTGGAACCACCAGAAAAGTAACAGCTCTAGACAAACAGATCTGGAGGATCCTTTTGATTGCTTCCTGCATCCGTGTTTTCTTGCCACTGCGTGTACAGAGGTTTTGGCTTCTGGAGGTTTGCTTAAACAGCAATCATGTGTACACAGGACACAAGGAACTGGAATTAACTTCTAAAGAAGCCTTGTAGTTCTTCAACTCTATAGTTCTTCAGTGTTCTTCAACTCTATAGTTGCCTGACCCTCTACCACTTATTAGCTGTGTAACTCTAAATCAGCAGTTAATTGGGCCATACTTTTCTCTCTGAAGTGTAGAAAAATACAGACCTCATTGGATTGTTTTGAGATGCCAAAGGAGAGTAGGAAAGGAGGTTGTGAGCTTGAATGATGCTATCAGTTGCTTGTTAACCTTTAGAGTCCCTGGCTGATTTTTCTTCTCAGAGCAGCCAGACAGAAGCCAGACTGTTTGCCTCGCAGCTCAAAGGATGAGATAGGGAAGCAGTTGCTGCAGCAGGACTGCTTGAGGGCTCCTGGAACTCCTGCTTCTGGAAGGTGAATCTGTATCAAACCCTTACACAGCAATTACTATGCGCAGACTCTCTTCTAACTTAAACAACTGGCACAGCCTTATAAAAAACCTAGATACAGAGGGTCAAGGACCTTGTTCAAGGTCAAACAGTTTACAAACAGCCCATGATTTAAACTCAGGCTATTTGCTCTCAAGCAACTTCATGCTCCTTGCCTTTTATTTTCTGTGACCATCACAGAACAGTGTGATGCAATCATGCCACTCCAAGCCACTCTTCCTTGAGGAGTCTTTCTCGTGGTGTTTATTTAGTCTATACTTACAAAAGACAGCAGGTAAATTTCAGCATCTAAAGACAATACAAATTAAAAGAAACAAATGGGACTACATATTTTCAGTACCCAGATAGCTGAAATTACAAACACCTGAACATTATAGCTTTAATTCACTCTTCTTGGCAAATTCTCTCCCATTCAACTCCTGTGTTTTAAGGGTTCTGGCACAAGCCCAGCCAGTATGGGCTCCCTGGAGTGCAGCATAATCTAAGAGCCTGCATAAATAAATCCTCATCAGGTGACCCTGGGAGAGCTCAAAGTTCCACTTCAGATTACTCCAGGGACAAGAGGGCAACAAGAATAAATTGCATAATTGTATGGAGATTTATGTAACACTAGACCTCTCCATTTCAAACCTCCTGCAATAATGAGTGAAACACTTATTAATTATTTTGGAAGGATTCATTTCCTGATTTCTTACACAGCAAAAGCTACAACGCATTAAAAAAATATATAATGGAAGCTATATTGTCTTTATAATTCACAGTCTTCCCAATCAGAGCGATTTCTCATTTGTAGTGGTCTGTTCATTGTTCTGTCTTTAGTAGCTTCACATCCCTGCTCATGGTCTTTTAATAATAGGTTCTCAATGGATAATGAAGACATTTAAAACTTAGGGCATATAGAACTCTTTCAAAAAAGACCAAAAAAAAAAAAAAAAACCAATAATAATAAAGGAGAAAGAGAGAGAGAAAAAAACCTATTCACTCAACTCTAGCACAATCTGGCTTCTGAAATGTGTTTCTTTGAAAGTTCTAGGAAGGAAATGTAAGGGGGCAGTGGGAAAAGACAAGAGGAAATTACTCATGTTTTACAAGTTTCGAAATAGCAATTCTCTCTCCCACTTAGACATCGCTTAATATATGTACAGAGCTTTGTGAATTGCAGTCTTTCTACCTAGTAACCACATGCTTATTCACTCATTTAATCCACCCTTATCAAATGTCTAGCATGTGCTAGCTTAGGTACTTTGTATTTATTATTTCACTTAGATCTCAAAAGGAAGCAAAATTACCTATATATCACAGCTGAAAAAAATCAAGGCTCAGTTTTCTATTACATGGCAAGGTCATCCAGCCAGCAAAAAGCAGAGCCAATGTGAACGCAAGTCAGTTTCAACAAAAACAGTCTTTTGTTCCATACTTTCCAATAGAGCCGGTTGTTCGGAGAAAAACATTAGATTTCATCACTTGCCATAAAAATAGAAGAACTCAACACAGAGATCTTTGTTCATTTTTTGAAATCCTTAAGATGTCTGTCACTGGAAGGAGGGAGCTTGGGGTCGTGTACTTTTTTGCTCCTGTTCCCCACGTGTCCCTGGCCATACATTCCAACCTGCCCTTGAGACAGGGATATTTGCTGCTGGTGTTCAGTAAATTCAGCCCGATAATTTGCAGTTGCTATGTGCAAAGCCCTGTGCTGGTGCCATGAGAACTCAAAAGATGTGTAAATAAGACCCAGGACTCAAAGAACCATATACTCATTCAATCAGTGAATTAACGAAAGGAGAGGAGAGAACAGGACTGTGTTAAGCATGGCATTAGCCAAACCAAACATTCTCAAACAGAACATTTGTAAAGGCTTCTCTCAACTCCTGTCTATAGGCCTGACAGAACTGGGGTACCCTTTTTCTCTGTTCCTGTTTTCTCATGAACAGACCTGAACCAGGCTTTCACACCCACCACTCCAAGGAAACCTCTTGGCAATGTCACCAATGACCTCCATCATCAACGGGTCATTCTCAGCTTCACTTCGACCTATCAAGCAGCCACTTTAAATTATTGCAATTCACATAAATTGCATGTATGTTGGAAATTACGTACAGTGAGCATATAGTATTAATTTTCTAAAAATTATTTTTAAAGAGATAAAGCAATAAATGATTCAAGAAAAATCACAAAATTCTAAAAAGCAGAACAGTTTCACATGAATCAGTCTAGCTAAAGGGGAGAGCTGAGCCAAAGTCTGGGATGAGAAGAACAGTGAAGACTGACTTTGAACACTACAAGGAATGGGGTGTGAAGACAACAGAAGGGACCAACAATCTATTCTTTGTATAAGCTGAGTTCCTTTAGTTGGGGATTTCCTGCAAGAAGAACAGATTCCTATTGAGTTAAGATGCTATATCTGAAAGATGGTCTACTTCAAAGAGATCCACTTCTTATGCAGAGTATCAGGGTCCTTAAAACGAGAGTATTTCAGTTCTGGGTCTGTAATTGGCCAAAGTAAAGGGAGCTCATTAATAATTGTTTCTAAAATTTACAGAGGACCTTTCTCCAGTGAGTGTCACTGGCTTTTAGCCAGTGAAAATACTAAATTTTCTCTCTCATCCCTGTAGAGGAAATGGGAGTTGAGTTTTGTCTCCGTTTAACAGACGGGGAACTGAGGTGAACCTCACTTGTCAGAAGTTCCTCCAATGGCAGAATATAAAGACTGTAGCAGTCATCTCTTGATTTCAACATGCTAATATCACTAAGGGGTGAAAATGTGGCGCCCACACTACCGTTCACCCTGCCTGTGCCCACAGCCATAGCTGAAAATAGGGCATTCTCTCCCACTGAACCCAGACTCAACTGCAGAATACTTCTCAACACAATGCTCTAAGTAGCAACTACCAATAGCTAGGTGCTGGCATGGGGAAAAGTGAAAAACACACCCACACAAGGACAAGGCCGAGCAAAACAGAATGGAGTTAGAATTTAATTCTTGTTTTCTCTTGTTTTAGGTACAGGTTATGCCAGATGTTCAATATATCAAATATAGCTCATATATTTTAAATTCTGTTAGCTTCTTCTCTAAAAGTACTTGGTTAATGTGTATAAAATAAGATACATTTTAAAAGTACACATTCATATACACATTGTATACTTCCGTGGACTTCTGCACAATACTACAGAGGTATGGTTAGGTACATGTATGACAGCTGCAAAAGTTTCTGGGACACAAAGTAGAACTCTTCACTATGAAATTTTAGGTTTTCTACAAATAGGAATGAAATTCAAAGTAAAATTATATTATTATTAAAATTATAATTTTATATTATATTTATTCAAACTATAATAAAAATAAATGTTAATATGAATTCAGTACCTACTATGAATCTAACCCTATATTAAATGCTTTATTTCTAATCCTCACAATAATCCTATGAGAAAAGAATGGTTATTCTAATTTCATTGATGAGAAAACTGAAGTTTTAGAGAATCTAAGATTGCAGAAACAAATATCAAGTGGAACCAAGATTGGAGAGTTCAAGTTCTAATCACTAGGCATAACTTCCTAAAATTATCTTGATAAAATTATATTTATGGACTGTTCCCACTGACAAAACGAGGCATTCTGTATATGAAATTTCAAGAGTGCTAGTATTCAAGTTAAAAGATCACTGAACTCTTTTGCTTGGGTTTTCAAGGCTATAAGTTGTAAACTACATCTTAGATTCAATTTGTAGAAGTGAAAAAACCAGATCACATTTAACACCCAGATCTCATCATTTTATCCTTTAAGGAAGCAAACTCCTCTAACACATATTTAGAAAGGAGAGTATCCACACATAAATGAGGGGTCCTTGAGATTTTATGTGAGGAGGTTCTCGGATAGGAAAAACAAGTTCAAGTTCAGTTCAAGAAACAAGGACAAGGGCAAATTCAGTGGGAGGAATGGAGAGAGCCAGGTGGCTGACATATAGAGACCTAATGTCGCCTGATGATGGTGGTGAGAATTTATATGAAAATGACTCTAGAAGACCAAGTCTTTCAGCCAAGCTTGTACTAAAAGTTTATACATTTAATGCTGCTTCCCTGTCACCATATGAGCTCCAAACATGAAAAATATACAAAGATAGAAAAATGTAGGGTTTTTTCCCTTTGGTATGTCTGTGTGATTAAAAAAGAAAAGAAAGATTAATTGTCTCATGGATAAGACACAAAATAGAAATGCAAAGAATACTGCAGACAGAGGTGTCCAGGAGTTCTACTCCTGTGTGCTCGTAAAGCTAAAAATATCCCCAGAAAAAGGCTGAGACATGAGCTAGCTTACTGCTGGAAATCAGAGAGTGTGGAGGGGGAAGCTGTACACCATGATGAAAGACTTTACAATCTGCCTATCCAGGGAGATGGCAGGAAGCAGACAGCCTTAGCACCCGGATCTGACCATGCTGCGTGCTGGCCTGGTGGTGGTTCTTAGATGGTCATAGCTGATGTCCCAGCTAGAAGTCCCAGCTAGAAGCAGAAGATTTTATTCTGGATTGGGGTCATCAGAGATAGGAAGTAGGTAATAGGAAATTCTGAGCTAGGGCAGGATGAGTATAGAGAGAGGGATAGGGGGAAGGCAAGTGCAAAATCACACCCTAAACTGTAATTCAAAAGCACGTGAGAAACACTAGCATTAATGAAGATGGCCAGTAAATTTAACGTCTGACTTATCTCCTCCGGATGGAATTAACAGAACCTAGAAATGATTTTAATCTGGAGCTTTAAAAACAAGGAGGTTGTTACACACAGATTATCTTCATTGGTTGTATTTTTAAATTCCTCAAATAAAACTTCTTATTATATAGAAATCTTAAAGTTTTAAATGTTGAACTTGAACTATCCAGAGGTTGGAAACACAGCGTGATCATTATATTTAGCATCTGAAAGACCCCTGGATAAGGCTGTGTTCCCTAAGAGTCATGAAGTAAGAACTTCCCTGGTCCCTGCTATGTTCAGAGGCTAAAAGGCAATCGTGTGATGGTGTGTGATGGAGAAATGGACATGAATTGCCAAGGTGGACAACACAGCGGGAAAAGCTGAGCCAATCCTATAACAGAACACTTATTTTCACAGAAGGATGGAAAAATGGACATAATAAGAAAAGATCCCTAAAAAGTAAACATGGCTTTATAGCTAGATTCTGGAGAAGGAAATGGCGACCCCCTCCTGTATTCTTGCCTGGAGAATCCCATGGACAGAGGAGCCTGGCGGGCTACAGTCCATGGGGTCACAAGAGTCAGACACGACTTAGCAACCACACCACCACCAACACCATAACTAGATCCAGGTCAAAGTTGGAACGCTTTGCCCTGCTACACGCTCAGCTGCTTCNAGAATCCCATGGACAGAGGAGCCTGGCGGGCTACAGTCCATGGGGTCACAAGAGTCAGACACGACTTAGCAACCACACCACCACCAACACCATAACTAGATCCAGGTCAAAGTTGGAACGCTTTGCCCTGCTACACGCTCAGCTGCTTCAGTCACGTCTGACTCTTTGCAACCTCATGGAGTGTAGCCTGCTAGCCTCCTCAGTCCGTGGAGTTTTTTTCAGGCAAGAATACTGGAGTGGGTTGCCACTCCCTCCTCCAGGGGGTGTTCTTGACCCAGGAATTGAACCTGTGTCTCCTGCGTTGCAGGTGGATTCTTTACCGCTGAGCCACCAGGGAAGACCCAGAGTTGGAATAAACTTATTAAAGTCTCCATCTTCTCTGCCATAGAGCAAAAGTAAGTATTGATATTTATACAGCAAAATTACATGCACATTAAATTGAGAGATCCTAAATATAAATGATGACCATTTGATGAATGAATGGCTGAATGATCAACCCATTCTAAGTCAGAAAAAACGGTGAGACATTATGCATATTCTTCTTACTCTTTATGTTGGAACTCAAAAATAAAAGCTCTGTGAAAAACCAAATCAGTTTCCAGTAACACATCAAAAACATGTTTCTGTGGTATCCAGTCCTAGAATTTCATTTCCCTGCTCCTACTGCTATGCTGTTATATATAAGCACTGGCTGCTTGAATGAATCACATGCTATCCCTTTATCCAAGGAGGACACAGGAATAGATGCTACTAAGTGCAAAACATTGGGGAAAATAATACAATTTGCTTTAATCCCAACCAGATTTGTGGCTGACGGAAAGAAACGCTCCCATGCAAAGCTGACAAACAGGGTGAGATTAGCCACCCTCATGAAACTAGAATTCCTAGGGAGCCAGGATGTGTTCCGGAGGAGGCAATGGCACCCCACTCCAGTACTCTTGCCTGGAAACTCCCATGGATGGAGGAGCCTGGTAGGCTGCAGTCCATGGGGTCGCTGAGTCAGACACGACTGAGCGACTTCACTTTCACTTTTCACTTTCATGCATTGGAGAAGGAAATGGCAACCCACTCCAGTGTTCTTGCCTGGAGAATGCCAGGGATGGCGGAGCCCAATGGGCTGCTGTCTGTGGGGTCACACAGAGTCGGACACGACTGAAGCGACTTAGCAGCAGCAGGATGTATTCTGGAGGAAGGCATGGCAACCCACTCCAGTAATCTTGCCTGGAGAATCCCATGGACAGAGGAGCCTGGAGGGCTACAATCCATGGGGTCACAAAGAGCTGGACACAACTGAGCAACTAAGCACAGCACAGCAGAGTACATGATGCATTAGACAAGGAATAATTTTCGTCACTTGTTTTTAACCCCAGAAGGAGGTGATCACAGTAATGGGTGAAAAAACTATTCTTCCTAACCTCTCAGGGGAGACCTTGGGGAACTTCCCAAATGCCCCATGGCAAAATCTCATTTGTCTGGAATTATAGATTCTAATGCTACAAAGCAGTATTTGAGAGGTGACAAGCTCCCTATCTGAGGCAGTGTTGGAATGGAAAGACCCGTGATGACGTGTCATAAATGTGTGGATGTGCCGGAGGTGGGTGGTTGCTTGATTGTTGCTTCCAAATCTGGAATCAAGGACTCAGGGTCAATTTAGGTCAGTGCATCCCATGGAGGAAAGGCAAAGCCAGCACAGCCTGCAGACGTTGAAAAGGCTCTGAGACCACTTTGGCTGTTAAACCCGCAGCTTTTGGACAGCCCACTCTCTACTTAACTGAAGGTAAAAGAATTATAATGATTAATGTGGATTTACTGCCATGGATCTAAAACCAGCAAATTCTGCCAACAGGGATTTTTTTTAAGAAAGGAAACCAAGGAACAACATATAATTAGCTGACAGTTGTTTAGGAGTTAATTATTCAGTCCTTTGTTTCACTTCTTCCTACTTAATTCCTTTTGACCACTTCTCTGCTGACTTGCTTCCCTCGCCCATTAGAGAAGTAAAGCAGGTGAGACTCCAAGTCATAAGGGGGCATTCTGTGGTTGGAAGCGGTCGTAACAGGTTTGGTAAAGGGGAGGAAAGGAGGGCGGGAGGATATTATAATGACTGGAAAAGTGATTGTTTGCTTTTTTGTTTTGGTTAGCGGGGTATAAAGGAAAGTGTGGGCTCTGAAGTCAAACAGAATGAGCTTTGGTTTCTTGTTTCTGCCACTTAATAGACAATCTGTGCGTCCTGAGGCAGAATAACTTGGTTGGTCTGATGCAGCTTCCTTACAGAGAAAACAGGAATATCAATATCTGTGTTGGAAGACAGTGGCAACAATTGAATAAAATAATGCAAAGAGCCAAATACAAATTTTCCCATCCAGCAGACACTCAAGCTGCATTATGAAAATTATCTAAAATTTACTCCTCTCAGATAACTAAGATATGACTAAAAGCAAATGTTCCTAAAATGAGAAGTAGGAGTTCCCAAGTAAATGTACACATTTTAATCTGCAAACTTCTTGATTTAAATTTGCTCTTGAAATTTCCATTAAACTTTACCTGTCGACTTCCTTGCTTGGAAGAGCAGCTGCTTGTGCTCCTTGAAGGTGAGACCAATTTTTGGGATACCGCAAGGCTCTTCTCATCACTCATCTTGAATGGCGTGTCACCTGGCCTCAGTGTAATCAGAATGCCATCAGAAGACAGTGGAGCAGGGAGTATGGATATGGAAGTCCCACACAGGCAGGTGGCTCAGCTTTTATCCAATATGTTTTAAAACCATTTTGGATGCCCTAGAGGAAATCCCTAAAACCAAAATAAAAGAATTAGCAAAAAAGTCCCAGGCATCAGACGTCATCTATAATTAGCCACTGAATGTCTGAAAGTGGTTTATCCACACTACAGATTACAGAGCCATGATGGCTAGTCATATCAGGGGGCTGGGAAGGAAAAGATGCTTTATACCTATCTCTTATTGAAAATTATGGTGGTGGTTTTTCATATATGTGGTTTTTCATGTAGCTTTGCAATATGACAGGCTTAAGAACAGTAGTAGAAAATCTGAGTCCAGACACACAGAAAATCTGTACCATAAAAAAAAAAATCCCAAATCACAGTGAGATACCACTTCACACCCATGATGACAGATATAATCAAAATCCTGAAAAATAACAAGTGTTGGAAGAAACTAGAACCTCCAGGTATTCCTTCTAGAAATTCAAAATGGTGCAGCTGTACCTGACAAGAGTCTGGCAGATTTTTAGAAGTTAAATATAGAATTATCCTATGATTCAGCACTTACCCTCCTAGGTATATACCAAAAGAATTGAAAAAAGTATTTTAACAAAAATTTGTACAAGAACGTTCACAGAAATGCTATTTACTCACAATAGCCAAAGGTAGAAATAACCCAAATGTCCATCAACTGATGAATGAATAAATTACGTACATAAATGATAGGTGTCTGGATATTTGTGCCTCCCCCCAAACCCACCATCCAAATTCATATGTTGAAATCCTAATGCCCAACGAGATTGTATTAGAAGGCAGGGGTTTGGGGAGGTGTTAGGTCCTGAGGGAAGAGCCCTCATGAATGGAATTACTGCCCTTATGAAAGAGACCCCAGAAGTCCCCAGCCCCTTCCACCATGTGAGGCTACCATGATAAGCCTGCCACCCAAAGAGGGTACTCCGACCATACTGACATCTTCATCTTGGACTTCCAGCCTCTGGTCCTGTGAGGAATAAATTTCTATTGCTTATATGCCATCCAGTCTGCGACATTTTGTTAGAACAGCCCAAACAGACTAAAACAGTATATTCACACAATGGAATTATTTATTCAGGAATTAAAGGGAATGAAGTACTGACACACGCTATAACATAAATGAGCCCTAAAACATTATGCTAAATGAAACAGCCGGACATAAAAATATCCCACACAGTATATGTTTCTATTTATATGAAACATCCAAAGCAGGCAAATCCATAGAGACAGAAAGCCAGTTAGTGGTTGTCAGGAGCTGGGGGACTTGAGGAATAGAGTTCAGCTACAGGGTTTCCTGTAGCTGAACTTAATCACCAGGAATGGTGATTAAAATGTTCTGGAACTAGTATATTGTGAAAGTACTAAATGTCACTGAATTATATACTTGAAAATGGTTAAAAAGTTAATTTTATGTTATGTATATTTTACTACAAATTTTTAAAAATCCCTTTCTGTTTTTCTGAGGGGATGTGGTTGGGGAATTTGTTCTACCAAAGGTTTCTGGAGACATCTTCTAAAAAAAACTACAACATGGTGTAACAAAAGCCACGGGGAAAGCAGAATTTTCCACATCATCTATTAGTACATTAGTAAGGGCTTCCCTGGTAGCTCAGCTGGTAAGGAATTCACCTGCAATGCAGGAGACCCCAGTGTGATTCCTGGACAGAGGAGCCTGGTGGGCACAGCTGAGCAGCTAAGCACCAAACTAAAGCAATGGTCATTTGGTGAGTCCACACTACTTATTGCCAAGCACTTTAATATGGGTTCCCCATACAGTGTCTCATTTCATCAAAGTCTGATAGGACCTTTACAGGGGGAAAAGCCAAGCTTCTAAGAAGTTAGGTCACTTGACCAATCACACAGCTGGCAAGTGACTGAATCCAGGCTAGATGCCAGACCTATAACCTTGGTGCTGGAAATGAGCATCCCTGGGTAGCCAGGGCTGGTGAGAACAGCTACTGCCCCATCTCTGGGACCTAAGAGAACTGAGGAGCTAAGCTAGGAAGACTCAGGAGAGAGCGCATCAGAAGCCAGCTCCAAAGAGGCAACGCTCCATCTTGCCCACAGCACCGATCTCCAAGCTGGCGGGTATCTCTGGTGGGGAAGAGGATCGACCAGGACAGACAGAGAGACCCCTTTATGAAACCAAGTCCCCTGAAACTGAGTTGCAAGCTGAACTGGTGACTAATCTCCCTATCCAAAACTTTATGCCCTTTCTTGTTTCACAACTGTTCCTCCTCGGGATTGAAGAGTAACAAGGCGGGAGCCTGTGGAGCCTTCCCAGGACAGACCAAGTTTCTGGGGCTGTTACGTCACCTGACCAATCCCCATCCCCATGTTCCCCGTCTGCCTCTTGTTTATAGGGAAGCTTTAGTTTCCTAGGTCTCCCCTGAGTCTCAAAGGCTGGCTGAAGAGTTAATGATTAGGAAATGTGATGATGTAGAAACAAAGAATGGCTTTTGGGCCAGGAAACTGGTAACAATTTAGACCATAAACCAGCAGAGTCACTGAGCTCCCAGTTCCATGAAAGATATAAAGGTTTGACTCAGACCTGTTTTTGCTGAAATCAGGACCCCACCAGATGAAAACCGCTGACCACAAGCATGGAGACCCCCAGCTGGGTTGAAACTAGAAGACCGGTGATGCTCGAAACTTCATGCCAATCATGATGCCAATCAGTATGAGGACTGTGCACAAGCTGATCACACACCCCGCAGCCCCCTCACTCTCACTGTCTTTAAAACCTTTGCCTTCCAACTGGCAACTTGGAGATGGTCTTAGGACATTAGTCCACCATCTTCCCAGGTTGCTGGCCTCCTGAATAAAGCAATTTTTCCTTTTCCACCAACTCTTGTCTCTTGAGTACCGGCCTCCTGAGCAGGGAGCAGTTGAACCTGGGTTTGGTGCCAGCCTCATTTGGTTACATTTACAAGTGGCTAGCTGTGCTGACCCCAGCCAACCCTTCAGCTCTCTAGAGGGCCTTCATCCACAGCCCTGAGTTAAGGATGACTAACATGCTTAGGTTTTGCCTTCAGACTTTTATTTAACACCCTAAGTGCAAAAAAATCTACAACTTTCCCAAGCACGTTAACAATAATTGAAAATTTTTAATATATAATTCATTTGGTCCTTAGTAAATTATAAAGAATTATATGGCTGTCCAGGGACAAACTAGTTAAATATTATATCAAACTTCTGGTTAATTGTTAAATACTCAAGTCTATTATTCCTTTCACTAACACTTCTAAAACAATGTGTATGCCAAGGTCACAAAATAAAACCAAGACAACAACAAAAAAAATCAAAATCTCAGAAAATAAAATAAAGGTAGCTGTAGGTCATAGAGCTCAATTCCCATGTTGCTTTTATAGATCTTCCCTACAAATCTATGTATTCATCATTTATCGAATCCAACAATAAATAAGACTAAAAGCAAACCAACACCAGCCTCCTGGGAAGTTAGCTTTACTTATGGGGCATGACTAATTGTACCTAAAGTTAGAAGCAAGTGCAGCCCAGTTAAAAATGACAAGAGAGGCTGTTAAGATATATCAACAGTGTGTTTAAAAGCAGTGTTGGCTGTTGCTATTTAAGAAAGAAAGAAAAACCTGATGGGAACCCCAAATGATGAAATGTCTGTGGGGGCAGTCATTGCTATGACAACCGGTTTCACAGGGGATGAGAAATGCCAACAAAGGGATTCCACTTTTGGGTGTTTTTTTGTTTGGTTTGGTTCTGTTTCAAGGCTGAGATCCTAACAGTGAGAGCACGGGACAAGGTGAAGAGTGACACGTGCAGACGGACAGAAAAGAGCACTTAGTCCATAAAATAAGGGTCACAGTTCTGAAACTGTGCCAAATCAGAAACACTCTAATCCTGTCCTAGAGTAGAGCACCTGAATAAAAGAGTCATCTTTATCTTTTAACCCTGTCAAATTTCACCTTGCAGGCCACAGCTGCTAAGGCCAGAGCTGTGAGTGAGCTAAATACCATACTCACTGAAATTGGAACTTTGAGTAAAGACCTCTGAAGGCACCGTCTGCTGTGGCCCCCACCCCTGCCTTCTCCTCCTCCTCCTCTTCTGGGTAAAAGAAAAGGTGGGAATCCACAACCCTGCCCACATCCATCCCTGGGTGACTTTGAGATGATGCCTAAGGAAATAGATGTTTCATCCCCCAGCCCCTTCCTATCTAACCTCATCAGAAATTCAATCAAAATTACTAAGGGCAACTTAAAGGTCAAAAGAAGTCACATTCTTCGGAAAGGATATGCTTAAATCAGGGCAGAATAGAGAATGGAGGCAGTCGTAGCCCCAGACTAAGGTACCAGAGGAGTAAGCTGGCTGCATGGAATGAGGCAGCTATTGCCTCCAACCCACAGGACTCTGCAGGCTGGCCTGGGTTTGGCCGGGGCAGCGGGGAGGGCGCGGAGGTGGGTCACCAGAGGAAAGACCTCGATGAGAGTCCTTACACAGAGGACCTTGACGAAGGGGAGTCACGTGAAAGTCTGGTGTCATCTACTCCCACTAGCTAAGTAAAAGGGCAAAGAGAAAGCCCTGTAGGGAGACAGACACTGGCCAGCGGCCAGGCCACAGATCCAGTGGTGTAAGTCCTGAAGAGGCAGGTACACGTGAGGAACACTGGTGCTTTCAATCCCCCCATGGACAACCTCTAACCCAAGAAGATTATTGGTTTGAGCAAAATACAAGAGTTTCCTTGCTCATAGACTGAGAACCACCTGTATTTCCCCCTTATTATTCACTGAGTCAACTTACATACAGTAAAGTGAACAAATCTTAAGTGCACAGACAACCCTGAGAGCTTACATTTTATACTTGCAAATACTGACATAACCACCACCTGGATCAAGGAACAGAGCATACGCAGCCTCCCCACAAGGTTTCTGCGCCCTCTGGCCCTCGATCTGCCTGGTGAGGAGCTGGTTCTTCTGCTCCTGCAGGTACCTGTCAACATGACCCAGGGACGGAGGGCTGGGACCTCCCGAGCTTGCTAGAACAGGAAATACGGCGGCTCTTGTGCCTTCTGGCTAATGCAAGTGTCTGTTGTGCAACAGAACTCACTCTGAGACGCATTCTCATTTCAACAAATCACCTAGTAGCCAAATCCAATAGGGATAAGAAGCTCAGTGCATTTACGTCGATTCAAAAATGCTCCCCTTGGGCCTCAGAGCTGAGCTTGGGTCCTCTCCCACCACTGCCACCCATCTGGACAAGCAGCAGGGTCAGGTCCAAGAGAAAATGGAGCTCTGGTTACAAGTCCACTGGGCATAACAGGTGCAAACATATGCCGTCCAGAGGCTCAATTAGGGAAGAGAGAACTCCTATTTCTACCAAGAAAGGGGAAGAATAAAAGACCAAAGCACTGTCGAGCAATTTGGCAACAAAGGCTATTTTAAGACCTATTTTAGAAGTTTTCACTAAGAAAAGAATGTATGGTTTGGGAAAAGACACAAAGAGAGATTCACATCAAGACCTATGTGCCTTCATGAAAAGATGCTCAATATCACTAATTATTAGAGAAATGTAAATCAAAACTAAAATGAGGCATCACCTCACAACTGTCAGAATGGCTATCATCAAAAAGAACACAAATAACAAAAGTCAGTAAGGATGTGGAGGAAAGGGAACCTTCATGCAACTGCTTATGGGAATGTAAGTTGGTACATGCTAAACTGCTTCAGTCATGTCCAACTCTTTGCAACCCTATGGTCTGTAGCTTGCCAGTTTGGTGCAGCCATTATGGAAAACAGTATGGAGGTTTCTAAGAAAACTAAAAAATAAAATTACCATATAATCCAGCAATCCCACTCCTGGACATATATCTACACAAAAACATAATTTTAAAAGATACACGTACCCCTGTGTTCATAGCAGCATTATTCACAATAGCAAGACATGGAAATAACCTAAATGTCCATCGAAAGATGAATGAATAAAGAAGATGACATACACAAAAGACTACTATTCATCCACAAAAGAATGAAAGAATGCCATTTGCAGCAACGAGGATGCAACTAGAGATTATCACACTAAGTGAAGTCAGAAAGAAAAAGGCAAATACCATGTATCACTTATATGTGGAATCTAAAATATGGCACACATGATCTTCTTGTTGAGTCACTCAGTCGTGTCCAACTCTTTGCGACCCCATGGACTGCAGCACGCCAGGCTTCCCTGTCCTTCACCATCTCCCAGAGCTTGCTCAAACTCATGTCCACTGAACCTACCTGTGAAACAGAAACACTCACAGACATAGAGAACGGAGTTGTGGTTGCCGAGGGTATGGAGGAGAGATTGACTGGGAGTTTTGGGGTTTGCAGATGCAAACTATTACGTACAGAATGGATGGGAGCTATACTCAATATCCTGGGATAAACCATAGTGAAAAGAATATAAAAAAGAATGCATATATGTGTATAACTGAGTCAATTTGCTGTACAGCAGAAATTAACACAACATTGTAAATCAACTATGTGTGTGTGTGTTCAGTCATGTCTGACTCTTTGCAACGCCATGGACTATAGCCCCCTAGGCTTCTCTAGCTATGGAATTTTCCAGGCAAGAAAACTGGAGTAGGTTGCTATTTTGTACCCCAGGAGATCTTCCTGACCCAGGGCACAAACCAGCATCTCTTGTGTCTTTTGGATTGGCAGGCAGTTTCTTTATCACTGCATCACCTGGGAAGCACTTCAGTTAAAAAAAGATTTTTTTAAAGACTTATGTGCCTTGAAAGGAGCTAGACTTGGGTTTAAATTGGTGCTCCCTTATTACAAACTCTGTTCTCCTTGATCAATGTATTAACCTCTCTGATCTTCAGGGTTTCTTTATGTAGGAAATGGGGAACTGTGAGGATTAAATGAGAAAATGAGGATAAAGAGCCTGCCCTGAATGCAATAGACACTTAACAGAAGCTAGTTTCATATCCTCCTTATTTGACTTCCTGGAAGTGGCATATGCACCAAAGATACAATCCTATACTCCTCTTGCAACCAAAAACAAATAAGCACTCTACAGACTGTTGAAACGTTTTTGTCTTTCAATATATTAACATTTCCCCAAATCTGTAACACAAGTGTGAACAGATTTTTTAACCGTCAAAGCAGCATGTTTACTTTGAGACAAGCCATACATGCAGAAAGATTAAAGCCACATAGTTCATCACCACTGGCTGCCCTCAAAACCAACTAAACTGGTAGGTCTGGAATGGCAGCATATAACATAGCCATTTATTGATCTATTAGACCTGAGGGTCTGCATTCACACATTTGGTTATGTTTTGCTTGAAAAACACAGGATTTGCTTCCAGCCTTGGAAACAACTCCTATGAAGACCAGATGGCATACAGTTTCAGTTAATTTAAAATTTCCCAGTAAGAAATGCCAACTAAAGAAGGTCCATTACCACCCAGTTCAAGGATTAGCTACCGCAGTCATTGACCTTCAACATACCATGAAAGGATTTCAGGGTAGAATCAGGAATGAGGCCCTTTGTGCCCTGGGAAAACTGGCAGAACAAGCCTTTAGATAGCTAGATATTTTCAGAAGAAATTTTATGCAGGCAGTTTCTTGCATCTTTCCATACTTAGAAAAGTATTAAAACCATTAACTATTTGTTCCTCATGACCGGCAGCAACCCCCTGCCAAGATGTGTGCTTGACTGCATGTACCCCTTCTCCAAAATCACATACCTACTGAGCTATTCTCCCAACTTCTTCAAAGCAGTCTTCAGGGTGATCTGAGAGGCTGTCTCTCAAGCTACAGCCCTCAGTAAGCCCCCAAATAAAACTAGAACTCAGAGCTTTCATGTTGTATGGTTATATTTCAGTTGACAAATATATGGATAAATTATGTACTGAAGTAATACCAAAATATGTATAATGGAATGTCCATTTCTGGTCTTCATTGGTAAAAGAAAATTATTCAAATCCTGGATATGCATCTTTTTGGAAATGATACTTTCTGAAACATCTTGATTCCCCAAAATGTTACATGATCAAAAGCAGGGCTTTCATTATTTGACTATAAGCTCCAAAATGATCAGAGCTTTCCAGAAGCTAGTTCTAACCACAATGCCCTTGGACAGCTGGCCCTGGCTTCCTGTGTGCGATGCTGGCCAATCTGCATTAACTATTTGGACTCTGGCTAGCTGGACTGATTCAGGGAGGCTGACATCTGACTGTCCCTGGGAGATGAGTCGTGCAGCTCAGAGGCAAAGGAGTTGCCACCCCCTCTACCCTAATGGCAGACAGTCCCTCCACAAACCTTCTGTCCTTGTATTTTCTCTATCCTAGACCTGCTGGAAGGACAGGGGTCTAGAGGTCTAAAGATTCAAATGCTTACTTTGTCACATTAAAACAGAATATCCATTTCCACCCCCTCCCAATCCATGAAAAGCACATTATCTACCCTTTGTGTTCCACTTCTTCAGAGCGAAGCATGTTTTTGTGCAGATCTCAGTCCAGCAACAGATTTGAAGTGTGGTGGCTTCCATGAGACAAAAACCTTGACAGGGACACCAGGTTTAAGTTTTGTTCAAACCATTTATCTTCCACCATTGAATAAAAAGAATGAAAAGCCTCAAAATACTAGTCAGTCACTACACAGAATCCTAGAACCTAAGAGTGAATTCTAGCCCAACTTTTCACGCAAAGCAAGAATTCTCTCAGTAACATTGCTAGATCATTTATTCTTGACCATTTCCCATAACAGAAACAGGGCACCCCGGGTTACCTTTTGTTAAAAATGCCTTTTCGCTTAGAGTTGCACTTGGTCTCGCTGGGACACATGGGCCCTCCGTCTGCAATCCATCACTAGCGAGAACACGATGAACCACCTCTACCACCATAACATGCCTGGGAACTGCCACCATTTCCACTCCCCACCCAGCAAATCCTCTTCCCCAAACCAGCCACATTCGCATCAGCCACTTCTTATCTGATCTTCATAATCGCAGATATCCAACTCTGATTACACTTCAGTTTGTCTGTGCTTCCCTGAAAATGGTTCCCAGAGGTAAAGACAACTTCCAGGCATGGTCTGCTGAGCGCAGGAGAGAAGGAAACAATCACCTCCCTTGCCTTATACACACCGCAACTGTTAATATTGCCTCATTTTATCCTAGCTGGGGACGCCTACCCTCTTCCTAGCATGCACTGTCTTTTCAGTTCTCTAGGACTGTGATGTGATAGGAACTGTGGAGAACCTGGCCTGCCTTCTTTCTGAGCAGGATTCCTTACTTCCTTTAGCTGAAATTCAGGACTTGATGGTTCTTTATTATGATTAGTTACCCCATATTAGTTTTGTCTCATCATCCCAGTCTATCAAGATATTTCTGGGCAGCGACTGTCATTCTGTGTGTTTGGCCAGCTTTTCCTTTGTTGTGCCATTCAGAGATTGCACAGGCGTGTGAATTCTGTCCTCACCCAAGTAAATCACACAGGAGATTTAATAAGAAGACTGTCAAAGGCACTGAGGTTTTCTCCATAGCTTGATGTTACTTTGTTCATTAATTAACGTTTCGGGGACCAACCGTGCCAACCCACTGCAAATCCCCATAACTGTAGAGTCATGTCTCACTTCTCAAAGTGCCCAGATCTATCTACCTGCTTCAAAATCTCATGGATTGTTGTTTAAAAGCCAGATTTTGGAAGCTCCAAAACCTTCTTTTATTATCCAAAGCTTGTGGGTTTTCAAAAATTGAGCTCAGACCAGGAGCATCAACATTACCTGGGAGCTTGTGAGAAATGCAAATTCCCAGGCCCCACCACAGACCTGCAGATTTGGGAACTGAGGGTGGGGCTGAGTCACCTGTTTTCAGCAAATTCTCCAGGAGATTCTGACACAGAGGTGTAAGGATCACTGCTGTAGTTGAATACTGCATCTCTGGCATAGAACCTTGGGACATCCAGTGTACTTTCATCAGGAGATTGGAGGAGACCCTGAGCTCTTTTCCGAGGAAGATTCTGTCCTGTTTCTTAGCTTCTCCTTTAAGCCAAGGACAGCAAAAGCCAGGTCTATGTGTTTCCTGTCCCTGCTCCCATCCTTAAAACACTCCCATCATGGTGAGTTTTCCCCAACAAATCTTCAAAAACCTGGAAGACAGTTGGCTGGAAAAATCCTATCCTGCCAAGGTCCACTTGGGTACAGTGGGGCAGGCAGAGGTCTGTGAATCCCTTTATCCTGATCAGGAGCCTGAATTTCACAAGACAATCACTGTGGTCTGGTCACAAGAGTCACCACCCGCAGACTTATCCTTCCTCAACACAAAGCATCTGTCCCTCCAGGCTCTTGCCAAACATTATGACCTTGAACACTGTACTGTCCAGACTTTATAGACAATGAATCTCAACTCTGACTGCACATTAGAATTACATAGGAAACTTTCTAAAATGCTGATGGCCAGGCCCAGATCTATCTGCAACCTGGGGTGGGGGTCAGGCTTTTATATTCTAAAACCTCCACAGGCGATTCTGTTGTGGAAAAAGGGTTGAGGGCCACCAGCAAATAATCCAGAAATATAATTTGTACACCCAGCTCAAGCCAGATCATCAAATGGATGAGCTGATGGAATTGTACTATTCTGATCTGTGAAGAATTGCTTTCCCTGCACTATCCTCTAGACTTAAGCCTCTGACCTACAATGAAAGAGATCATACCTGTAAAAACAAAGAGCGAGGCCAACAACCCACCCGAGGATACCGGGAAATTCTATAGAGCAGTGTAATAATTAAGACTACAAGCTCTGGGGCTTCCCTGGTGGCTCAATGGTAAAGAATCCATCTGCCAATGCAAGAGACCTGGGTTCAATCCCTGGTCCAGAAAGATCCCACATACCGAGGAGCAGCTAGGCCCTTGTGCCACAGCTATTGAGCCTGTGCCCTGGAGCCTAGGAATCCCAACTACTGAAGCCCACGTGCCCTAGAGCCCACTCTCTGCAATAAAAGAAGCCGCTGCAATGAGAAGCCTGCGCGCCGCAGCCACAGAGCAGCCCCTACTTGCCTCAACCAGAGAGAAGCCAGAGCAGCAGGGAAGACCCCGTGCGGCCCCGAACAGACAGAGAGAGTCACGGCGGGAAAGACTACAAGTTCTGCATTCAAACTGCCTGGGTTCAGACCCAGCCTTCGCAGGTGGCTTTAGGCAAGTTTTCAGCCTCTCAAATTCTGTGTTTCACTTGACAGTTGGAAATAAAGCATTGCCCCCAAAGGGTTGTTGGGGTGATTCGATGAGTTAATCCATAGGAAAGCACAGAAAAGGTAAAGGGGCAGCCACCTCTGGATGAGTTACTACAGGATGTTGCGGTCACTGTTGTGACAACTCCACGGTGGCTGCTTTTCTCCTTGAATGAGAAAAATAAAAAGGATATTTACAAATATCTATATTCCTAGCACCCCAAATTAATAGGTCTCCATTCTTATTTGCATAAACATATCTATCATCTTTATTTTAAAAATTGTGCATAATACTATCATACCATACATTTCTTTCTGCAGCTAGTTTATTTTCACTCAAAATTATCACACACATACACATACGCTGGGCTTCCCTGGTGGCTCAGATGGTAAAGAATCTGCCTGCAATGCAGGAGACGTGGGTTCAATCCCTGGGTTGAGAAGATCCCCTGTAAAACGGAATGGCTAACCACTCCAGTATTCTTGCCTGGGGAATCTTCTGATGGACAGAGATGTCCATGAGGCTGCAAGAGTCAGACACAACTGAGCAACTAACACACACACACACATACACACACACACACCCAAGTTCATTCCTACCACATGATTCCATAGTATGATTTTGCCTTGTTTGACTTATTCTCCTTTAGGTTGTTTCTCATTTTTTGCCCTTAAGAACAGTGCTACAGGATCTGCTGCCTGGGAGGCTGCGGCATGACTGTCTAAAATAAGCGGAACTGCTGTATAGTAAGGTAGAACTAGTTTTAGTTTTACCAGCTATTCCATATTGCTCCTCCAAATGGCCATACCAGTTCACACAAGACAAGGATTTCTTTGAAGGACTTTTATAAGAATCGGCTATACATTCAGATCTCAGTATCAAAGTGCCTCTCCTAAGTGACCAGCTTGGTATAGCTTTTAGTCATTGAGAATTTATACATAAAAACATATGCCTCTTTACTGGGGGCACGAGGGTGCGTGAATCAGATTGATGGCTGCACTGCTGATGAACCTCAGTAGCAGCAGAAGAGCCTCTCGTGTGCTTGGCTTACCTTTATTATCCCTGTGCTCCAATTCTCTTGACTTCCCACTATTTCCTGTGTAGCGTGTGTATTCTTGGAAACCACTTCAAAGACTTGGTGAAATTAGATGATGTTTAAATAAGTTTTCTTTTTTTTTTTTTTTTAAGCTAGAAAGTTGTACAAGCTGCTGCTGGGCTGTTGGCAAGATGTTCTGACAGTGGATGGTTTTCTTCCTACTTTAGGCTGCCTTCCATGGTATTTCTTTAGGTGAGCCCTGGCCTCAGCTTGACAGTTGCAACTGCCTCCAACGTCTCCAAGCAGGAAGGGAGGACGAGACTGACAAATGATGATTCTAGTGCACAGAACTGGAAGACAGCATGTCAGTGAAAGGAACGGGAGCTTGGGAGAGGCCTGAATGGCCATGGTCCTTACGACTAGCCTTCCAGAAGTTCACAGATGGACAGTTCAGAGCTGGCAGGATTTCTAGGAGAGAGCGCTTACAGACAGATGTGGAGGAGGTGGCACAGGTTACTTCCGAATCTTATGAAAATTCCATGTCACACATCTAAACAAATCCTAGGCTTCACCAGAGGAGAAGCTATTGACTCAGACCTTAATTTTCTACCTTGCTGACAAGGCTATCACAAGACAGATACCTTATCAAACACTTCAAACAGACTTTGCATAGGTCAGACATCCTTAAAAAATAGGAAGGGCTTGCTATGCATAAACCCTGTCCTCTGGCAATACTGACTGGCTGCCTTGATGGCCAGGGCTTGGTTCCAACCCCGAGCCCCTGCTGATCACATGTCCTCCAGTTAGACAGCCGTCCACGCGCTCTGCTGCTCCCACCCTTAGCCCACAGCCTGGCAGACACGCCTGAATTTATCACTGGAACAGGAAGGAGGCCTACCGCTTACTTCACTAGCAAACTCATCATTCCCTTATGCCGATACCTGTGCTGACTCCCTTGATTCTGATTAAGACAACCACCCTCTCCTGGTTCAACCCCAGCTTTCCCTCCCAGATCCCCCAATTCTGCAGATTCTAGCTGTGCCATGACCCTCACCTCCTCACCCCAAAACCTGTTTTCCATTCTTTCATCCCTATAACCACCAATCCATTTTAGACCCCCATTAGAGGGGTCTCCACTTTTTCTTTTCCAACACTTCGATCTACCTCATGTTTCTCTGGCCCAGTTCATTTTTCCAGAAAGATTCCAGTGTCTCTTCTCTACACCAAATTCCCACTGGTCACTGAACTTGGTTAAAAATCCTAAGCCCTTCAAGAGGTAGTGAAATTTATGTGACTTCAGACTCTGGTTCCATCTACTACCTACTCTGTATTACTAAACTACTGAGTTGTTTTCTCATCTGAAAAAAGGGCCAAATAATCATACGAAATCTTTCTGAAGACTGTCTGAAATAATACATGTCATGCACTAAGCACAGTGCTTGGCAGACATCACTCAGGTATATTTTAGTTGTATTAACCAAACCTCAACTGTAAAGTCCCACACCTGCGTACCTAACATCGTACACTCTCCTGCAGGTACACCACTCTGCCTTGGTTCTTAGGCTAGTTCTTCTCTGCAAAGCATACTTCTAATCTGATGTCTCTCTTCCATCTATGGACATTCTCCCCACCCTCCAAAGGGCACTGCAAGCATCATCTGCTCCATGAGACCTTTTTGGAAAGCTCCCCCACCCTTGGTTTTGTTTCTCTTTTGAACTCCTACCTTACTTTTGTGCCTTCAGGTATGTCATAAGTTGCCCACATTTTGAGATTACTCTTTGCAACCTGACCACTAGATGTTAGATCTACATCACGATCAATGACTGAATTTTACTCATCTTTACATTCTGAGGGAAAGCAACTTAAAGATAAGTGGCCATGACAATCAAGCTAGACTGAATATCCTTCCTTAATCTTAGTTAAGAGGGAAAAAGTCCTCTGTGTAAGCATATTGATCTATTTTCAAGGAGCCACTCTCCTTCCCTCTTCACTAGACTTATTTGGGACTACATGTATATTTCAGAACATTTTAGCTATCCCTTTCTTTTTGAAGTCTCTTTACCATTTTCTTTGGTCACAGGAGACATTATTTCTTTCTTTGAACTGTTTGAAATGTTTGTAGCGTACAGAGCTCTGCCGAAAGCAGGCTTCTTTGGGGATTTCATCTCCTGGTTCCTGTCACTTTATATCACTGGCCAATTCTGTTTATGGGTCAGAAAGAAATCCAGAGATATCCTTCCTTGCATTATTTCTCAGTCTTCTTAAAAATTAAATGATCAGTAGAACAAGTCAAGAGTTTATAAGAAGTTAGCAGAATAAAACTTGCAGTGGGTTTTACCAACATGTTTGGCATCCCTTCTAGAGTTGGGCTTCCCTGGTGGCTCAAATGATAAAGAATCTGCCTGCAATGCAGGAGACTCAGGTTCGATACCTGGGTTGGAAGATACCCTGGAGAAAGGAATTGCAACTCAATCCAGTATTCTTGTCTGGAGAATTCCATGGACAGAGCAGCCTGGTAGGCTATAGTCCATGGAGCCACAAAGAGTCAGACATGACTAAGTGACTAACACTAAGAGTAATAATCTCTGAGGAGAAAGTACCACCCACAACCTGTCTCAGTTCAGTTCAGTCGCTCACTCGTGTCCAACTCTGTGCGACTCCATGAATCGCAGCACGCCAAGCCCCCCTGTCCATCACCAACTCCCGGAATTCACTCAGATTCACATCCATCAAGGCAGTGATGCCATCCAGACATCTCATCCTCGGTCGTCCCCTTCTCCTCCTGTCCCCAATCCCTCCCAGCATCAGTGTTTCCAATAAGTCAACTCTTTGCATGAGGTGGCCAAAGTACTGGAGTTTCAGCTTCAGCATCATTCCTTCCAAAGAAATCCCAGGGCTGATCTCCTTCAGAATGGACTGGTTGGATCTCCTTGCAGTCCAAGGGACTTTCAAGAGTCTTCTCCAACACCACAGTTCAAAAGCATCAATTCTTTGGCACTCAGCTTTCTTCACAGTCCAACTCTCACATACATACATGACTACTGGAAAAACCATAGCCTTGACTAGATAGACCTTAGTTGGCAAAGTAATGGCTCTGCTTTTGAATATGCTATCTAGGTTGGTCATAACTTTTCTTCCAAGGAGCAAGCGTCTTTTAATTTCATAGCTGCAATCACCATCTGCAGTGATTTTGGAGCCCAAAAAATAAAGTCTGACACTGTTTCCACTGTTTCTCCATCTATTTCCCATGAAGTGATGGGACCGGATGCCATGATCTTTGTTTTCTGAATGTTGAGCTTTAAGCCAACTTTTTCACTCTCCTCTTTCACTTTCATCAAGAGGCTTTTTAGCTCCTCTTCACTTTCTGCNTTCAGAATGGACTGGTTGGATCTCCTTGCAGTCCAAGGGACTTTCAAGAGTCTTCTCCAACACCACAGTTCAAAAGCATCAATTCTTTGGCACTCAGCTTTCTTCACAGTCCAACTCTCACATACATACATGACTACTGGAAAAACCATAGCCTTGACTAGATAGACCTTAGTTGGCAAAGTAATGGCTCTGCTTTTGAATATGCTATCTAGGTTGGTCATAACTTTTCTTCCAAGGAGCAAGCGTCTTTTAATTTCATAGCTGCAATCACCATCTGCAGTGATTTTGGAGCCCAAAAAATAAAGTCTGACACTGTTTCCACTGTTTCTCCATCTATTTCCCATGAAGTGATGGGACCGGATGCCATGATCTTTGTTTTCTGAATGTTGAGCTTTAAGCCAACTTTTTCACTCTCCTCTTTCACTTTCATCAAGAGGCTTTTTAGCTCCTCTTCACTTTCTGCCATAAAGGTGGTATCATCTGCATATCTGAAGTTACTGATATTTCTCCCAGCAATCTTGATTCCAGCTTGTGTTTCTTCTAGTCCAGCGTTTCTCATGATGTACTCTGCATATAAGTTAAATTAGCAGGGTGACAATAGACAGCCCTGACGTACTCCTTTTCCTATTTGGTACCAGTCTATTGTTCCATGTCCAGTTCTAACTGTTGCTTCCTGGCCTGCATACAGATTTCTCAAGAGGCATGGCAATCCATAATACTGACCCTACTACAGTAAACTTTCTGTGGTTTCTCTATCCCCATTGCCCTCACCTAGAAATCTACCTTTAGGGCCTGGGTTTCCATAGGTGGGCTTCTTGAAACAAAATATTTCCTTCTAGAATCCTATCTTCATCATTAGAAACATCCTAACCTTTCCGGTGAGACAAATTAGATGATCGAATCAAGGCCCAACTTTTAATGTTCATTTTGCTTAGTCCTCAGCAGCTGCATCCTGGCAAACAGCTACAGGTATGACAACCACTCTGCTTCCTGGTGTTCTTCTAGCAAATTACTGAAGTTCTCTTCCTTGGCCACTGGTCTTCTCTTTGCTATGCCTATTGTTCTCTACTCAGTCAGATTTCAATCCTTTTTTTCTTCCCATCAGATTTCAGTTGAACTCTCTTGATCAGGTTAGCAAATCTTTTACCATAAACACAGATTGATACTCACAGATGCCAAAACCTTTCCCTGCACACCAGACCTTGTTTATCAACACTATCTGTGTGACAGCTACTTGCACACTTTCTGCATCCTTTTCCAGCTCACGGTCTATCTTCCTCAAAAAGTAGGAATACCACAACCCCTCCTACAGACTTTCTGCTTCCTACCATGACTTCAAAGCACCAAGGATACATTTGTGGTTTCTTTGGACAATATAGTGTATTTTCTTAAAACCCTTTTTCTTTTGTATTGGAGCATAGCCAATTAACATTGTTGAGATGGTTTCAGGTGCACAGAACAGGGACTCGGTCATACATATACATGTATCCATTCTCCCCCAAACTCCCCTCCCATCCAGGATGCCATTAACATTGAGCAGAGTTCCCTGTGATATACAGTAGGTTCTTGCTGATTATCCATTTTAAAATATAGCAGTTTGTACCTGTACAGGTTACATTTCTTTTATCCAAAGAAATGAACGGGGTGATGGTTTGTAGATCTGAAATTTTGGCAGGTTATCATGCATGCAAGGAGAGATAAAAAAAAGCCTCCCTTAGTGATCAGTGCAAAGAAATAGAGGGAAAAAATAGAATGGGAAAGATTAGAGATCTCTTCAAGAAAATTAGAGATACCAAGGGAACATTTCACGCAAAGATGGGCCCAATAAAGGACAGAAATGGTATGGACCTAACAGAAGATATTAAGAAGAGGTGGCAAGAATACACAGAAGAACTGTACAAAAAAGATCTTCACAACCCAGATAATCACAATAATGTGATCACTCACCTAGAGCCAGACATCCTGGAATCTGAAGTCAAGTAGTCCTTAGGAAGCATCACTATGAACAAAGCTAGTAGAGGTGATGGAATTCCAGTGGAGCTATTTCAAATCCTGAAAGATGATGCTGTGAAAGTGCTGCATTCATTAGGTCAGCAATTTTGGAAAACTCAGCAGTGGCCACAGGACTGGAAAAGGTCAGTTTTCATTCCAATCCCTAAGAAAGGCAATGCCAAAGAATGTTCAAACCACTGCACAATTGCACTCATCTCACACACTAGTAAAGTAATGCTCAAAATTCTCCAAGGCAGGCTTCAATAGTACATGAACTGCGAACTTTCAGATGTTCAAGCTGGATTTAGAAAAGGCAGAGGAACCAGAGATCAAATTGCCAACATCTGTTGGATCATTGAAAAAGCAAGAGAGTTACAGAACAAACATCTACTTCTGCTTTATTGACTACACCAAAGCCTTTGACTATATGGATCACAATAAACTGTGGAAAATTCTGAGAGAGATGGGAATACCAGACCACCTGGCCTGCCTCTTGAGAAATCTGTATGCAGGTCAGGAAGCAACAGTTAGAACTGGACATGGAACAACAGACTGGTTCCAAATAGGGAAAGGGGTATGCCAAGGCTGTATATTGTCACCCTGCTTATTTAACTTATATGCAGAGTACATCCTGTCTCTTATACACATCTGAAAGCAGGCTTCTTTGGGGATTTCATCTCCTGGTTCCTGTCACTTTATATCACTGGCCAATTCTGTTTATGGGTCAGAAAGAAATCCAGAGATATCCTTCCTTGCATTATTTCTCAGTCTTCTTAAAAATTAAATGATCAGTAGAACAAGTCAAGAGTTTATAAGAAGTTAGCAGAATAAAACTTGCAGTGGGTTTTACCAACATGTTTGGCATCCCTTCTAGAGTTGGGCTTCCCTGGTGGCTCAAATGATAAAGAATCTGCCTGCAATGCAGGAGACTCAGGTTCGATACCTGGGTTGGAAGATACCCTGGAGAAAGGAATTGCAACTCAATCCAGTATTCTTGTCTGGAGAATTCCATGGACAGAGCAGCCTGGTAGGCTATAGTCCATGGAGCCACAAAGAGTCAGACATGACTAAGTGACTAACACTAAGAGTAATAATCTCTGAGGAGAAAGTACCACCCACAACCTGTCTCAGTTCAGTTCAGTCGCTCACTCGTGTCCAACTCTGTGCGACTCCATGAATCGCAGCACGCCAAGCCCNAAAGATGCTTGCTCCTTGGAAGAAAAGTTATGACCAACCTAGATTCCAGTATTCTTGCCTGGAGAATCCCAGGGACAGAGGAGCCTGGTGGGCTGCCGTCTATGGGGTCACACAGAGTCGGACACAACTGAAGTGACTTAGCAGCAGCAGCAGACAGGATATTAAAAAGCAGAGACATTATTTGCCAACAAAGCTCTGTCTAATCAAGGCTATGGTTTTTCCAGTAGTCATGTATGGTGTGAGATTTGGACTATAAAGAAAGCGAGCACCGAAGAATTGATGCTTTTGAACTGTGGTGTTGGAGAAGACTCTTGAGAATCTCTTGGACTGCAAGGAGATCCCACCTGTCCATCCTAAAGAAAATCAGTCCTGAATACTCACTGGACCTGAGGGTCCAATACTTTGGCCACCTGATGTGAAGAACTGACTAATTTGAAAAGACCCTGATGCTGGGAAAGATTGAGAGCAGGAGAAGAAGGGGACGACAAGGATGAAATGGTTGGATGGCATCACCAACTTGATGGACATGTATTTGGGTAAACTCCAGGAGTTGGTGATGGACAGGGAGGCCTGGCATGCTGCAGTCCATGGGGTCGCACAGAGTCGGACACGACTGAGCGACTGAACATGCCTGAGCTTATCGTTCACCAATATCCATTTTATTTCTTTTAATCAAAGAACTCTCAAGCTTAGCTGGGCACAAGCTCATCTAATCAGAAGCTACATTTCTAGCTTTCTTTGCAGCTTGGTGGCCACCAGAGAGATGTGAGTAGAAGCTATGTTAAAAAGAGCATATCCCTCAACCTTTCCCCGTTCCTGAGGGCTGAGAGATGGTGACAACTAGACCCAGAATTGAAAGCCATCATTTGAGAATGGCAGTGTCATTGTACCAGCCTAGGAATAACCATACCTGGACAGTCACAAGAGAAACAAACCTCGATTTTGTTATTTGGGGGTTTCTCAGTTACAGAGGTTTAGTGCAAACAATACAGGCTCTAAGAAGGTAGCATGGCTTACAATCAGGAATCTTGGGCCACCTCTGTACCCCTCAACAGGAAGTTGCCAACCATATCTATGATGGTCAGCTTCCTGGTCCCAGAAACAGGGACCCATGAAACACTGGCAGTAAGAATCCTCACTGTTTGACAAAGCAGGAAAGCCTCCATTTCCAAGTTCCCAAAGTATATTGTCTTCTCCTAAAGCAACCCCATATTCTTCAGTAGGCCTTGGCATAGAGATGAATCCTCAAATCACTTCGCCTTCTCCAGCAGGACAGTCCCCTGCATGTTGCATTTACCCCCAAACAGTCCTCAGAGCCACCCCAGAACTGAAGACTTAATGTTCTGGGTGGAGAGGGGTGAGTCCGCGGGACATATGACCATCCCTCCACTCTTGAATGAGGAAACCAGAAACAGGCTGAGTTTCCTTCTCTTTCTGCTATTTAGCCACCCTGACTCGCCCTTCTGTCCGTAGAGGAAGAAACACTGACGGATAAAGGTGAGCTGGTAAAGGAAACTACCGTCAAAGATCAGAGGCTGACTAAGAACAGCCAAACTGATGAAAAGTCAACTTAGCATCTACAAAGCGCCTACCTACACAGTATATTAAGAAGCAGAGACCTTTGCCGACGAAGGCCCATAGAGTCAAAGCTATAGTTTTCCCAATAGTCATCTATGGATGTGAGAGCTGGACCATAAAGAAGGCTATATGTCAAAGAAGTGATGGTTTCAAATTGTGTTGTTGGAGAATACTCTGAGAGACCCTCAGACAGCAAGAACATCAAACCAAACAATGCTAAAGGAAATCAATCCTGAATATTCATTGGAAGGACTGATGCTAAAGCTGAAACTCCAATACTTGGGCCACCTGACAAAGAGCCTACTCATTGGAAAAAACCCTGATGCTGAGCAAGATTGAGGGCAGGAGGAGAAGGGGATGACAGAAGATAAGCTGGTTGGATGGCATCACTGACACGATGGACATGAGTTTGAGCAAGCTTCAGGAGATAGTAAAGGACAGGGAAGCCTGCTGTGCTGCAGTTCATGGGGTCGCAAAGAGTCGGACTGAACGACTGAACACCACCAGAAAGCGTCCATAGCTCTGCTAACCCCAAATGACAGAAACAAGTGACCTGAAGCTTAATCCAAGGAGGGACCCACCCTGGCCAAGGAGATAAAGTATCTGTAGATGAAATCAGTGAGAACACAGCTCAGGGTGGGCTATCTAGGAGGTTTGTGGACATTCACAGGGAAGAGTTCAGAGACGCTGACGTTGTGAGCTATTAAAGAGGTGTCCCAAGGGGAGCCTTAGAGATGTGGATAGGACATGACTAGGTAGAGAGGAATGTGGGGGGTAGGGAGGACACCTCCCACAGGATTTCCCAAGCCTGGCTGCCTGGCAGGATCACCCTGAGGAGCATCTACAGACTACCAAAGTCTGGCCCCACTCCATACCAACTCATCCAGAGGCTCTGGGATGAGGCCCAGGCAAGTTCCCCAGGTGACTGATGCAATGTGTGGGCTGAGAACCACTCCCTGATCCTGCATCCAGAAATGACAGAAAGATTTACTCCACAGAACTGCCTTCTTTTATCTTAGCATTTCATTTCATTTCAGTATCTAATGCCAGACCAACGTCTATTGCATCTCATTTGTACCAAATTAAAATACAGAGCAGGATGTGACTTAGCAGTTTAAAGGGTAAGAAGAGAGAGCGCCTCCGAAGAACTTAAATTAACATCTTGTGGTTTGAATTTTATCAGTGGGTGTTGCGAACCTCTCTTAACTGACAATTGCTGGCGGAAGTAGGGTAGATTTTAACAATTGGCAACCACAGACAGCATTTCATTACTGATCTAAAAAGACTATCAGTTGAGTCACTATAAAACGTGAATGTGAATTTTTTAAACTTCTCTCTATCACTCATAAAAATCTAGTAAAGTCTGTTCAGCAACGTAAACATTAAGCTAACAATGACTAATACTCCATTAACGTTACCTGAATGCTCTCAAATAACAAGAAACGAAATACCTAGTGGTTGTGGGTAAGGTATCAGATGTACGCATTTCAAGTTGTCTGTCCCCCTAACTAAAAATAACCCAAAGACTGAGACGCTAAGCTTCAAACAAATTCTATAAAAGGTATTTCCCAAGATATTATGTGTATATTTGGGGAGAATTGCTGGGACAATAGTAAACAATCTCTTGTGAGAGGCCTGAAAGAAAAGTCACTCATTTAGCAAATGTAGGTGGGGAGGAAAAAGGATATAGGGAGTTTTCCTTTCCTAGGGGATGGACTACTCCAAGAAAATGAGCGAGAGACACTTCTAAACCAGTACAAACTGAAAAGCAGTTGTAAGCAGAAACAGAATGAAAAGGCAGAGAAAACAGGTTTTTAAAAAGTTGAGGTGGTTACTGGCAGAGTAAAGCTAAAAAGGCAAGAGAAAGGTAAAGCACCTCTGCCACGAATATTAACCGTGAAGGTTGTTTTCTTCCTCCAGGAGTATGTGTATATCAGAAGCAATTTGAAGACTGTGTCTAACTCTAGTTTTTTGTAACTAGTACTAAACTCAACAGGTGGCAGGTTATCAAAACAACCCAATTTAAAAATGGGCAGGAGATCTGAACAGACATTGTTCTAAAGTAGCCATGCAGATGGCTAACAGGCACATGAAAAAATGCTCAACATCATTAATCAGAGAAATGCAAATCAAAACTACAGTGGCATCATCTCACACCTGTCAGAAGAGCTATCATCAAAAAGAACACAAATAAGAAATGTTGGTGAGGATGTGGAGAAAAGGGAACCTTCATGCAACTGTTGCTAGGAATGTAAACTGGCGCAGCCACTGTGGAAAACAGCATGGAGGTTTCTCAAAAAACTAACTACAGAACTACCGCAAGACCCAGCTATTCAACCCCTGGGTATATATCCAAACAAAACAAAACAAGAACACTAATTTGCATTTACTTCATACCCCATGCATTACTTGAAGGTCTACCTGTTGGAAATGGCTGTCCTTTCTGAAAAAGATGCTACTGCAATGGCAATGAAGAAAATAGGTCATGAATTAATAATCTTGTTTGGTGAAAGTTTCATGACACCTGCCAACATTATACACAAAGAAGGCTTTTCTCAGTCTTTCACTTTCATGACTGGTGGATTAAGTCATATATTTTACAAAAGAGGTACTCCATACTGTAATCATTCCCATCTTCTGACATCTGCTTCATGCATATCTTTGTCAATCCAAGATATGCCATTTGTCAGTTATAAGTGAATTAAGGTATATAAAAATGTAAAAATATTACTTTACATTAGGGAAGTGTAAGGGCCTTAGCTGAAATTGACAAAAGTCACCAAATATAAAACATAACCTTTACTCTAAAGCTGACAACTTAAAATTTCTCACCACAGGGCTTGTTGGACAGTCTAAAAATGAATAAAAAATCTAATTTACCTGAAAAAAATAAAAAATAAAAAGATACAAGCACCCCAATGCTCACAGCAGCATAATTTACAGTTACCAAGATACGGAAGCAACCTAAGTATCTATCAACAGATGAACTGATGAAGAGGTGATATATATACATATGCACATACATACACAACAGAATACTACTCGGCTATAAAAAAAAGAATGAAATTTTGCCATTTGTAACAACATGGATGGACTTGGAGGGTATTATGTTAGATGAAACAAGTCAGACGGAGAAAGATAAATACTGAGTGACATCATTTACATGTAGAATCTAAAAAATAAAACCAATGAATATAAGAAAAAATAAACAGACTCGCAAATATAGAGAGCTAGTGCTTACCAGTGAGGAGAGGGAAGAAGAGAGAGGAATGATAGGGGTAGGATATTAAGAGGTATAAACTACTATGTGCAAAATAAATAAGCTACAAGGATAAAATGTGCAACGGAGAATATGGCCAATATTTTATAATAACTATAAAAGAAGCATAACCTTTAAAACTGTGAGTCTCTATATTGTACACCTGAAACTTAAATAATATTGCACAGCAACTACACCTCAATAAATTAATATAAAAGCAAATAAAACCAAAACTTGTGTCCCCTTTCTCTTGTTTCTAGAAGATTTTATCTCAGAGACAGGCAAATAAATATGCTAAAGCATCCATTTATCAAGCTGAAAAAATTCTGTAGAAAGGTGGATCCTAATTGTTTAGGAGTTTGCATCTAGGAGAATGTAAAGAAAGAGTAATAATAGAAAATACAAATAAGAAAATCTAAGTCAGAAGTGAGATGTAAAGTATCAAAACCAGGACCCTGCTCTTCACTTGATTCTTCTACATTGTGCATTCACTGTAGATATCATTTGAACCAGGGGTTAGCACACTGAAGATGTTTCAACACACACCGTTCTGCATTTAGACAGCCTCCATCATCAAAGAAGTCCCAGTACTATGCAAACAGAAACTCCCCCATCTCACACCCAAAGGCAGAACAGCCCCAGCGCTGAACAATGACAATCACACCTCCTGAAAATGAGACGAGCCCCAGACCTCAAGGCTTCTCAGTGGCTTAAAAGGAGCTGATGCCAACTCTGAATCATCATTACTGAGTGAGGAAGATGTGTTTTTTAAAGACAATGGCACCAAGATGTATCTCATCCCAAAGCTTGTCTTACAAAATAACACTAACATTTCTCGACCCAGTGGTAGGGTCTGTTTCCTTCTCTTGAACCTGAGTAGGCTTGTGACCATAGCCAAAGCCATGCTTTCTGACTTCCAAGGCTCTGTTAGAAATGATAATATAGCTGTCGCTTGATGCTCTCTCTCTGTCAGGATTCTCACCCTTCAACTTAGCCATCACAATGTGAGGACAGCAATGTGGAGAGAACAGATGGAGGGGCTCATCTGGAAAAGCTGAGACCATCCCATCAGCTGAGAGCATCAATGCCCAGACATGCGAATGAGCAAGCCTTCAAACATCAACCTTCATGCAGTCCCAGAGCACACTGAGTAGAGCAGAGTCCAGCAGTCCCCACAGAGTCCTGTTTTAATTGCAGATCTGAAGGTTAAGTAAACGTCATTATCTAAGCCCACCAAGTTTTAAGGGTGTTTGCTATACAGCGTTAGGTAACTGAAACACTAGGCAGAAACTCTTGGCCCATCTTCAGGCTAGTCAGGTGGGAAGCATGAGACAGGGTCAGAAAGACCAAGTTCAATCAGCAGAAATGACCAACAGGCTCCGCCTACCAGAGCATCCCACTCCTGTCACGTAGGTCAGATTTGGAAGAGGGCTCCTTGGTCAGCAAACCCAGACCTCACTCAGAAAGTCACTTATGCAAAGCATACGATAGAGTTTATGGGCCACTTAGCTGATCCAGGTAGGTATGTGGCTGATATTGAGGAAGAGACCACAGATGGAACACTGAAAATCCCATTTGTAAATGGCCACAAACCCCTTCAGAACCTTTTAAATACACCTTTTAACACAGACCTCAAAATCCCCACTTATCACTTGGCATTTCTCTTCAATAGCTTAAGAAGTGGCTGGGAACAAGGTTTCAACTGGCAACTGAGCCACGTCAGTCGTTATGGGTACAAGTAGGACAGAACCCAGGACTGTACATCAAGAACATCCATTCAGAAGGGGAAGAGAGAATTAAAGTAAAAGTCCTAAGTACTTAAATATTTCTAAAGAGCAGTTTTATTGTTAAAGAGTCAAAATCTCCAGCACCATGGATCCTTTGGAAAGGACACTGACAAAGTCTTGGACCTTGGCCAGAGTCTGGTTGATTCTGCACTGCAAAGATCTAGTCTCAGTCATACACAGGATTCCCTGGATGCTATCTGGTGCCCAGAAACCAGAAGATGCCAGCAAGGCAGTAAGAAGAACCGAGTTTCATCACCTGAGTTGGAGCGGAAGAATGACTGAAAGCAGTGGGAGGGAGGGAGAAAAGACAGGAGCGCATTCATTAAGGCTGTACTGAACACTGAATGACTGTGAAATAGAAGCTCAGTATCTGAACCAGAGCCAGCCAACAGAACTTGGGGGGCTGTCTGACATCACAGCCTCTAGTCAAATGTGGGTACTGAATTAAGTGCAACTAAGAAACTCACTTTTAAATCTTAATTAACTAAATAATTTAAATTTCCATAGCCACATGTGGCTGGTAGTTGCCATGTCAGACCAATACACCTTTAGACCACACCATTCTAAACCTCTTATTTTCTCCCTCCTTTCCCTTAGCACAAAATGAGAATACCTTGGGATATTTCTGCCTCCCGAAACCTTCCAGGTGTATTCTCACTCCAACCAACTCTGAAAAAAATCAATGGCTAGTAGACAGCTGAGTCATCACAGGCCTGGTGTCCAACACTTAAATGTATTAAGTCATCTGGGAAATTTTCTTCCCCACTCCTTCCATTGTTTGGAGACAATGAATTAAAGAATGAAAGAGGCTATTAGTTTTCTACACGAGGTCAGCAGAGATTTTTAAGTAATAAGCCCAGCTGCAACTTCCAGGTACTTCAAACTGTCAGTACAGAGATAAGTCCCACACAGCTTCCATGGAAAACCATTAGGAGGGTTACAAAAAGATGTGTGAAGTTCATGTGTCTTTTAGGGAGGGCTTATAATGGCAGTTCAGTTAAAGATAAGAGTGTGTGACATGAGGCAAAAGATCGTGTTTCAAAACAGAAGAAAAACGAATTATCAGTTCAATTATCAGATGCCAGTTTGTTTGCCATCTGATATTTACCATCGTCTACTATCTTCAGATGAAAAAGAAAAAAAAAAAAAGAAAACCTCTATAGCAGGCCAGCAAAGTACCTTTTCACAGAGTGAGGAGGGAGGGGAGAAGCCTTTTAAGAGGATTCCACACAATTTTGCCAAGTGCTAGAAACAGCTCCAGAGCTGCCCAGTAGTAATCTTTTGGCCTGGGGGAAAACTGTTTCTTTAGCGAGGAAATGAGAAATTCACTAAGAAAACAGCTGATTTCCCAACATTCAAAATTTCCCATAAATCAATATTCGATTACCAACTCAAACTTATTGCCCAATACAATTCCACCATTTCAGGCAAACAGATATTCTTAAAAGTTCCCCATTAAAACAGGCATTCTCATAAATCACTCATGCGTGCTAAGTCGCTTCAGTCGTGTGACTCTTTGCAAGCCTATGGACTGTAGTCCCGCCAAGATTCTCTGTCCATGGGATTCTCCAGACAATGAGTACAGCCTCTGTAGGAGACAATAGAAAAGTTGTCTTTCAAAAATAAAGGCAATATGGAACAATTCCCAAGATAAAACAACTTAGGAAAAAGCACTTCAAAAAGCCTTTTCCAAAATAAACTTAACGATGATGAACCGCACCAAACATAAAATTATTAAGAATGATAAAACCACGGGAAAAAAAGAGCAATGGTTACTGGTGTATTGATCGGATTAAATAAGTGGGGGAATAGACAGGGAGGTAGAGCTGCTAAGTGTTAAAAGTATCTGTTGTTGTTCAGTTGCTAAGGCATGTCCCACTCTTTTGCGACATCATGGACACAGCCCACCAGACTTCTCCGTCCATGGGGTTCTCCAGGCAAGAGTACTGGAATGAGTCGCCATTTCCTTCTCCAGGGGGTCTTCCTGGAGCAGGGATCAAACCCACAGCTCCTGCATTTGCAGGCAGATATTTTTTTTTTTACCACTGAGCCACCATGGAAGCCTACGTTACAAAAAATAAATTCTCACAAAACGAAAATAAAACAAATGACAAACATTTGACATCAGGGGAGAGCTGCTGGGCCAAAGAATTAGGCTGTTTTTTATATACATTGTTTTAGCTCACCCAACCCATTCTCATTTCCAGACAGATACCTCTCTTCTGACTAAGGGAATTAATCCTCTTGGGATAAAAAATTACTCTTCAGCACCCTGGTTATTTCTTTGCCTTTTGTTAAACTGAAGTAAAATAGAATAATTTACTTTTAAAACCATGTTTAACTTGAGCTCAGTCTTATACAATTATTTCTCCCCATCGTTTATCCCTCCCTCTATGCATCTCTCTCACTTTACACACCAGGCAAGCTTGAAATTAATGCTAACACTGGTTAGTTTCTGACTGAGATTTGGGGGTAATATTTTAAATTTTTCTTTGAGCTTTTTTTGTTTTGTTTTGCTTGCTTTTTAAAAATAAGAAACACATGTAACTGAAGTAAATATAAAATAGCAATTACTTTACTGACTTGATACCAGACCACTTAACCTGCATACTGAGAAATATGTATGCAGGTCAGGAAACAACAGTTAGAACTGGACATGAAACAACAGACTGGTTCCAAATAGGGAAAGGAGTACGTCAAGGCTGTATATTGTCATCCTGCTTATTTAACTTATATGCAGAGTACATCATGCAAAATGCCAGGCTGGATGAAGCACAAGCTGGAATCAAGACTGCTGGGAGAAATATCAATAACCTCATATATGCAGATGACACCACCTTTATGGCAGAAATTGAAGAGGAACTAAAAAGCCTCTTGATGAAAGTAAAAGAGGAGAGTGAAAAAGTTGGCTTAAAACTCAACATTCAGAAAACTAAGATCATGAAATCTGATCCCATCATTTCAAGACAAATAGAAGGGGAAATAATGGAAACAGTGACAGACTTTATTTTGGGGGGCTCTAAAATCACTGCAGATGGTGACTGCAGCCGTGAAATTAAAAGACACTTGCTCCTTGGAAGAAAAGCTATGACCAACCTAGATAGCATATTAGAAGCAGAGACATTATTTGCCAACAAAAGTCCTTCTAGTCAAAGCTATGGTTTTTCCAGTAGTTATGTATAGATGTGAGCATTGGACTATAAAGAAAGGTGAGTGCCAAAGAATTGAGCTTTTGAACTGTGGTGTTGGAGAAGACTCTTGAGAGTCCCTTGGACTGCAAGGAGATCCAACCAGTCCATTCTAAAGGAAATCAGTCCTGAATATTCATTAGAAGGACTGATGCTGAAGCTGAAACTTCAATACTTTGGCCACCTGATGTGAAGAACTGACTCATTGGAAAAGACCCTGATGGTGGGAAAGATTGAAGGCGGGAGGAGAAGGGAATGACAGAGGATGAGTGGCTGGATGGCATCACCTACTTGATGGACATGAGTTTGAGTAACCTCCGGGAGTTGGTGATGGACAGGAAGCCTGGCGTGCTGCAGTCCATAGGGTCACAAAAAGTTGGACACAACTGAGAGACTAGACTGAACTGAATGATTTGTTTTCCTAAAATGATCACCTGACCTGTGCTTCTCTTATTTCCCCAACACCCCCAACCTCAGAGTCTGACTCAATATGCTCACTAGCCCTCTTCATTCTCTGGTTGTGCCTCAGTTTTTGGAGAAACATGCTTCAACATGAGAGAACTGTCCTATGTCACACCTCCCATAGTCATCAGGAAAAGTGCAGGCCTCCCAAGAATGTGGGAAAATGTAGATAAGAAAAATCACAGGGCTTGGGTCTTTTAACTAGAGGTGTGAATGGAAACTATTGACACTGGGAATCCCATCTGTGCTGTCGTTACACATCAGGGATGGCACACCAACACACATGATCTGGATTTACTGGAAGTGAAGTTATCTATACCAAAAGACTTCTTCCAATACTAGGTATCTACTTATGTGTCCCTCCCACTTCTCTCTTTCTATCTTTCTATTACTCTCATGCTCACACTCTCCCCTCTTTCTCCTGCCACCCTCCCTCTGGTTAAAAGAAACCCTCTTCTCTTTAAAGGAAAGTCAAATAAACAAACCCTATTAGATGACCTGGCTTCCCAGGTGGTGCTAATGGAGAAGAATTCACCCGCCAATGCAGGAGGCACAAAGCAGGTTTGATCCCTGGGTTGGGAAGATCCCCTAGAGTAAGAAATGGCAACCTGCTCCAGTATTCTTGCCTGGAGAATTCCAAGGACAAGGAGCCTGGTGGGCTACAGTCCATGGGTTGCAAAGTCAGACACGACTGAGCACACATATGCACACACATGTAGATGACCTGGAAGAAGAAGGAAGATGGGTGTTTGGGTTGAGGGAGGGAAGATGGAAGAGCCATTAGAATATAGCATAGCTACATCCACATATGTAATTGCAACAGTCTGTTCTACCACGCCACTCTAAGAAAGCATTCCAGGTATGACAAGCGTATCTGACAACTCAGAACTGGGTAGCTGTTCATGTCTTTGTTTATTCCATGGCAAAAGTCAGCAGTCTTGGTTGGTGTGGGTCCCTGTTCCCCTGCCTCTTCCTGTCCTCTATCTTTTAAAAGGTGTAGCAGAGCAAAAGCTGTAGAAATCAAATTTTACCCATTCAACAGATCATGGATTATTAGGCACCACATAGACCAATCTAAACAAGTAAGGAAATGGCAACCCACTCCAATATTTTTTCCTGATAAATCCCATTGACAGAGGCTATAATCCATGGGGTCACAAAGAGTCAACATGGCTGAGTGGACACACAAACAAGTAACATGTAAAAAAAAAAAAAATCAGATCCTGGAAGGCAGGGTATTTTATAAGTTAACTGTACATACTTGCAATGTTTCAGGAGTTTGATCTTAACTTCTAATTTAAGCTCTCACTTTTTTGATAAATGAGATGGCATAGTTAGTTTCTATGTAATATACCAGTAGACATGACCCATCCTAGAAACAGTAGCTCAAAAGACTAAGAAATCAAATTTCATGACTGAAAAATAAAGGTGATATCCTGGATCATAATTACTCAAAATGTGCTCTGCCAAATAACACTTTCACAGGGCTGTCTATGGGGGGATAAAATGAGTTCCCACAGACCAGTCACCTTGGTAAACACTGCTCCTATATTCCCTTCTTAAAGACATATTGGCACATGAAGGGTTTCTGAGAGATCCTGCACTTAAGCAAACAACAACAAAAGCAAATCTGTTAACTATGTTCAACAACCCATTCCAAATCCTTCTGACCTCAAAATCTCCTTTTTGAGGTAATACTTCAACATGCCTTCAGCCTAATGACCAACTTTAAAGCTCAATCATCCTATGAAATGGAGAATGAACTCTTACCTTTAAAGGCTGGTATATATCTGTCAAGCAGATAACAGCCTAACGGGCACAGGAACCATTTCTGGCTTATGAATCAGGCTTTTAACAGCCAATACTAACAGTTGGATGCCTTTTGCTTAGTTTCATGTCTAGACTTGAGAGGTCTAGAGAAGCATGAGAAACCATGACTGTCACATAAAAACCACAAGCAATGTTCAGAGATTGGGCTCGTGCTTCCCTATTTGACCCAATCTTCCCTAAAAGCCCTCCCTGGGTCTCTCATTATCACATCTCTCTCCCCAAACCCAGCTTCCCCACACCCCTTCCTCCTTGCTTTCCACAGGTTAATACTTAGGCTCCATCCTTCCCATTTCAGTCTGAAACTACCCTCAAGAGAAAACATCTGAATCGGAAGTCCAGCATCATTTGGAAGAGAGAAGTACCACTTCAGGGAGTGACATTCTCAGTTAACTGGACAAAGTGCTCAAAAAAATCTTGGGGAAACTATCTCAGAAATTAAACACTCATGCAACTGTTGTGCAGGACTGCCTTAACACGTATCTCCAAGCAATGTGCACAAAATCTACCCAAGTACACAAGAAACAGGATCCATACTTAGAATTTCTGTAACAAGTGTTAAGTAAACATACAGATAAATGGAATAGAATGCAGAACTTAAACTCTCACATTTACGGTCAATTCATTTTGACAAAGGTACCAAGACAATTCAATAGGGAAAAAATAGTCTTTTCAACAAATGGTGCTGGGAAAAGGAGATAGTCACATGCAAAAGGATGAAGTTGGACCCTTGCTTCATACCACATACAAAAATTCACTCAAAATGAACCAAAGTCCTAAATGTAAGAGTTAAGACTATAAAACCTTTGAAAGAAAACACAGGGGTAAATTTTCCTGACCTTGGGTTAGATCATGGTCACTTACATCTGACATCTAAAGCAAAAGCAAAAAAGAAAAAAAAAAAGTAAGTTGTACTTTAAAATTAAAACGTTTATACTTCAAAGGATAAAATCAAGAAAATAAAAAGACAGCCCAAAAATAGGAGAAAATGCTTGCAATCATATAGCTGACATGGGCCTATTATTTAGAATATAGAAATAATTCTTACAACTCAATGAAAAAATAACTCAATTTATTTTAAGTGGGCAAAGAGCTTGAAATATCTTGAATATCTCAAGATATTTCTCCAACGAAGACACACAAATGGTCAATAAGCAAAAGATGCTTAACATCATTAACCCTGAAAGAAATGCAAATTAAAACTACCAAAAAAAAAATCTCTTCATACTCCCTTGTGCTCATTTTAGGTCACTTCAGTCGTGTCCAACTCTTTGCAGCCCCATGGACTGTAGCCCACCAGGCTCCTCTGTCCATGGGATTCTCTAGGCAAGAATACTGGAGTGAGTTGCTATGCCCTCCTCCAGGGGATCGTCCTGGCCCAGGGATCAAACCCAAGTCTCTTGTATCTTCTGCATTGGCAGCCGGATTCTTTACCACTAATGCCACCTAGGAAGCCCCTCATACTCCCTAGGATGGCCATAATAATAATAATAAAGCAAACAAAAAGGCAGACAATAACAAGAGTTAGAAAGGGTATTGAGAAACTGAAACTCAGACTCTTTGGTGGCAATGTATACTTTGAAAAACAGTCTGCCAGTTCCTCAAAACTTAGACACCATATGAGGCAGCAGTATCACTCTTAGGTATATACCCAAGAAACGTGAAGATGTTTATTCACACAAAAAACTTGCACAGGAATATTCATAGCAGCATAATTCATAATAGTTAAAAATTAGGGGGAGCCTGGTGGGCTGCCGTCTATGGGGTCACACAGAGTCGGACACGACTGAAGTGACTTAGCAGCAGCAGCAGCAGAAAAACACAAATGTTTATGAACTGATAAATGGATAAATAAAAAGTAAAATATCTATATGCTGTGTATGAACTGATAGATTGTACAGTCCCAAACTCATATATTGAAGCCTAATCCCCAATGTGATGGTAACTGCAGATGGGGCCATGGGGAGGTAATTAAGTCATGAGGGTGGAGCCCCGTGAATGGGATTGGTGGCCTGAGGCTTATTTCCTGCCTCCACTCTCAACCATATGAGGACACAACAAGAAGATAGCCATCTACAAACAAAGAAGTGATCTCTCACCAGACACAGATCTCCAGGTACCCGGTCCTTGGGTTTTCCAGTCTCTAGAACTGTAAGAAATTAATGTTTGTTGTTTAAGCCATCAATCAATGGTAATTAGTTATACAGCTTAGACTAAGATACCAGAGCATGAAATATTATTCAGCTACAAAAAGGAAAGAAACACTGAGTCATGCTACAATGTGGGTGAAACTTGACAACATTATGCTAAGTGAGGGAAGTCAGATAAAAAAGGCTACATATCATATGACTCCATTTACATGAAATGCCCAGAATAAGCAAATCTATGAAGACAGTAAGCAGACTAGCGTTTGCCAGGGCTTGCGATTTCTTTTGGGGGTGACAGAAATATTCTAGAATAAGATAGGTTGTGATGGTTACACAATTTTGTGAGTATACTAAAAAACACATCTCTGTCATATACTCTAGATTCCACATTTAAGTGGCATCATATGATATTTGTCTGGCTTACTTCACTGAGTATGATAAACTTATATAGTCTAAAAGGGTGAATTTTGTGGCATTGAATAATATATCAATAAAAACAGTCTTACCCTGCTAAAAATAATCTTTGAATCAAACAGAATCAGATATCTTCTCCCTCAAAAACCACTGCCACTGAGGTGAATCTACTTTTGCTGAATCTGATATGTAACACTGGAATCTAGTCCTAAGATTCAAAAAAGAAAGAACTATGCTGTATGCTGAAAGATGAATAAACTCCAATAAGGAAGTTTTGAGAACTTCACTATGAGTAATTTAAAATACCATACTCGGAAAACAAATGAACAAAACAGCAAGATATAAGTCCATAACTTCAGATCAGTCTCTACAAAGCCTTCTGAGTCCATAGGTTCTAGTTGTTGTTAAGTCGCTAAGACATGTCCGACTCTTCTGCGACCCCAGGAACTGTACCCCTTCAAGCTCCTCTGGCCGTGGGATTTCCCAGGCAAGAATACTGGAGTGGGTTGTCATTTCGTTCTCCAGGGAATCTTCCTCACCCAGGGGTCAAACCCGCATCTCCTGCATTGCAGGTGGTTTCTTTACTACTGAGCCACGAGGGAAGCCCCATATACTCCAGTGACCTCATGGAGAGAATGAATAGCAAAAGTCATAGGTTAAGATCAACTTCAACACGTGGGAACACCAACATAAATTGGGTCAAGACTTGTCAATCATGGCAGCCACATTAGTCATCCGCAAACTCACAAAGAGATCATTTGAGAGGCTTTTGACAATCGTATACAGAAATGAAACATGGGTCTTCCAAGATCTCAGAGGCTTTCTTCTATCATGGCAGGCAGTACTGGCTTAGGTCACTGAAGGCCTGTTTCCAAGCAATCAGGGGTCTAATTAAAACCCTTACAGAATAACTAAAAAGCCAAATCTGGATATGATGTTAAAATGATCTTCAAGCTCCAAAGCAGTTGGTTCATCTTTGATCTGTATGCCTGCCTTACATTCAGCAATGACTCAGGCTCACATTTTTTTTTTTTTAAAGTTATGACGTCTCTAATTCTCAGAAATACCACCATGTAGGTTAAAACAAATACACACCTGTACTCACATATTCACGCAGACCAACCCATCACAAGCCAAAAGAACCACCCAAGGGAATGAAAAGCCTAAAATTCATTGTCTACAGTCAAAAGAGCAAGGTAAACAGAACAAGCGTAGATAATTCCAACTTTTGAGAGGTGATATCCCTCAAAGGTAGTTATAAATCAGCTGTCTGAAACTCTAAACACATTTTCTCATAGAAATCTATTAGTGTGTGGTCACATACCCAGGTTAAGACCAGGGAGACCAATGCAATGCATGTGAAGCAGAGAGTTGATAAGGCTTCTTAGAGGGGGAAAACATCTTCCAAGTTCAATTCCAAAATGTACTTCAATAGTGGTAGCACCCCAGCTGCAGCATGGAGAAATAGGGCGTACACTCTCTGGTCTTGTCCTTCCCCAGATATCCTAAACTGGTGAACAAACAGGCCCTGGGCCAGAGTGGGAGGCCTACCCCAATCCCATACAAACAGATGAATCCTTCACAAGGGATCTCTATGGCTTGTGAGGGCCTGTGGATTTTTGCTGCTCTCCAGAAATTTCAGTTTCTGTAAATGTCTGCTTATTCAGAAGTGAAGACAAATAAGAGTTCTCATTACAGAATTTAAAAGATTTTTTGTTGAAATACAGCATTCATGTGTGTGTGTAAGTTGCTCAGTCATGTCCGACTCTTTGCAACCCCATGGACTGTAGCCCACCAGGCTCCTCTGTCTGTGGGATTCTTCAGGCAAGAATATTGGAGTGGATAGTTATTCCCTTCTTCAGGGGATCTTCCCAACCCAGGGATCAAACCTGGGTCTCCTGCACTGCAGGCAGATTCTTTAGTGTCTGAGCAACCAAGAAGGTCAAATAGATGGATTTTTAAATATATATATATTATAGGGTGGACACATGGAAAGTCATGATTTTCAGCAACTTCTCAATGTCTCTTGTGAGCAATATAAATTGTGTTTTTCATTACCCTTGTCTCCAACCCCCAGGACAGAGACTGTATATAGTGAGCATCTCAAAGACATACGTGGGATCTCTGTTCCTTTAATATCATTAGTACTGGGAATATAATTTATTTTTAAAATACCTCAGAATAACTTACATATACTGTTATAGTGATCTTGAGCAATCTGCCTGTTTGAGCCTGTTTCCTCACCCAAGAAATCGTGTGGCTGAGTGACTGGGGTGGGAGGGAAATTAACTTTTCAGTGGATATCTTGGTGCCTTTGGAATGTGGTTTCACAAACACATATCACTCATTAAACAATCAAAGAAACAGAATGTATTGTATGATTCTTCATTACAGTAAACCCCAAATGAGAGTTGGGAGTATGCAGTAACTCAGGACACCCTCCCGGTCCCTCCTGCCATCCCCTTGTCCCTCTCAGGCCTCCTCAGATGCACACTGGGCTGCTGCTCAGCCCCCCTCCTCCGACCTCATTCCAGCCTGACCACCTGGTTCTGATTCACAGCCTTGCTGTCAGCCCTGCTGTGTGTGCCTCATTCCCCAGTCCTGCTTCAGAATTTCAGGTCAAGCATTTCTGTTTCTCCATCCAACTCCCCACACTCTCAGTGACCCGGAGCTTCTTGGGTGAAAGTGATGGATCATCCTCCTTACAGAAAACCACAGGTTAATTTTGAATTCAAACTTTGCTTACCTTAGGGTCAGTACAGAAGTGGGAGGGGGGTAGGGTTGAGTGACAGTTTTAGGACCAGAAAAAAGAATGGGAGGATGGACGGATCTGGGCCGTGTCTGAGGCCCTGCCAAGTTCCACCTGTGCTTCCAGCTTCCAGCTTCCAGCCCAGGGGTTGTGAGCAACTCCCGTATCAGTCCAATAAAATCCCCCCTTACCTGATCAGTTTCAGATACTATATTCCAGAGACTAGAAAAGTAATTTTGAATATCAATACCCAGTGAAAGGAAGGATTGGCAAATTATGACACATTGCTGATCAGTTCAGTCGCTCAGTCATGTCTGACTCTTTGCGACCCCATAATGGTGAAAACAATAATACATGGGTGCCCTCTGAAGGTCCCTATTCACCAAGACTTACTGACTTCTTTATTATGGGGCAAGAACGAGATTGGAAATGAAGTCAGACACAAAGGAGTATCTGTGGGTGCTTGTTCCACTAAGTTTGCTAGGGCTTTCAAAACTCCTGATCTTTTATATGTTTATTATCTGGTTTGTGGGGATGGTAATATACATGTATACAGATTTCCAATCACACCATATTGTTTACATTAATTATATGCAATTTTCTGTGTGTGCACTGCACTTAGTTGCTCAGTTCAGTTCCGTTCAGTCGCTCAGTCGTGTCCGACTCTTTGCAACCCCATGAATCGCAGCATGCCAGGCCTCCCTGTCCATCACCAACTCCCAGAGTTCACTCAGACTCACGTCTATCGAGTCGGTGATGCCATCCAGCCATCTCATCCTCTGTTGTCCCCTTCTCCTCCTGCCCCCAATCCCTCCCAGCATCAGAGTCATTTCCAGTGAGTCAACTCTTCGCATGAGGTGACCAAAGTACTGGAGTTTCAGCTTTAGTATCAGTCCTTCCAATGAACGCCCAGGATTGATCTCCTTTAGAATGGACTGGTTGGATCTCCTTCCAGTTCAAGGGACTCCCAAAAGTCTTCTCCAACACCACAGTTCAAAAGCATCAGTTCTTCGGTGCTCAGCTTTCTTCAGAGTCCAACTCTCACATCCATACATGACCACAGGAAAAACCACAGCCTTGACTAGATAGACCTTTGTTGTAACGTCTCTGCTTTTGAATATGCTATCTAGGTTGGTCATAACTTTCCTTCCAAGGAGTAAGTATAAATAAATAAAAGTATATGAAAAACCTATTTAATGGTTGTTATAAAAATGCTATAAAATAGTTTTACCCTTTGACTCAACATTTGTAATAGGTAAAAAGTGGATACAAAAAAAGTAGAGGAAAAGCAAATTAGATTGGAATAGATTATTTTATACAATGAAGAGTATTGCTTCTAAAGCTATTTGTGAAGAATTATAACATGTAAATTATTCATGTTTAAATAAATATACTAGGAATTCCCTGGTGGTACAGTGGATAAGAATCTGCCTGCCAATGCAGGGGATATGGGTTCGACCCCTGGTTCAGGAAGATCCCACATGTCATGGAGCAACTAAGTCCAGGTGGCACACTACTGAAGCACGTGTGCCCAGAGCCTGTGCTCCACAGCAAGAGAAGCCGCCACCGTGAGAAGGCCATGCACCCTGATGAACAGTAGCCCCCACCTGCCACAACTAGAGGAAGAAGGCCCAACAAAGACCCAGCACAACCAAGAAAAATATGAATAATTTTTTTAAAAGAAAAATACGAAATATAAAAGCACACAAAACTACGTAAAATGCATATTGAAAATGAAAATCACAGGAAATGCTCAAAGAATCAATAAGGGCTACCTTTGGATGGTAAATCAAAGGGGGGTTTTCACCTCTTTTTCTTACTAAATTTTTGTAATTTCAACATTTTATAATGAGAACATCTTTAAGATGATATATTTAATCACTTAAAATAGAGGGAGTAGCAAGAGTCTACCTCTTACACTTTGTACTTGGTTTTTTTTTTTTTTTGAGTTGTAACTTTCCTGTTAACTGTGCTATCCAGTGTGGATTTCTACACAGAATTACCAATTCGGAGAACCAAGGTTACCCAGGTAAGCTTCTTGCTGATACTGTCATGCTGGCATTTACTTCCTAACATTTCCTCAGTGCCTGCCTACCTTGTGTCAGGCTGGGTTTCACTGGTGTGAATATTCTGCTGGGTAATGTATGACTTTCTGAGGCAGTCAATTCCACTTTGAAATAGTTTGACAATCGATGTCAGTGATCTCCAGCTTGATCAGTTGCCCTGAAGACTGAGTGCTTACCAACCTGATGATATCAGAAGGCTGTTCCATGTCCAACAATATTACTTTTCTCTTGGAATATTTTGATCCATGGCTGTGCTGCTCATGGATCTGCCTGGGAATCAGATGTGTCCTGTCTCAGGCTGGTTGGCTAGTTTCTCTCTTTAGGAATGATACAAATCAGCTATCTAAAACTGCTATCTAAAACTCTTTCTCTATTCTCTTTTCTGTGCATGGTGACTCAGACAGTAGAGAATCTAGGAGACCCGAGTTTGATTCCTGGGTCAGGAAGATCCCCTGGAGAACAGAATGGCAACCCACTCTGATATTCTTATCTGGAGAATTCCATGGACAGAGGAGCCTGGCGGTCACATGGGGTCCATGGGGTCACAGAGTCGGACACAACTGAATAACACTTTCACTTTCATATGTATACGCAAAGGGGATAAGGAAAGAGGCATAAAAATTTATCATTTTTATATGTCTTATTCCCCCCAGCCCCTGGCATAAGGGCAATCTCCAGCTTCTCAGAGCTACCAACACATTCAGGGTCCCCATTCTGATGAGAAGGTTTCACTGACTTTCTCTATCACTGTTTGCAGCCAACAGCATCCTGGGTTATATCCAGGTGGAGAGAACTGGGAAGAGAGGTGGGTTTCTATAAATGCTGTTTAAGTCAGGCTTCCTCCTTTACACTTTACCATGGTAAGAGTTCAGAGAGCTTACAGGGTAGGCAAGTCCAATGCCACAGCCAATATTGGACTCATTTCTGTGAAGTGGAAAGATTGAACAGAATAACTGTTTCAGTTTCCATGGATCACTTCTAAGATAGGATGGCACCCCTGGAGTTAGATAAAAAGCTTATTCTGTTTCATTAAAATTATCCTTAAGTAGCTCTGGAGTGAAACGTTATCAGCCATCAGTTTTGCAATGGTGTGATGAAGAGGCAGGCACAATGATTAGGGGCCCTCCTGTAACAGGACTTGGTATGCAACTAGAACCGGTTATTTCTTCATATCCAGCACACTTACTCCTAGCTGTTCTGAACTGAGGGAAATGACAGTGACCTATCCGCAGCTAGAGAAGCAGTGTTTACAAGTTGACACCAGTTCATAAGAAGCTCTCCAGTCTGTGGTTTGAACAAGACAGGTCATGCCATGCCCCTGTTCAAATTTTTTCAGGTCATGCCATGCCCCTGTTCAAATGAGCGGCCACCTACAAATAACAGATGATCTGGTTGCAAATCAGAATCATCCACGGACATTCTATTTCATTTTTGGCCATGCTGTGCGGCTTGTGGGATCTCACCTCCCTGACCAGGGATTGAACCTGGACCACACCAATAAAAGCCTGGAATCCTAACCGCTAGGCCACCAGGGTAGTCCCATCCATGGACATTTTAAAGAAAAAAACACACTCACATCCTCTTCCTAGAGATGGTAATTCAACAGTCCTGGGATCTAGGTACCAACACTTTTTTTAAACCTTCTAGATGACAAGAAGTCACAGTATTGGAAACTACTGACTTAAGAGGAGGCCTCAAGGCTCCCATGCCACACACGAGCCTTGATTCCCACAGCAACCCACCTCACACCTCACCTTCCAGCAACACCAACCCGCTTGCGGCTCCCCGCAGACTCCCTGAGCATCCCTCACCTCCGCCCCCAGCGTACACCTGGCAGAGGAGCCATCCTGGTTGTAGCTCCACGGACACTTTCCATCCACTCCTCCCTAATATTCCCAGATACACAAAAGACAAAGGCAGCTCAGCATACTACTACAGAAAATCGTCAAATTACAAAGGAAGGTGGCGGGGGGGGGAGGAATTACAGAACAGCCAAGAAACAACTAACAAAATGGCAATAAGCACATACCTATCAATAAACAGTTTGAATGCAAATAGAAATTATCCAATTAAAAAAAAAACAAGGCCCTATCATTACTCTGCCTACAAGACTCTCAGTTCAGAGGCATGGACACACAGACTGAAAGTGAAGGAATGGAAAAAGATATGCCCTGCAAGTACAAACCAAAAGAAAGCTGGGGTAGATTACAAACAGACTTTAAGAAAAAGGCTGTAGTAAGAGACAAAGAAAATCGTTATGGAATGATACAGCGGTCAATCCAGCAAGAAGATACCATATGATATTTGTAAATCTTTATGCACCGAGCATGGGGGGACCTAAATATATAAAGCAAATATTAATAGACCTAAAGGGGAAAAGGTAATACAGGACAGTAAGAGACTTTAACACTCCCTAAATTAATAGATAAATCATTTACATAGAAAATCAATAAGGAAACACTGGCTTTAAATGACACATTAGGCTAACTGGACTTAACATTCCAAGGCTAACGCACACCAGGCTGCCCTTGCACATACTTTATTCTAGGAATTGTATTTTGAAAATAAAAAATTTTGTTTGTGTCTTATCTCCTGGCAACCCACTCCAGTACTCTTGCCTGGAAAATCCCATGGACAGAGGAGCCTGGTAGGCTGCAGTCCATGGGGTCCCTAGGAGTTGGACGCGACTGAGCGACTTTCACTTTCATGCACTGGAGAAGGAAATGGCAACCTACTCCAGTATTCTTGCCTGGAGAATCCCAGGGATGGAGGAGCCTGGTGGGCTGCCGTCTATGGGGTCGCACAGAGTCGGACACGACTGAAGAGACTTAGCAGCAGCAGCAGCAGCAGAGGGAAGATACTATTCTTTTTCATCTTTATACCCTGCAGCCTTGCAAAATACCTATCATACAATAGGTATAGTCGCAGAAAATACTGGTGACATTCATGTTTTAGTTGAGCAACAGAATGAATATAATCACTAATTTTTACTCACTTTGATTCTCCATTGTGTGCCTTGGGTTACTGAATAATCCTCAAGTACACTAAAGAGAAAGCTCTTGGGAATCTTTGATTCAGTTAGAAGCAAGGTTGCTCTCATCTTATACCTAGAACTCATTTCAAGAGGACCCATATGACTACAATTCTAGTCTTAGACATTGCTGAAAGAAATCACTGAAAGAAGCTGGCTGAGGAGTTGGCAAGACGAAGATATATTGGATACGCAGTTTAGAGTTTTCTGAATAGCATTTTGCAAAGCCACAGGCTTACAGGGTTTAAAATATGACTCAGAACACCAACTTTGATGCCAACGTCCTTATTTTTAGATTTTTAAGCAAGAGAATATAGCTATAAATTCAACCTACTCAGTCTACAAATCCTCTAAGCTTCCTCCTAGAGAACAGAAAAACACTTGGCATGTCTCCGGATGTTATTTTATATGCATATATAGCTGTGCTTGTAAATTTTTGGTAAGTAAAAAAAGAATTAATAATGGAAGCTCTAAATGATTCCCATGATTGCTGCTTAAATTGGCAAAATATTCTCATGCACAGAAGAAACTTGCTTGTGGAAACGTGCATGGGCGGGCTGTGCAGTGTTTTCCACAGTGGGCTGTTGGCTTGTAGTTATATGCATTCTCAGACAAATGGCAAGGGGACAGTAACAGAAGGACTGCAATTCTGAGAGATAATGGACTAGAGAAAATTCCATGGCATGGTAAAAATACTTTACGCTTTACACCATCTGTGCTTTGTTGTTCAGTATCTTAATATCTTGTGACCCTCTTTTAAAAAATCATTTTATTGAGGTATAATTTACATACAATAAAATGCTCCCTTTCAAGGATACACTATAATGAGCTTGGACAGGTGTATGCCAATAGAGCCACCGCTTTCAGCAACATATAGAACATTTCCCTCACCCCAAAAGTACCCTCATGCCCTTCTGCAGTCAACTCCCACCTCCCCACCTCTGATTTCTATCACTAGGACTACCCTTGATTGTTTCAGGACTCCATATAAATGGAATCATGCAGAATATCTTTTTGTTTCTGCTTCTTTCCCTCAACAATGTTTCTGAGTTCCAGTCACCATGTTGCTTATGTCAATGGTTCCTTCCTTTTCATTGCTGAGTAGTATTCCATGGAATAAGTAAATAAATATACCACAATTTGTCTCTCTACAAGCTGATGAACATAAGAGCTGTTTCCAGCTTTTAGTGGTTATAACAAAGCTACTGTGAACAGTTATAATAGACCTTTCTTGGGTAAATGCAGAACTGTTAGGCCAAAGGGAAGCATGTTTAATGTTACAAACTGCCAAACTGCTCTCCGTGTGGCTGTGTCTTTTCACACTCCCACCAGCCATCCCACCAGCCATGCCCGACAGCTCCAGCTGCTCCATCCAAGCCAACACATGATGAGTTTCAGCTGTGCTGGTGGCTGTGGAAACCACACCTCATTATGGTTTCATTTACAAGGCATGAAATCTATGTCCTTCACCTTTCAACCTTTTCCTCTTTCTATAGAACACAGGCAGTATAATATAATAAGAGATCGCTGAGTCCGTTTCTGGACTCCCAAGTTTTATCACCAACTTTGTCACTAATAGTTACATAATGCTATAAAGACCATCTATCCCAATATCAATTTTTTTCTACCTATAAAGTGGTTAATGGAGAAGGCAATGGTACCCCACTCCAGTACTCTTGCCTGGAAAATTCCATGGATGGAGAAGCCTGGTAGGCTGGAGTTCATGGGGTCGCTAAGAGTCGGACATGACTGAGCGACTTCACTTTCACATTTCACTTTCATGTATTGGAGAAGGAAATGGCAACCCACCCAGTGTTCTTGCTTGGAGAATCCCAGGGACGGGGAGCCTGGTTGACTGCCGTCTATGGGGTCGCACAGAGTCGGACACGACTGAAGTGACTTAGCAGCAGCAGCAGCAAAGTGGTTAAATGAGGGCAAATGAGCCGTACACTCTTGTTTTAAACAAAAATGAACATAAGTGAGTTTTGTCGAAAGCAATGTATTCCTTTCATAGTAGTTAAGCATTATTTTGCATAATGTCCCAAAGTTCTCAAAGAGATTTTTGTATATATCTTATTTATTGTCAAAGGGGTAATTTTCCCAAACACCACACATTTACAAACAACAACAAAAAAGGAAGATAAACTCATCAAGAAAGGAGATTTTATTGAATGGAAAATTAATCTCCCTCTTCTGCTTGGTGCTTCAAAACTGCTCTGCCAAGTCAGTGAACCTTAATGAATTCCCTTTTGCAGTCATCTAAGCTTAATTCCAAATTGTACCTGTTTTTAAAAGCCTTTACAATTCAGAAAGCATAAATAATCACCTTTGGTCATTTGTTTTGCTCACTAAGCTTTAAATTAGTCACTTTAATATGAAGTGAATAAAACAGGAAATAATTGGGTTCATTTGCTTTTTGCCTTACACATACACAACATTCCTTTACTATCGTTAAGCCTCACCTATCTAGCAATGTATGAAAACTCAGCAAATTCCAAGTCAGTCCTCATCTTTTGAGTTCCCATAAGGCAAAGTACGGATAAAGGTGAAGGTAAAGTTAATGATAAAGGCAGGAAAATATTATACATTCTTTGTGAGGAAACTTAAGGAGTCAGTACTCTTGCCTGGAAAATCCCATGGACGGAGGAGTCTGGTAGGCTGCAGTCCATGGGGTTGCTAAGAGTCACACACGACTGAGCGACTTCACTTTCCCTTTTCCCTTTTCCCTTTCATGCATTGGAGAAGAAAATGGCAACCCACTCCAGTATTCTTGCCTGGAGAATCCCAGGGATGGGGGAGCCTGGTGGGCTGCCGTCTATGGGGTTGCAGAGTCGGACATGACTGAAGCGACTTAGCAGCAGCAGCAAGGAGTCAGAAGAAAGGGTAAATGGTGATTAAAGATGAGAGGGAAATGCATGACAGGACATTAAAGGAAATTACTTTTCAGCTCCAAAGAAATATGTGCTGGAAAAAAATGCAAGTAAAACATCTGGTGTTCAGAGGGGTGTGGGGGTGGGGAGGACAACATTTTTAATCTTCACTTCCTGTCTAAACAAACAAATTATGTATTGCCTAGATACAGATTACACTTAACAAAGGTTTCCCATATCCTATTCCAAAGATGTCTCAGAATATGCCAGTAGAAACAGAATAAACCTTCATGGAAGGTCTATTTCCATAGGAATGGAGAAAGTTGAGTCCCAGCTAAAAAAAAGATATTACATATGAAAAAGTACACGCAGTGTACTTCCAAGGGCCTTTTACCTATTAGGAAAATGGACAAGAAACCACCGACCATCAATTCAATTGGTCATTAACCTTTCTTGAGTCACTAACATCTTTAAAAATCTAAAAAGAGGTATGGTCCAGTCTTTCCAGGAAAACTGTCATACGACCTTGCACAGTCCCAGAGGTCTGGCTCCATGAAGGCCTTCCATGGAGACTTTAGGGTTTAGGGACCCTAGATTTAGAAAGACCACCCCGATTTTAAATAAACTCACCAACAAGAATTCCACCAACAATAATTCAAATATGACCTATATCCAAACAGAGGAAGCAAATCTCTCCTAATCCAAATCCCAATACATACACGGTAGAATATGAAAATGACTTCTGTAAATTCCAAAAGTTATCTAACATTCTCACAGGAAGCACATGTTCAGAGATACAGAGTGAGCTCTGGAAATGCTCCCAGAAATCCATTCCCCACCACTGCCGAGAAGGATGAGCAGTCATCTGAGTGGGTGGTGTCAATGCCTCCCATTTCTAGAACAGATCTAGTCTAAAAGGAGAAATTCCTTATGGAGCACAGAGGGAGGAGGGAAAATGGCTAGCAAAAAAGGTATGTGAGCAAACTGATAAATGGGATTTAATTTGGAAACATTCAGAACTAGAGGTGAAAAAGAAGGACAGTTTGGAAATTCTGGGCTGTAAGCAGATGACTGTCTATGGTAGATAGATCAATGGCCCCCAAATAGCCATACTCTAATCCCTGTAACCAGCGAATGTTATCTTATGGCAAAAAAGGGCTTTGCAGAGATATCATTAAGTTAAAGGGCTTCCCTGGTGGCTCAGATGGTAGGGTCTCATGCAAGGCAGGAGACCCCAGTTCGATCCCTGGATTGGGGAGACCCCCAGAAGAAGGGAATGGTTATCCACTCCAGTATTCTTGCCTGGAAAATTCCATGGACAAAAGAGCCTAGTGGGCTACAGTACACGGGGTCGCAAAGAGTCGGACACCGGAAGGGGAGAAAATAATAGCAAATGAAGCAACTGACAAACAACTAATCTCAAAAATATACAAGCAACTATACTATATAGCTTTTATGGTAATTAAATTCCCAGTAGAGTTATTTTGCCTTGAACTCTTGTCCTCTAATTCAAATGTTTCTGTGAGTGCCAAGAAAGGGGAATATGCACCTGGCAATGTTCCATAAATATAAGTACATGGAAATAGTCATGAAAATTTGAATGAGCAGAGGTATATATAACATGACAGTAATAAGATTTGCTCAATTTCCCAATGTAATTTGAAATATTTTAAAAGAAAAAGAAAAACTAAGAGCACTGACATCAGCTAATTCTAAAACTGAAGAGGATAGCTTAAATATTCAAACACTAGGTGAAGAAGCACAAAAATATCCTTACTGAGTCAATAGGATTTTAATGTATTTTTACTGTGCACCTCTATGAAAATGAACCCTAAATAACTTCTCCAAAGAGGCTTTCATTGACCAAGCTTCATTATCCTTGGCAAACCTCTCGCTGACCACTGACATATTAGTAAAAGTAGACAATCCAAGCTCATCAGTTAGATGTAGTCCCCTCAACATTTTCCTGGGGATAGTGTTTTAGGCTCAGCTGCCCCTCCTCCTTAGGGTCTTTCCCATATCTGAGCAGATGAGCAATCACAAAGGTGCTGTGCCTTTCCTAGCAGCATTTTGTCTGAAATTCAGCCTTATTAAGAGTGGTGGGGACTTCACTGGTGGTCCAACGGATAGGGCTTCACCTTCCAACACTTGGGTGCAGATTCCATCCCTAGATGGGGAGCTAACATCTCACATGTTTTATGGCCAGAAACCCAAAACAAAACAGAAGCAATACTGTAACAAATTCAATAAAGAGGAAAAAAAAAAAGAATGGTGAAAGTAGAAAGGACACACTGACAGGCCTATCAACTCAGCCACAGTATTTTACATGATATCTTATGGATTTTGCTACTGGAGAGTGGCATAGAAGCTAAATTTGCTTTAAATGCCACTACTTTCTCTTTCAAGTCTAAATGAAAGGTTCAATTGTCAGTTTTTATGGTGCTAAATCTGGATCATCTCTGAAAGTTTTCATTCTTAAAATGTTATGTTCATTCTTTCCCTTCCTCCTTCCCCAGTATGTAGAAGGGGAATTCTGTAAATTCATTTTAGGAAACCTCATGAATCTTTAGAAAACAAGCAGATAATTTTCTATAACAACATATTTAAAACAGTGTGCCCCTGGAATAAAAATCTAAACTCCATATAAAATGTATTGAATGCTGTAATATCAGGAAAAAGTCCTAGGTACAAGGATATAGTTTCCTTAGGGATATATGGCCAATGTGTCACTACAGGCAAAACAAAAATAAAAGTGTTGCCAATATTCAAATTTGGGAAATGAAATATGGGAAAAAAAACTTCTACCCTTGTATAAAACCATGACCCAGACTCATCCAGATTATCATGTGTAGCTCAGGCATACTAATCTGTAAACTCTGCTTTCCACACAGATGCAATGCTAAATGCCTTGGATGATACTTCCCTTCTTAGTTTGTTTTCAGGAATATGGCCCTAATTTCTAATTCAACAAGATATTAGTGCAATGTTTTTTCAAAAATAGAAAGCCAGGAAATATCTTCACCCAAAATATTCTCTGGTAACCCTACTTTCTTACTCCCCTGCCCATTTGTGATGTTAACTAATGCAGCAATTGGCAACCAATGGGAGCAAGCAATCTAGAACTTTTCCTAAGCCTGAAATCTAGTCATCAGCTATCTGTGTGATCCCCTCCTTGCTTTCTAGCACTTGGAGGAACCTCTGTATCAGAGTTGATTGTCCAAGGAGCACAGGCAAGGGGGTCATTTCTGTTTGTCTTCTAGTTCTACAAAAACCATAATCCAATCCAAAATAAATTCTTTAGGTGGTTGGAGTCAGGAAATGTAAATACGTTAATTCAACATTATCTCAACACCCATATTATATCCAGAAAGGAATGTTGAGAAATTTGATGGACTAATTGATAACAATGAGGTAAATGTCACACCGTGGATAATTCGGCATGAGAGAATGGTTGAAGCCATCATAAACTAACACCATCTTTGTTAACTCAAATTATTCTGGCTACAGTAAGTATCCTTGAAGAATAATTAACCTCTGTTCTAAATCAGAAGTATTTGAAATTATTCTGTTAGCTCCCTGAAATAGAACTCAAGAGGTTTCAAAGGGAATGTTCCATCAAATTCCAAGATTTGGCTTGAATTCCCTATCATGGATGTGGCAAATTCAGAGACAGTACCAAAAATGAACAATATATGATAGGACAAAAAATAGCTCCAATAAGAGCATAGGAACAATACTGCATAAGGAAGAACAAGAGGGCAAATATATGTGGAGGGCCATAGCGTGCTGGGTCTATAAAAAGAGCTTCACTTTTCTCTTTGGAATAATAAAGTCTATAACGAAAGAATCAAAATCTTTAAACTCCCAGATATATTGATAGAAAGCACATACCTACTAGACTCAACATTCCAGAGCTGGAGTTGGAGATAGAAGATAAATGGAGAGTGTATACAGGCCCTTGAAATTTAAAGATGGAAAGTTTGATCAATTTGAAATTTCCACTATATGTGTGTGTGTTTATATATATATATATTCACTAATACAATGAGGTATTCATTCAGGTATGACCTAAATCAAATCCTTTACAATTTTGTAGTAAAAGTGATAAATATATTCAAGAGATAGATCTGATAGAGTGCCCAAAGAACTATGGACAGATGTTCATGACATTGTACAGGATTCAGTAGCATCTCCAAGAAAAAGAAATGCAAAAAGGCAACATGATTATCTGAGGAGGGTTTACAAATAGCTGAGAAAAGAAGCGAAGCTAAAGGCAAAGGAGAAAAGGAAAGATATACCCACTTGAATGCACAATTCCAAAGAATAACAAGGAGAGATAAGAAAGCCTTCCTCAGCGATCAATGCAAAGAAATAGAGAAAAACTAGAATGGGAAAGACTAGAAAGCTCTTCAAGAATATTAGAGATACCAAGGGAACATTTCATGCAAAGATGGGCACAATTATGGACAAAAATAGTATGGACCTAACAGAAGAAGATATTAAGACAAGGTGGAAAAAATACACAGAAGAACTATACAAAAAAAGGTCTTCATGACCCAGATAACCACGAAAGTATGATCACTCACTTAGAGCCTGACATCCTGGAGTGGGAAGTCAAGTGCCCTTAGGAAACATAACTATGAACAAACCTAGAGGAGGTGATAAAATTCCAGCTGAGCTATTTCAAATCATAAAAGATGATGCTATTAAAGTGCTGCACTCACACTGTTTATAATAGCCAGGAGATGGAAGCAACCTAGATGTCCATGAGCAGACGAATGGATAGGAAAGCTGTGGTACATATACACAATGGAGTATTACTCAATCATTAAAAAGAATACATTTGAATCAGTTCTAATGAGGTGGATGAAACTGGAGCCAATTCTACAGAGTGAAGTAAGCCAGACAGGAAAACACCAATACAATATACTAACACATATATATGGAATTTAGAAAGATGGTAATGATAACCCTGTATGCGAGACAGCAAAAGAGACACAGATGTAAAGAACAGATTTTGGACTCTGTGGGAGAGGGAGAGGGTGTGATGATTTGGGAGAATGGCATCGAAACATGTATACTATCATGTAAGAAATGAATCGCTAGTCTAGGTTCTATACAGGATACAGGATGCTTGCGGCTGGTGCACTGGGATGACCCAGAGAGATGATATGGGGAGGGCCGTGGGAGGGGGGTTCAGGGTTGGGAACTCATGTACACCTGTGGTGGATTCATGTCAATGTATGGCAAAACCAATACAGTATTGTAAAGTAAAAAAATAAAATTAAAAAAAAATAAAGTGCTGCACTCAATATGCCAGCAAATTTGGTAAACTTAGCAGTGACCACAGGAATGGGAAATGTCAGTTTTCATTACAATCCCAAAGAAAGGCAATGCCAAAGAATGTTCAAGGAAAAGTCATTCAGTCGTGTCTGAGTCTTTGAGACTCCATGATCTATACAGTGCATGGAATTCTCCGGGCCAGAATACTGGAGATCAATGTATGGCAAAACCAATACAGTATTGTAAAGTAAAAAAATAAAATTTAAATTAAAAAAAAAAAGAGTCGGACACGACTGAATGACTAACACTTTCAGTTTTGTAAAATTAAGCCCTGGGGATGGATCATCCAGGATTATCCATGCAGGGCCAATGTCCTCATAGGGTTCTTATAAGAGGGAAGCAGCAGGTCAGAGTTAGTGGAATACTATTTAATGAGATATGATGTGGGACCTCGAGGCAAGGAATGCAGGAAGCCTTTACAAGGTAGAGAAAGCAAAGAAGCAAAGGCTCTCGTTCTACACGAGCATCCAGGAAAAGCGTAATCCCGCTGGCACCCTGATTTTACACTTCTGACATTCAGAACCGTAAGGGAATATGTTTGTATTTTTTTAAGCCACTAAACTTATCTGTTATAGCAGCAGAAGGAAACCAATACATTGTCTGCCTATCTGTTGTTGTTGAGTTAGGAAATGAGAAGTATGAAACAGCCTCATACGGAAGAAGTATTTTCTGATGAGTGATAAATACCTCCATCAACAAGGCTGAGAATTGTTCATATACGGCCCTCAACCAATAACAAATGGGGAAGTTATGTGGTATAATGGAAACACAGGGGACTAGGAATTAGAAAAACTGAGTTCTCACCCTTGCTCTTCAATATACAGTGATATGCCATCAGGTAAGCACAACCTCCTTGAGTCTAAGTGACTGATCTTTAAAATGAAACATTCAGGTTACATAATTACAATGTCTCCTTAACACAGGCCAGAGGATTTCCTCCACAGAGGAGTACTAGCTAGTGGTCAGTTTTGTTGTTAGTCCTTACATGTCTTATTTTCATCCTTATACCAGCCTGTGACACTGGCCACACTTTCCCTATTTCAACCTGAAAGAAGTTATATTATTTGTCCTAGTGAAAATGAAAGAAAAAAGGGGTGGGGGTGGGGAGGTCAAACTGCCTTACAAGCATCTTAATTGCTAGCAATTCAAGAATACACTTTCTGGGTCTACTTTTTAAAACAAAAGAAAAATTTCAAGACACCAATTGGCCTCAATGAGCAGACACTACTGTTCTGTAAGATAGAACCCTGTATTACAAACCAGTGACCCTTCCTGCCTTCACATTCCGATTCCACACTGGGACTCTGCTGCTGCAGCAACTCCAATCTTCACAGTTCATGGGAGGAGAATGGAAAGGCTGCTGCCCAAAATAGTTTAATAAGGCCAGCAATGATTCATGGAGTAATAACAGGCCAGGCAGGCAGCCGCGTGCAGAACCGGGCCCAGCTGAGAGGGGGTTTCACAGCTCAGGGTTAAAATAGAGAATAAGGAGGTCATTCATTCCAGTGTTCAAGGAGGGAAAGTTCACTAGTACTACCTGCAAACTCCTAAAAAGGGAGTCAGATGTGAGGCAATTCAGCTTGACAATTTATCAACACTGGCCCACAGTTCATCAGCAACAAACCCGTGAACATAAAAAGCAACCATGCGAACATAGCCCTTTAGAACATTCTCTTGATGGACTCTAATTTACTCCTGAAATTTACTGAAAGTTTTCATCAGAAAAACAGTATCTGAAGTTTATGAATAGTTTCAAAGAAGCAGAACACATAAAGGAGAAGAAAAACACCCAGAAAACTATAAAGACATTGATAGGCATAGGCCAGTCTACAAACCCAAACTAGGATCACCCCACAATACAGAACACTTACATCATTAATATTTCTGATTATACTTTTGTTCCCAAGCAACAACTAATAGTTGATCAAAAATTTAAGGATATTATGCAAAAGAAAGAAAATTTTCTTTTCCATAATTCATTTATTTTAAATTCCACTTTAGGCAAGTATTTGCAGCTTTTATCTACAGTCAATGTTTATATAATTATGAGAAGAGAAAAGAGACAGGTGGGTAATTCATAAAGTTAATAACTATCTGCTTTTGCTATCAAAATTTGGAATTTCAACCAAAGATATCTATAAAGATATATATGAGTTATAAATGGCATAAATAGAAAGGGTAAAACAATAAATTCTAAGGTTTGTTGGCATTACATTGATTTAGTCTGTAAATAACTCCCTGGATATAATGAGAAAAGCAATTTAAAAGAAGGAAGGGCTAGAATGTGATGGAGCTGATGAGAAAATGCAGAACATATGTGTGATTGCTCCAAAAGGAGAATTTGAGAGAAAGTTAATTTTTCTCAGCCGGAATAAAAAGTAAGCATGTGAAAGTAACAGAAAATAAAGTAATTTGAAAGAACTTTTCAGTATAAAAAGTTATATCTAAACATTCCAATGCAGGCCTCATTGGAAAAGTACCAATATTCATTACCTCAACAAATTTTTATTCAAATATTACACAAATAAACACAATATGCTCATCACCAATCTTATTGACAAGTATAAGTCTTCTTTGTTGGATATGAGAAGGAATAATGTTCATTATATTCTTCTCACTTGTCTGAGTTAGAAGCTCTAATGACAAAATAACTGAGTTCCCTGGATCAAAGACAATGTCCGACTCTTCACCATCCCATGCACTATAGCCCGCCAGACTCCTCTGTCCATGGAATTCTCCAGGCAAGAATACTGGAGTGGGTAGCCATTCCATTCTCCAGGGGATCTTCCTGATCCAGGGATTGAATCCAGGCCTCCTGCACTGCAGACAGATAGATTCTTTACCATCTGGGCCACCAGGGAAGCCCCAATAAAATACAAGTNGTCCATGGAATTCTCCAGGCAAGAATACTGGAGTGGGTAGCCATTCCATTCTCCAGGGGATCTTCCTGATCCAGGGATTGAATCCAGGCCTCCTGCACTGCAGACAGATAGATTCTTTACCATCTGGGCCACCAGGGAAGCCCCAATAAAATACAAGTGAAATGAAAACCGCTGTCAAAAAACAGCAACAAGGAAAAAATACTTTCATCAGCTATAAGAGTATATGGTAACTGTCAGGCCAAAAAGGGAAACAATCCTCCTTTAATATGAGCTTTGCCAAAAACATACCTATCTCTGCCCTCAACCACTGAGGAGTTACATGAAGTACATTACAATTTTAAGAAGTCTGTGTTCACGCTCATCTTCTCAAAGTCAGAATGGACAATACAGGAAAAGTTAGCATAACTACTCATATGGCTTTATCCTTGAAATAAACATGTAAAGCTGAGTCTGCCATTCAGCTTACCTTTGAATGAGTCTTTTCTAAAAATATTTCACCCTTGAGAAACAGTGTACTGACCTGTGTATGAACGAGGCACCACTTTCATTTATAGCTTCTGTTCCTTGGAACAGAGTTCAACATGCCTGATCCTTGGCAACAGGCAGATGGAAAAGCCAGAAATCACAATTCTGCTGGGATACCTACTTAGGAAACTTCATTATCCCCCCTGGACAGTTTTGCCTCATTTTATATAATGTATGATCATGAAAACTGTATATACTCATTGGAAGATGACTTACAAGAACCCTATAGCAACTCTTTAAGATAAGACAATATGCAAAATAGTTTTGAAAAATATGTACAATGTTGCTCATCACAAAATTATTACTAATAAAAGTTCCAGACAGAGAATTGGTAAAATAAGTTACTGTATATTTATACAATAATCTATAAGACATCCATTAAAATAACAAAATAGACATAAAGGAAACTTTTTTCTAATTAAAAAAAAAAAATGAAATCACAAGAAGTTGCCAAAATAGTTGTCAGTGTAAACTTTACCTAGCTCCTACCAATGGTAACATGTTATATATATAAGTATAGTGTTCTTGCCTGGAGAATCCCAGGGACGGGGGAGCCTGGTGGGCTGTTGTCTATGGGGTCGCACAGAGTCGACATGACTGAAGCAACTTAGCAGCAGCAGCAGCAGCCAAAAACAAGAAATTAACATTGGCACAATACAGTTAACTAGACTGCAGAGTTTATTTGAATTTCATCAGTTTTTACATGNTTCTTGCCTGGAGAATCCCAGGGACGGGGGAGCCTGGTGGGCTGTTGTCTATGGGGTCGCACAGAGTCGACATGACTGAAGCAACTTAGCAGCAGCAGCAGCAGCCAAAAACAAGAAATTAACATTGGCACAATACAGTTAACTAGACTGCAGAGTTTATTTGAATTTCATCAGTTTTTACATGCGCTCATTTTGTGTACATGTGTGCATGTATGTGTATTATATATTGTCCTATAAAATTTTATCACATGTATATAATTCATGTAACCACAACCAAGACGTAGAACTGTTATATCATCACAAAGGAACTAAAAGAAAACCTTCCACAGAACTAAAACTGCTCTATACCTTGCTCTGGGTGCTGCTTATGCTGTGCACATAAGATTTATACAATTTAGAAATAAGTTATGTCTGAATTTAAAAAGAACGATAATGAAGCTCAATTGGTTGACATGGATACACGTTCAAGATAGTCAGGTTTAAAAAAAAAAGTTACAAAACAGTATTTATAGTATGATCCTGTTTTTGTATAATTTTATGTCTCTGTGCCTAGGGAAAAAAAATACAAAATCACCAAAATTTAATATTCTTCTGATGTTTATTTGGTAGTAAGAATCACTTTAACAATTCAGGGGAAAAGAACCCCTCCCCAAAAAAACAGTATGTATATATATTCTCAAGGAAGAATCTTTTTTTAATCACCAGCTAATTCATTCTTAGGTTTTTCCTGGCTTAAAAGTAAGCCTTAAAATCCTCACATATAATCCTTTCTATCACTCCCCTAAAATATAACATCATTCATCTTTATGGTTCTTGTAAAGATAAACTTGAAAAGCCCTTCCCCCTAAAGCTCACTGTGTTAGAATATTTGTAAATTTTTCAAAAGAAGCTGAGACATGAGAACAAACTGTATTCAAGGCAAACTTGGGACAAAGCTATGAGTGTTGAATGGGTCATTTGTCCTGGTTTTATATTGTTTCCAGGACCTAGCTTTCTACTTTATAGCTATAATCCAGGAATTAGGTTGAGGGAGAAAGGAGGTGTGCTGCTTAGGTAACAAGAATAGAAATACCTCTTACGAATTGTCAAAAACTACTTAAGCAACAAAAACAGAGAAACATTACTACCCACCCCCAACACATACAAATGGTAGCCTGAATAAACAAGAACTGACTTGCCATGTGAAAATACAGAAAGCATCCCAAAGTTGATATGGCAGCTCTATGGTTATAAAGAACCAGCATCTTTCTGTTCTGGATTCCATCTTCATCTCTGCAGGGTCTAAGGTGATTTCTGAAACTCTAGTCATCATTCTGATTTGAAGAGCTGAAAGGAAAAGAGATATGGGCAAAAAGGGCCCTAAGGGAGGTATGCCTTCCCTAGAATGCACACACAACACTCCTAAATAACAATCACTGTCCAGACTTCAATCATTTGACCATACTTAACTGCAAGGAAGACTGGATAATGGGATTTTCTTGCTGTTGTTTTTATTTGTTGAGATAATGTGCAGAGAATAGAAAAAAAAGGAGTCTGCTACTAAGGGAAAAACAAACAACAGGAGGCAACATTCTTAGTAAATGATATGATTAATCAAGATACAGAACACAAGAAGAGATGAAAAGAAAGAAAATGGAGCTCAAGAGATGGAAGTCAGCACAGATGTAGATTTAAGAATTATCAGCATACAGGTATCAGATGGAATCACAGAAATGACTAAGTCCCATGAAACACCACTGATCAAGAAGAGATGGTGACAGCAAAAAAAAAAAAAAAAAAAAAGGAAATAACACCATTTGCAGCAACATGGATAGACTGTGCATCAACGAGTAAAGTAACTCAGAAAGACAAAGACAAATGCCATACACTACAGATGTGGAATCTAAAATGACACATGAACCTCTACACAAAACAGAAACAGNTGGTGACAGCAAAAAAAAAAAAAAAAAAAAAGGAAATAACACCATTTGCAGCAACATGGATAGACTGTGCATCAACGAGTAAAGTAACTCAGAAAGACAAAGACAAATGCCATACACTACAGATGTGGAATCTAAAATGACACATGAACCTCTACACAAAACAGAAACAGGCTCACAGACATGGAGGACAGACTGTGGTTACCAAGGGGAAGAAGGGGTGGAGGAGGGATGGATTGGAGTTTGGGATGAACCAATGCAAGCTAGCATATATAGGATGTATAAACAACAAGGTCCTACTGTAGACGACAGGGAATTGTATTAAATATCCTGTGATAAACCATAATGGAAAAGAATTTTTAAAAGACTATATACATCAATATACAGAGTGAAGTAAGCCAGAAAGAAAAACACCAATACAGTATACTCACACATATATATGGAATTTAGAAAGATGGTAATGAGGACCCTGTATGCAAGACAGCAAAAGAGACACAGATGTGTAGAGCGGACTTTTGGACTCTGAGGGAGAGGGAGAGGGTNCAGCACTGTTTATAATAGCCAGGACATGGAAACAACCTAGATGTCCATCAGCGGATGAATGGATAAGAAAGCTGTGGTATATATACACAATGGAGTATTACTCAGCCATTAAAAAGAATACATTTGAATCAGTTGGAATAAGATGGATGAAACTGGAACCAATTATACAGAGTGAAGTAAGCCAGAAAGAAAAACACCAATACAGTATACTAACACATATATATGGAATTTAGAAAGATGGTAATGAGGACCCTGTATGCAAGACAGCAAAAGAGACACAGATGTGTAAAGCGGACTTTTGGACTCTGAGGGAGAGGGAGAGGGAGAGGAAGGGGGTGGGATGATTTGGGAGAATAGCATTGAAATATGTATACTATCATGTAAGAAACAAATCACCAGTCTATGTTCGATGCAGGATGCAGGATGCTTGGGGCTGATGTATGGGGATGATCTGGAGGGATGATGTGGGGTGGGAGGTGGAGGGGGAGGTTCATGTTTGGGAGTTCATGTACACCTGTGATGGATTCATGTCAATGTATATAAAAACCAATACAGTACTGTAAAGTAAAATAAAGTAAAAATAAAAATTAAAAAAATATATAAACAAACAAATAAATAAATATCATTCATTAAGTGGTAAAAAAAAAAAAGAATGCACCAGATGAATGGTCATCTTTAATAAGTAAGGAAAGAGAGGACATTTGTACTCCACCCTTTTAGACACCAGGTCTAAACTTCCAGACTTTTATACACTCACCCTGGGATGTCCACTGCAAAGCTTTTTGACCAGTATTATTTTACAGATGAGAAAAATAAGCATCACTGGTCCCCAGATATGCAGCTGTAAATAGCAAAACAAAAAAATCTGATTATATGCTTCAGACCAAAGCCACAATCAGAACTCTTCCCCACTCCAGTTTTGAGGCTAACTGGTCATGCCAGGTGGCTCAGTGGTAAAGAATCTGCCTGCCAATGCAGGAGATGCAGGTTCCATCCCTGGGTCAGGAAGAGCCCCTGCAGAAGGAAATAGTAACCCACTCTAGCGTCAGACTTTATTTTTTGGGCTCCAAAATCACTGCAGATGGTGACTACAGCCATGAAATTAAAAGACACTTATTCCTTGGAAGAAAAGTTATGACCAACCTAGATAGCATATTCAAAAGCAGAGAAATTACTTTGCCGACTAAGGTCCATCTAGTCAAGGCTATGGTTTTTCCAGTGGTCATGTATGGATGTGAAAGTTGGACTGTGAAGAAAGCTGAGCCCCGAAGAATTGATGCTTTTGAACTGTGGTATTGGAGAAGACTCTTGAGAGTCCCTTGGACTGCAAAGAGATCCAACCAGTCCATTCTGAAGATCAACCCTGGGATTTCTTGGAAGGAATGATGCTAAAGCTGAAACCCAGTACTTTGGCCACCTCATGCAAAGTGTTGACTCACTGGAAAAGACTTTGATGCTGGGAGGGATTGGGGGCAGGAGAAGGGGATGACCAAGGATGAGATGGCTGGATGGCATCACGGACTCGATGGACGTGAGTCTGAGTGAACTCCGGGAGATGGTGATGAACAGGGAGGCCTGGTGTGATCGATTCATGGGGTCGCAAACAGTCGGACACGACTGAGCGACTGAGCTGAACTGATACTGTGAATGGAAGGGAGGAAAGCTAAAGAAACTGGGTCTTTGATGACAATGTCAAGTCATGAATTAAGCAGCTCTGGAAATGTCTTTATTTCCAAGATATCTTTCATGTAGCCTTTTATTTAAGCCTTTTCCATTTGGGTTTTCTGTTATTTGCAGTCAAATTATCCCAACTAATTAAATAATCAATAGTATGAGAATTTATAGACAGGTGAGGAGGTCATCGGGAAGCCCTGCAAAACAGGATTTAGAATGGAATGACACTGTTCGATCACTGATGAGGGGGGGTGTATGTAAACTCGGGAGGATTTCTCCTAGTGACTTGCGTTAGAGATAAGCAGGACAAGCTCAAATGCAGAGAAAGAAATTAAGAAAGAAACTGGATCCTTAAGAGAATAATAAAAGTTCGGAATAACTTGTTAGAGAAAAACATGAAAGGGTATGAACAAAAAGATCTCCCAGTAACATCAGGGGTTCTGTTAACCTTTAAATCTTTCATTTAAGGGAGACAGTAATAGGTTGGGCTTCCCCAGTGGCTCAGCGGTAAAGAATCTGCAATGCAAGAGATGCGAGTAGACGTGGGTTCAACCTCTGGCCAGGAAAATCCCCTGAAGGAAATGGTGACTCACTCCAGTATTCTTGCCTGGGAAATCCCATGGACAGAGAAGCCTGGTGGGTTACAGTCCACAGGGTCGCAAAAGAGTGGGACACAACTTAGCAACTCAACAACAACAGAGTTATCAACTCAACTTAGCAACTCAACAACAACAATCGTTTACAGGGTTATGGAGTCAGTACAGAGATCCAAGTAGACTGCTGTGTTGACTCAGAGTTGGAGAAAGAGAGGAGTACTTCTCTGAGAAGATCAAAGGGATGAGAAGGTACCAGTCACAGATAACCAGGTACATCAAGGAAGAAATGAAGTGAGTGGAGGAAGGAAAGGCCAGACAGAAAACAGGGTGGGGATCAAGGGAATAAATTCAGAGTCAGAAGAACAGGTTTAGTGAGAGAAAGCAGATGGGAGAGAGGGGACTCTGACAGAGGAAGGGGTGTGGCAGAGATCACTATCTCAGAAGGGAGGAGAGTGTGGGCACTGAATGAACTGCCGAGGTGTTATGGAAGAGGTCACTGGAACCAAGGAGATGAGGGGCATGAATTGAGGATGTCAGATCGGTTCCCAAAATGGGCATTGCAGAGGCCAGGAGCTCAAGGGAAAACAGGAGTCAGCTACAAACTGAGAATTGATGCGTCCGGACTAAACTGCCCTTCTCAGTGTTTCTCATGGAAATGAACCCTGATGGAATCCAAAGATTGCTTAAGAAAGAGAAACCTACTAGCAAAGGCAATGGTTTCAGGCAGATAATCTTTCACATCTACATACAAAATGTGGCCCTAAACCCTGAGGAAATCCTGGAAAGCCCATTCCATCATCAGACAAGTCCTTTTAATTGGGTCTCCTTCTTATCAATGTAGAAGTGCCTTTGAGGAATAAAATAAGAAAAGTGGAGACAAATCAATTGTATATAAGTTATTTTTTAAAGTTTCTGCTTCCAGCATTTCCCTTTTCTCTCTTCCCACCACCACCTGCCAGGTTCACCTACCGCTGCTGCTGCTGCTAAGTCGCTTCAGTCATGGTTTGACCCTGTGCGACCCTATAGACGGCAGCCCACCAGGCTCCTCCGTCCATGGGATTTTCCAGGCAAGAGTACTGGAGTGGGTTGCCATTGCCTTCTCTGGCTTCTCACCTAGATGACTACAATAGCTCCTATCCAGCTCTCAGCCACCATGCTCTCCCTGCTTAAGCCATCCATACACAATTTCCAAAATAAACTTCCTGGAGCATCCCTCAGATCACGTCACTCCTCTCTGCAAAAATCTGCAGTGACTCATAATCGTCCAAAACACTGGCTTTCAAGTTTAGCTCTTACAGCCCCTATATCCCATGAGATGGGTCAAATGACACAATTGGTTCTCGAATTGTAGGGGGGGAAAAATAGATATAACAGATACTTTTTTTCCATTTTAAGCTTCTCACCCTTCATATTTTCATAGCATTTGGCACCAATTTTCACTTGTCCATATTAGCATCTAACAGAAGAGACAGGTAACATAAAATATGTTTAGTTATTTGAAGTTTAACACACATCATCACAGAGAATTCTTCTACATGCAAAATTCATGCACAAATGACACACAAAATAAAGTCCAACTCTGCAATAGGGGCATTCGAGGCCCTGCCCAGTTCTGACCCTACCTTCCAGCACCAATTTTCACTTGTCCATATTATCATCTAACAGAAGAGACAGGTAACATAAAATATGTTTAGTTATTTGAAGTTTAACACACATCATCACAGAGAATTCTTCTACATGCAAAATTCATGCACAAATGACACACAAAATAAAGTCCAACTCTGCAATAGGGGCATTCGAGGCCCTCCCCAGTTCTGACCCTACCTTCCTTTCCAACACTCTCTCTGAAACTTTACTCCATGTATCGTAATTATAAAGCAAGCAAGGCTGTCTTCAGAGTTACTTGCATTCACATCCATCTCTTTAAGGATCCAGGTTGTATCTTGCTCACATTTCTCTATGTGATACGTAACACAAGGAGTAAGATTCATTCCATGGGCCCATTGCTTATCTGCATGTACTTTGGGCACCACCAGAAATGTATGTTGAGTCCACCTGATCCAAGTAAACTTTCCTTAAAAATCCCAAGGGGTGTTTTTATGGAACTTTATGAAAAAAATAATAAATTTGAAAAGAAATTACACAACATGGAAAAATTACGCCAAATTTGCTATATAATCAATCTAAATATAGATATTCTTATATTCTTGTATATAAGACTACTATGTCTGAGCCACCAGGGAAGCCCAATACAATGAATACATAGCTGTAAATAAAGCTAAGAGACAGCCATCCTGATCATAGCATGAAGTCCACTTGAAGTTGAGGACAACTAGATGCATGATAGTCAAGCTCTATGCAGACACGTTGCTCCTTTCATGTCCTGGATGTGTAATTTACAATGGGACAAAGAAGGGGCTATTATAATTCTCATATTCCACAGACAGTTATCAAAATAGGAAATCCCGATATTAGGTCTCATCTACATAACAAGAGAGAATTTAGAGTCCCTAATGTGAAATTAGGAAAATGAAAGTACAGACATGTCTATGTCTCTATTGATGGCCATTTTTCTTCCTGGTAGATACAGGTTTTAGGTTCCTTTTCTGAAACCTTTGAGGTCAGAAATATTTAGAATTGGTTTTTGGTTGTTTTTCATTTTAGAAAAGTAATATGGTGCATACATCATATAATAACTGCTCTAGCAGGAACCTGGAGTAGCATCTTATAGTTAAACAATTAATACTTTTGTAACCAGATATATGAACATTCCTATTAATTCAAATAAAGACCATGAATAGCTTCACGTCTGTTCAGGTCAGATTTAGCCATTAAATGAGCTACCAAAACAAAACCCAAAAAATGGATTGCTATTCAGATTTCACAATTGTGGTTGAGACTGAATTACAAATAACTGTGCAATGCTGGAGCTTAAGGAGGTGACCACTGTTCTTGCTCCTTCTGCAAAGATAAGCTGCTATGGCAATCAATGTCTGCCTACAAAGGCCGTCCTCTCAGTGGCTCACCAGCTAGAGTAAGCTTCCGCGTGAAATGTAACCTCAAACTTTTCCCCGGTAACTTACCCAGTTTCTTCACTTTACTGGCTACTTGAAATGCTGTGTTGTGTTGTATGTGGTAAGTTGCTTCAGTCATGTCTGATTATTTGCAACCCCTTGAACTGTAGCCTGCCAGGCTCCTCTGTTCATGGGATTCTCCAGGCAAGAATACTGAATATCATTATTTCTTTATCACAGTCTATCCTAGGTATATGGTATGAGATTGTACCATACGGTAGCCCAGCGTTATGCAATTTAATCAACTTATGCCACTTCCACAGTTGCACTCACATAGCCTATCCCCAGGGTTCTATAGCGATATTCATGCTGAGGAGTCTGACCCCCTGGTTCCAAAGCTCTGGGTCCAACGACAGCAAATCATGACACCATGAGGGAACAAGAATGCCCATACACAGAGGCATCTTTACCTATCTGTTGATTAACCTTACAGAGGTTTAAAGGGAAAGACAGGATATATCTCAGTCTGCTCATTCAGTCATTTCATTCCAAAACAAAGGTAAGACAAAAGGCTTCTAAACTGGGCCCCCTCTGCTTAAAGATTCTGAGGCAGGAGAACGAGGGCCCCTCAGGAAGTTCCTGGGACCGACTTTGTTGGCCATCTCTCGGGAGTTGGTATTCAATCAACAGCAAGTCAAGTTTAAAAGGAAAAAAAGTGAGCAAAAATAAGCCAGGAAAAAAAAAGGGGGGGGGGGTGCATATGCATACTCAGGATGTAAATTAAGCAGCCTGAGTACACATTTTGTCAAATGCACAAACTAAAGAAAACAGCCAGAAGCCTGCACAAATATCAAGTGTTTAAGTCCGTCAGATTGGCCCCATTGTGACATCAGTTTATATTTCCTTTCATTAAGTTCAGCATAACAAAGCACACACATGTATTTGGCTTAGTTTGGAGGAGAAACAGCCCAATATTAAAAAACAAAATCACAAACCAAGCTCAATGTTTCTGTGAGCAGGACGTCACAGAGCCTTCCCCAGGCTCCCTCTAGAATTCTCTCAAGTCTTCAGTTCTAGAACTGAGAAAACAGGATCCTTTTTCTGGGATGCAGACTAGGAATTACCAGGTACACTGATCCACATGGTCTGTTTCTTTTGGAAGACCTATCTGTCATGCATGTTTGCATGCTAAGTTGCTTCAGTCGTGTCCAACTCTATGTGGCCCTCTGGACTGTATCCCACCAGGCTCCTCTGTCCTTGGAATGCAGTGCTACCTAAAAATGTCACTATTTTCCTCTAGTCCTCATCTCCACCTTCAAAGTGATCCCTGCTGGAAAGCATAATTGCACAACCAGAAATTTATCACCTCAAGTCTTAATGCCATAGCTTCTATGTTTGCTTCCATATTTGAATCTTTTAATTACCTAAATAAGAACATACTTTTCTAAAAATTCCATTAAACTGGATAAGATCAGGGCTAACACTATAACTCTATATCCATACATATCTCCAAGGAAACCTATCTAATATTAGAGCCATGCTAAGTAACAGACTCAATTTTGAAAGAAATCAGGCAAGCAGAATTTAATAAAATGGAAATTTGACTCTAAGAAGTGCTTTCACATTCTCTGATGCCGAGGATGCTTCAATTATGACAAAACTATAAATTGGGATAGACTACAGAAAATGTCACTATCCTGAATAAATATTATAAACATATATGACTTTGGTTGGTCCATTTTGAATCTTCCTTGACATTTATTACTGTACTCCAGGGAAGTCAATATATGAAGTTTTACCTTGTGTTTCAGGTCAAACAGCAAGTAGGAGAGATAATAATAAGTTAAGAAATCTTTACTCAGTCTTCCCAGCATGGACAGATACTATAAGTAGTCACACAAAGAAAATCAAGAAAGAAATTAAAGATTCATCAACCTAAAGTCTAGAATAACGTAAGAATTTTACTGGGCAGAAACCAAAGATTTAAAAGTGATCTTGGCTTTGAGAGATGATTTTCCATCTAAAATACGACACTGTGGTTACAAAAGTAGCTGTAACACCTCCTAAACTTATGAAACGTGGACGGAGACCTTCTGTTTTCTTATTTGCGACAAACTTAACCTGACTCGATTACTGAGAGCCTGCTGGTGATGTTGAGAAGAAACTCCAGGTGTTAAAACTGCCAGGACAGCATTAAAGAATTAAAAACCTCAATAAACCAAACCTGCTCCCTCCCAAAAGAGAAGGAATCTCAAGGTCTCTTCTGTATGCTCTACTTTATGCAAAGATTTGTACCACAAAATGGTATTTGTGTTCATACTTCCGTGTTTACCTGGCAAGGGCACCTAACCCTTCTGTGTGGCCCTTCTTGTTCTCTATAATAGTGACATTTCAAATTATTGGGGAACCTGCATCTACATCATTGTCAAAAAAATTTTAGAAACCATAAAACACGAAGCAATAATTCTGGCACAGTGAGTCAATATCTGGTTTTTTTCTTTCCTGATGAATTCCATGATTAGCTTTCCTGTATTTGAACAAGCAGCTTCCTTAAATCAAAGCAGCCACTGCCAAGTCATCTGATAAACCCCACTTAGGCACTATTTGATAACATTCAAAAGAAAATCCACTTTATTTCAAATCTAGCACCATTTCACTTGCACATGACAATTCTTCCCTCCTTTGTGCAACTGCTCTTTTTTCCAGGCTGAACATCTCCATTTAATTTTATGCACTCTCCCACAACATGGTTTCCTGTCCATTCTCCACCCTAGTCACTCCCGTAAGGACAGACTCCATTGTGGGTACATGCTTTGGCCATCCAACAGTGTCCTATATCAGTTCATTCAACAAAGGCTTAGCGAGAATCAGGTGTGATTTTAAGAACTGGGGATACATCATTGACAAACTTTGTCTCTTGCAGCTTAGCACCTCATCTTGTACCTAGAACAATGCCCAACACAAAGTAGGCACTCGCTAAATATCTTTTGAAAACATCCTAATGAAATATAGTACCTGAATGTGAACACAATGATTCCAAATGTGATTTAAAATTGAAAGTGGCACATTCAGATACGGTGAAATGATTACTGGCAGCAAGGGAAAAGGAAAAACTAGAAGTATGCATACAACTTGGAAAAGCTGAGTTGTCTATAGAATAGTTTATTTGCAACTCACTGTGTAGCTCAAGGACATCATAACATTAATCACAGTGTAAGATATAAGATGTTCACCATCTACCAGAGGTTCAAATTATATCTACACTCTGTTCAAAAATGTAAATAATACATTTTACAGAGATGCAAGACAGAGCTGATTTATATTTTATGTCTTAGTACTTGTTTCAGTTGAGTAAGAGTGTGCTGTGTGTTCAGTCATGACTGACTCTTCACGACCCCGTGGACGTATAGCCTGAGAAGCTCCTCTGTCCACGGTATTATCCAGGCAAGAATACTGGAGTGGGTTGCCATTTTCTTCTCCAAGGGATCTTCCCAACCCAGGGATCAGATCTATGTCTCCTGCATCTCCTGTATTAGCAGGAGGGTTCTTTATCACTGAGCCACCTGGGAAGTCCAGTTACTACTGCTATATAACAAATCACAGTAGCAACTTTAAACAATTATTTTATTTGGCTTATGATTTGGGGGGGTCAAGAATTTAGGAAAGACTCAGCTAAGAGGCTCTGTTCAAGGTCTCTCAATTGCATGCAATCTGATGCCGGGTGGGGCTNGGTTCTTTATCACTGAGCCACCTGGGAAGTCCAGTTACTACTGCTATATAACAAATCACAGTAGCAACTTTAAACAATTATTTTATTTGGCTTATGATTTGGGGGGGTCAAGAATTTAGGAAAGACTCAGCTAAGAGGCTCTGTTCAAGGTCTCTCAATTGCATGCAATCTGATGCCGGGTGGGGCTGGATCATCTGATGGCCCAATAGGGTAGATGTCAAGATGGCTCCCTCATGATGCTGGGTTTCAGCTGGGAGCTTGGCTGTGGTTCTTGACTAGAGCACCTATGCATGGCTTCTCCAGCATAAAAATCTCAGAGTAGTCATAGTTCTATAGAGCAGTTGGCTTTCCCATAATTAACGTCCCAAGAGAAGTGGCAGAAGTTTCATGCCTTTTATGACCTAGTATTGGAAATCATATATCGTCATTTCTGCCATATTCTATTGGTTAAAGCACTCACAAGCCGACGCATATTCAAGAGCAGGGCACACAGACCCCCACCTATCAGTATCAGAAGATTTCTGGTCGTTTTTTAAAAACTGCCTCAGTTATGAAAGAGGTAGGTTTCAATTATTTTTAAAATGTGGTTAGGTAGACCACTTTCATTCTAAGAGTCATTCTTAGAGAATAATTTTAGAGTTACCTGGGGGGAAGACTGGGACGAGGAGGTAGCTGCAATGTCCAGGATCAACATGCACACACTGCTACATTTAAAATGGATAACCAGCTGGGGCCTACTGTACAGCACATGGAACTCTGCTCAGTGTTATGTGGCAGCCTGGATGGGAGGGGAGACTGGGGGAGAATCATGCATGTGTATGCATGGCTGAATTCCTTTGCTGGCCACCTGAAACTATCGTACCATTGTTAAATTGGCTATACTACAATACAAAATAAAAAAACTAATGAAGTCATCATGAGAGAAATATCATCTGTTATTTTGTTCAGTCCAAATATTGCTTGTCAAGTCAGCTAAGCTTAACTGATTAGCTTAGCAAGAGAGTCACAGGATAGCTTTTGGACTTCTGGACTCATAAGCAACAAAAGCTCACACAGGCACAGGAGTCCTGCCCATTTCTTAAGGGCAGGCTCTGGGGCCACCTTAGCAATTCCAGGTGGCAGCGATTTCTCCCTCTGCTGCTCTGCTCGCTTCACTGGTCATCATATACTCTGGCTTGGTGAGTTGTAGTAGCAGGTGTGGGGAGGGAGTGATGAGAGAAAAAGGAATTAACTCCCTCTGTGTCATTAGCTTTGGGAGGATAAGAGCTATCTTAATTATTTCTCTTTCCCACAGAACCCAGCTGCTGCTAAGTTGCTTTAGTCATATCCAACTCTGTGCAACCCTATAGACAGCAGCCCACCAGGCTCCTCTGTCCCTGGGATACTCCAGGCAAGAATACTGGAGTGGGTTGTGTAAGGTATAGTTCAGGCCGAGGCAGAAAGAGGAAAGACGACCTCAACAGAAGTAGGTTACCTTTATTCAGGCAAGGAGGGGCGACAGTCAGCCTAACGACCAGGCTGAGCATGGAGAGCGATCAGGGAGGCTCCATATTTATAGGGAGGTTTGTGGAAGCGATAAGGGAAACATTAATCAGGCGGGATGTTTTGGGTATTCTTTAGTTGAGATGGCATTTGTAGTTGGGCAGGGGGTGATAAGTCTTCTGTGCAGGTGTAGGGGGTGGAAGGTTTCTGGACAGGGGGTGATAAGTCCCAGATAGATGCAACTGGCCTGGAGCATCAGGGTGGGACCTAAAGTTCTGTTTTGTTTTCTCTGAAGTTAGATGATTCAGCAAGGGCCTTTGAAACTGTTGTTTTCTTTTCTAGGCCCAAAAGACTCCTTCAGGTTGCCATTTCCTTGCCCAATGCATGCATGCATACTAAGTCGCTTCAGTCATGTCCGACTCTGTGTGACCCTATGGACAGCAGCCCTCCAGGCTCCTCTGTCCACAGGATTCTCCAAGCAAGAATACTGGAGTGGGTTGCCATTTCCTTCTCCTACAGAACCCAGCAGGCACCCAATAAAACTGGCTCTGCTCAGAGTAAAAAGGATGAGCCTTATTGTTCATTATTCTTGCCCCATTCATATCTTTAAATCACTAAAACAAAGAGACAAGCTGTATCACAAGAAGCTGGACTGCTGAGTTCTAGAGAGGCTTGGAGCCATCCCAAAACAAAGACACTGGGCAACAGGAGATCCTCATCCCTGGTGATGGTCAACCCAAGGTGTATAGAGGAAATCCAACCATCAGACAGGGGTTGGGACATAAAGGGACTTTCAAGGTCCCTTCCAAGTAAAACGTCCATCATTCAGTAATACAAGACTTGGAGACGGAGAAATACCATGTGACATCCTGTATACGTGGAATCTAAAAAGAAATGATACAAATGAATTCACAAAACACAGAAAGCAAACATGGTTGCCAGTGGGAAGGGATGGTTAGGGTCTTTTGGAAAGTCATGGACACACTGGTTAAATGGATAACCAGCAAAGACCTATTGCATAGCACATGGACCTCTGCTCAGTGTTATGTGCCAGCCTGGACTGGAGAAGGGTTTGGGGGGAGAATGGATACATATGGCTGAGTCCCTTTGCTGTTCGCCTGAAACTACCACAACATTGTTAATTGGCTGTAACCCCATACAAAATAAAAAAGTTTAAAGTAAAAAAATAATAATACAGAACTTATAAAATGAAAGCAAAACTGAATTCTCTACATGTGTGAAACGTTACCATTCACTACCCTCCTTTCCAATAAAATAGAGAAAAAGACATACAGGGAACTCTGAATAAAGCTCTTCAGGTTTAATGCAACAGTCTACAATCCACCCACAGGATATACACAGCCTGGCTTTACCAGAAACCTCTAGAATTGCATTTCCACTGCTCTCACACCTCCAGTGGCTACCCCGGAAAGTTAACACACTCTGATTTCGCAAAAAATATCTTTCCACCGTCACCAAAAAGGAATGACTCTCAGAGTCACATTTTAAGCATAATATTTTATCATTAATTGTACCAACAGCTTATGTATGTGGGGAGGGAAGAGGTCAATATTGCCTAACACATCTAGGAGTCACTATTTCTAAGTAGATAATAATCTACTTATGTGAAGCAAGGGATATTTTAAAACACAACTTGAACATTATAAATAAGTTATAAACTAAACTGTGACCTGAATACAAGTAATGTACCAGGTTCTGTGATGGGTAGTGGTGATCTGACAGTGAGCAGGCAGACACTGTAACAGCCCCAAGGAACTCCATCCACTCATGGTGTGTCAAAGATGCAAAAGACTGTATCACAGATTAAAGTTAAATAACAAGGAATATATTTTTTTAAAAAATCCAGTGTTCACTCACTTAAAAATCTTCTACTGAAAATCAGACCACCTATCAAATGCCATACAGCAAACGTTATACCATACAGAGGGCATAAACAGGGACTCTCTAGGAGACCTAGAGAGAAATCTCTTGAGCCAGAACTAGCAACCAGGACAGATCACAGAGAATCACTTCCAATAGAGACCAGACACACAAACAGAAAACTCTCAAGTGGTTTCACGTTTGGAAATGTCACCTGCAAAACAAAGTCTTCAGAGAACACGAGTTCGCTCTTTTCAAATATTGGAAGTATTGTTGCATTGAAGATATCAGACTCATTTAAATACTTCAGAAGGTAACCTGAGGCTTTTGGGCAGAAATTAAAACAAGCAGATTTACCTTATCATTAAAAAAAAAAAAAAAAAAAAAGCTCCTTCTAACAGTGTGATAGCTCATAGCTAGAATGGATTTCACAAAATGGGACTGAATTCCCTCTCACTAAAGAACCTTCCAGAACCTATTATGATGTCTGTCCACAAAGTTATGTACATTACAGAATCAGATAATGTATTGGATTGTATCATATTCAAGATCTAACTTCTTCCAACTCTATTATGCATTTTGTGGAAAAGGAAATCTCCATCTTTCTTTGAGTAGATAATTTCCAAACAATCTAGTAAAAGTCTTAAGATCCTCAATTCTACATCTTTATCTCAGCATTTGTCTGCTTAGGCCAATATTGAAGCTAGCTAGCCCCACTGAGTCCCTGTCATCAAGGGAGTAGAAGGGGTATGAAGCATCTTAAGTGAAAGAGCATGTAGGGGGACTCTCTGGGGAAAAGATTTCTGAGTAATGTATAAAAAGCATACGGTTGCATGTGAGTCAGCAGAAGAGACCAGTTGTTCCTAATGGCAATGCTACTCCCAGTCAGCAGAAACAGTAATTAACTGAGCAACACTCAGGAGACTCTAAACCTGCCTTTCATGATTCGTCAATGACTTACCAAGTCATGATCTCTCTAGGCCATTACTTCTTTATTTCCTCTTTTGGTCAGTTTCATGGTACCACATACATTCTCACTGTGAAAATATCATTAGTAATCTCACCACTCTGGGGAGATGGTGTGAGTCCACTCGGAATGTATTGATCTGTTTATTTACACATTCATGAAATATTCTACATACTGTTTGAGTGAGTGAGTGAAGTCGCTCAGTATTACTGGTTGGGGCATAGACTTGGATAACTGTGATATTGAATGGTTTGCCTTGGAAACGAACAGAGATCATTCTGTCGTTTTTGAGATTGCATCCAAGTACTGAATTTTGGACTCTTTTGTTGACCATGAAATGAAGTGAAGTGAATTGAAGTCTCTCAGTCATGTCCAACTCTTTGCGAACCCCATGAACTGTAGCCCACCAGGCTCCTCCGTCCTTGGGATTCTCCAGGCAAGAATACTGGAGTGGGTTGCCATTTCCTTCTCCAGGGGAACTTCCCGACCCAGGGATCGAACCCAGGTCTCCCGCATTGCAGGCAGACGCTTTAACCTCTGAGCCACCAGGGAAGCCCCCTTGTTGACCATGATGGCTACTCCATTTCTTCTGAGGGATTCCTCCCCACAGTAGTAGATATAATGGTCATCTGAGTTAAATTCACCCTTTCCAGTCCATTTTAGTTCGCTGATTCCTAGAATGTCGACATTCAATCTTGCCATCTCTTATTTGACCACTTCCAGTTGGCCTTGATTCATGGACCTGACATTCTAGATTCCTATGCAATATTACTCTTTACAGCATCAGACCTTGCTTCTATCACCAGTCACATCCACAGCTGGGTATTGTTTTTGTTTTGGCTCCATCCCTTCATTATTTCTGGAGTTATTTCTCCATTGACCTCCAGTAGCATATTGGGCACCTACCGACCTGGGGAGTACCTCTTTCAGTATCCTATCATTTTGGCTTTTCATACTTACTGTTCATGGGGTTCTCAAGGCAAGAATACTGAAGTGGTTTGCCATTCCCTTCTCCAGTGGACCACGTTCTGTCAGCCCTCTCCACCATGACCCGCCCGTCTTGGGTTGCCCCGCAGGCATGGCTTGGTTTCATTGAGTTAGACAAGGCTGTGGTCCTAGTGTGATTAGATTGACTAGTTTTCTGTGAGTATGGTTTCAGTGTGTCTGCCCTCTGATGCTCTCTTGCAACACCTACCGTCTTACTTGGGTTTCTCTTACCTTGGGCGTGGGGTATCTCTTCACGGCTGCTCCAGCAAAGCACAGCCACTGCTCCTTACCTTGGACAAGGGGTATCTCCTCACTGCCGCCCTTCCTTACCTTCAGTAGTATCTAAGAAATCCTTAGATACTACTTTATTCTCCCCTGAGATACTCAGCATGCCTTGTGCACTTTCACAGTGTTTGCATGGACTGTTTCAACGAAGACCTCTCCTCTTCTCCTCTTCCTTTCTCAGAAAACTCCTAATCGTCTGATAATATTGATTCAGGTGTTACCCATTCTCTCGATTCTTTCCCTCCTTTCCGAATAACCACATTCTCTTGTTTCCCAGAGCCCCTTGTTTGAAGCACTAGTGTGATACCAGTCCTGTGATACTCATGACTTTTCCCATTAAAATCATGCTACCTGAAGGCAGGGACTGTGCCCTAATCTTCATAAACTACCCAGGGCCAAGCAAAGTGCTTAGCAGATAGTATGTTCTCTAGGAGTATCTGTTAAATAACATTTAACCCAACATTTTACAACTTATGAATATCCTGATCAACATGTTAAATCAATTTTTACTCTGAAAAACGTGTGTGTATGTAACAGTAGGACTTTGGTGTCTTACTACTGGAAACTAGCCCTGGGAGATTGCTCTCAGCAGGTAAAAACCAAACATCATCTGAGAGTGTTTATTTTTATTTTTCTGACAACAGGCTGTAGGCAGTCATTGTCAGTGTTACTAATGAGCACATATGCTGCTCTGGGTGTTGGCCTGATGTTGTATCAGCAGGGATTATCTTCTATTTACAGCTTCAGGGAAGTGTTATTGATGTTGGGTTGGCCCAGAACTGGCCTCTCTTTGCTCTGAGGGTGTTGACAAAACCTAAGATTGCTACACAGGGAAGCTTTTGGCTTTTCCCCAGCATCAGTCACTATTACAGGGAAATCACAGCCTAACCACAAATGTCACATGTTTGCCTTAATAGATCCCATATGAAGAAAGGTAGTGTTCCACCGCAGAATGCATGGAGGCTTGGGGCTTTATGTTTGTTCTGTTTTTTAATCAGTTCTGTTTGTTTTTTAATCAGGAGGAATTTGAAAGAGAGACTCCACTAGGGTAGACAAGTCTATGTTTGATAATAAGACCAAAAAAAAACAGTGTCAGACTCATGATTGTCACGGGTTTGGTGGGGAAAACACCCCAACACGAAGTCTCAGACATTTGTTGCTGTTTCTCCTCCTCCTCCTCCTCCTAGGTCTTTTCCTTCAGGCCTGTTTTAGACAATCATTCACTGAATCATGAATGTATAGTTTCAGTACCAGTGGTACTTTCATTCTGGGGCAAGAGCCCTTATTTATTCAGAAGTTTTTATTTATTCTAAATAAAAATAGATGTCTGTAAGTAATTTTGTCAGAAGGTATAAAAGATACAATATTTTAGCCACCTGATGCAAAGAACTGACTCATTGGAAAAAGACTCTGATGCTGGGAAAGATTGAAGGCAGGAAGAGAAGGGAACGACAGAGGATGGGATGGTTGGATGGCATCACCAATTCAACCGACATAAGTTTGAACAAATTCCGAGAGTTCGTGATGGACAGGGAAGGCTGGCGTGCTGCAGTCCTTGGAGTCACTAAGAGTTGGACACGATTGAACAACTGAACTGAACTGAAAAAATATGCTTCATAGATAAGTATATGGGTGCAGTCATGCGAAGTTGCTTCAGTTGTGTCCGACCCAAAGGACCATGGCATGTCAGGCTCCTCTTCTGTTGGATTTTCTAGGCATGAATACTGGAGTGGGTTGCCATGACCTCCTCCAGTGGATCTTCCCAACCCAGAGATCAAACCTGCCTCTCTTAGGTCACCTGCATTGGCAGGCATGTTCTTGCCCACTAGCACCATCTAGGAAACCTTGAGAAGTGTATAGATCCCATTATATAGTTTTGGAAATATGTAAATAGTTATTTACATATTTACTAATTATGTAAATAAAAACAGATAAAATTCAAGGATAGTTATTAATAGAGCCAAGTGGCAGATAATTATTAAAGAAGAATAAATTACAGTAGCTCCTTGTAAAGCCCTTACAAGATCTTTACATAAAGGTTTCTCAACTCTAAACCTTTTAAGGATTATCAAAGTACAAATCACACTGAGATGTGACAGGCATTTCTAACCCAACTGAAATATGGCATGTAGAATTATTCATCAACCTTCATGGTATTACTATTGTATTTACTCTTACAGCAGAAACCTGGAACCACTTCTGAATATTTTCTTTTCTTTATATCACAAAGGTGTAGCTACTGCTTACAACATATTTTGCATAATTATAATTTAAATCAATCAAGCAAATATTTATTAAGTACCTACCATGTTCTAGGAACTTGAAGCAGAAGTAGAATATGAAACTGAAAACTACTTTATGGTTGCATCCAGGAGAAGATGGTGAAGCAGGGTAGGAAATAGGCTAAAAGGAGGCAGATCTAGATGATTCCTGTTTTTGCCACATTTAGGAGTCCAGTATTCATTGGAAGGACTGATGCTGAAGCTCCAATACTTTGGCCACCTGATGTGAAGAGCTGACTCATTAGAAAAGACCATGATGCTGGGAAAGATTGAAGGCAGGAGGAGAAGGGGATGACAGAGGATGAGATGGTTGGATAGCATCACCGACTCAGTGGACATGAGTTTGAGCAAACTCCATAAGATAGGGAAGGACAGGGAAGCCTGGCGTGCTGCAGTCTGTGGGGTCGCAAAGAGTCAGACATAACTGAGTGACTGAACAACAATAAAGGAGTCCAGACTTGATCTAAGGGCAAAAGGAAGCAATTACAGGATTCTACACAGTAGTGTGAAGATGATTCACACTGTGTGTGATGGCTGTGTTATAGAAGAGTTTGGAGGGAAACAGGACTGGGATGAATAAAGCCAGTTAGGTTAATATGATAATCTAGGAAAGAGAGAAGGTGGCAGAGACCTCTTGGTTTCAACTGGATGTGGGTGGTGAAGGGGGAGGAGATTTGAGTGATGGCCAGATGACTGCTTTGGGAGACTGAGAGGATGGTGAAGATGATACTTAAAACTGGAGACAAAACACACACACACGGAAACATAGGAGGAATAATCGGAGAAGGCAATGGCACCCCACTCCAGTACTCCTGCCTGGAACATCCCATGGACAGAGGAGCCTGGAAGGCTGCAGTCCATGGGGTTGCTGAGGGTCGGACATGACTGAGCAGCTTCACTTTTCACTTTTCACTTTCATGCATTGGAGAAGGAAATGGCAACCCACTCCAGTGTTCTTGCCTGGAGAATCCCAGGGACGGGGGAGCCTGGTGGGCTGCTGTCTATGGGGTCACACACAGTCGGACACGACTGAAATGACTTAGCAGCAGGAGGAATAATTAGTTATTGGTGATATATAATGTATCCAGTTTCAGTTTAATGTGCTCAGAAACATTTCAGAGGAGATGTCCAGTTGGTAGTTAGATGTCCAGGCAGAAGGGAGCACTGGAAATGGATTTAGGCAGGAGATACACATTTAGAGCAACCATCCTATAGCTGAAGCCAAAAAAAAGAATCTGACAGCCCAAGGAGCATGTGAAGGATGGGATGAGAAGTCAATTTGGGGTAAATCTCTGAAGAACACCAGTATTTAAAGGACAGGCAGTGGGAACAAATTCTATAATTAAAAATCTGTGACCTTTGTCCAGGCTGTTTATTTGTTATTTCAGTCATTTAAAACTGCTATTTTATTTTTAATTTATTTTTAAAAGCTAACTTCTGAAAGGACAGATTTTATTAGCCTAAAGATTTCCTAGCAGAACTGACTAGAAGCCTTGAATGAAAAGGGATATAAAATTAGCTGAGCTGCTAAAAGAAATGTTCAGTGAGTAAAATTAAGCAGGATTCCATGAAATTGGACTATACAAACTCAAATTTAAAGGAGTTAATGATGGATTAAGAGAAGGCATCGGATATGGAAAAGCTTTACTAAATCAGGAAATTGTAGAGCTAGAATGACGTTAGAAGTTAGGTTGTTTAAATATCTCTTTTTCAGAATAGAAATTGAGATGGTGAGACAAAGAGTTGGTAAGGAATTTGCACAATTCATAATCAGTTTGTGATTTCCCTTGAAACGGCTGCTCCAGCAAAGCACAGCCACTGCTCCTTACCTTGGACAAGGGGTATCTCCTCACTGCCGCCCTTCCTTACCTTCAGTAGTATCTAAGAAATCCTTAGATACTACTTTATTCTCCCCTGAGATACTCAGCATGCCTTGTGCACTTTCACAGTGTTTGCATGGACTGTTTCAACGAAGACCTCTCCTCTTCTCCTCTTCCTTTCTCAGAAAACTCCTAATCGTCTGATAATATTGATTCAGGTGTTACCCATTCTCTCGATTCTTTCCCTCCTTTCCGAATAACCACATTCTCTTGTTTCCCAGAGCCCCTTGTTTGAAGCACTAGTGTGATACCAGTCCTGTGATACTCATGACTTTTCCCATTAAAATCATGCTACCTGAAGGCAGGGACTGTGCCCTAATCTTCATAAACTACCCAGGGCCAAGCAAAGTGCTTAGCAGATAGTATGTTCTCTAGGAGTATCTGTTAAATAACATTTAACCCAACATTTTACAACTTATGAATATCCTGATCAACATGTTAAATCAATTTTTACTCTGAAAAACGTGTGTGTATGTAACAGTAGGACTTTGGTGTCTTACTACTGGAAACTAGCCCTGGGAGATTGCTCTCAGCAGGTAAAAACCAAACATCATCTGAGAGTGTTTATTTTTATTTTTCTGACAACAGGCTGTAGGCAGTCATTGTCAGTGTTACTAATGAGCACATATGCTGCTCTGGGTGTTGGCCTGATGTTGTATCAGCAGGGATTATCTTCTATTTACAGCTTCAGGGAAGTGTTATTGATGTTGGGTTGGCCCAGAACTGGCCTCTCTTTGCTCTGAGGGTGTTGACAAAACCTAAGATTGCTACACAGGGAAGCTTTTGGCTTTTCCCCAGCATCAGTCACTATTACAGGGAAATCACAGCCTAACCACAAATGTCACATGTTTGCCTTAATAGATCCCATATGAAGAAAGGTAGTGTTCCACCGCAGAATGCATGGAGGCTTGGGGCTTTATGTTTGTTCTGTTTTTTAATCAGTTCTGTTTGTTTTTTAATCAGGAGGAATTTGAAAGAGAGACTCCACTAGGGTAGACAAGTCTATGTTTGATAATAAGACCAAAAAAAAAACAGTGTCAGACTCATGATTGTCACGGGTTTGGTGGGGAAAACACCCCAACACGAAGTCTCAGACATTTGTTGCTGTTTCTCCTCCTCCTCCTCCTCCTAGGTCTTTTCCTTCAGGCCTGTTTTAGACAATCATTCACTGAATCATGAATGTATAGTTTCAGTACCAGTGGTACTTTCATTCTGGGGCAAGAGCCCTTATTTATTCAGAAGTTTTTATTTATTCTAAATAAAAATAGATGTCTGTAAGTAATTTTGTCAGAAGGTATAAAAGATACAATATTTTAGCCACCTGATGCAAAGAACTGACTCATTGGAAAAAGACTCTGATGCTGGGAAAGATTGAAGGCAGGAAGAGAAGGGAACGACAGAGGATGGGATGGTTGGATGGCATCACCAATTCAACCGACATAAGTTTGAACAAATTCCGAGAGTTCGTGATGGACAGGGAAGGCTGGCGTGCTGCAGTCCTTGGAGTCACTAAGAGTTGGACACGATTGAACAACTGAACTGAACTGAAAAAATATGCTTCATAGATAAGTATATGGGTGCAGTCATGCGAAGTTGCTTCAGTTGTGTCCGACCCAAAGGACCATGGCATGTCAGGCTCCTCTTCTGTTGGATTTTCTAGGCATGAATACTGGAGTGGGTTGCCATGACCTCCTCCAGTGGATCTTCCCAACCCAGAGATCAAACCTGCCTCTCTTAGGTCACCTGCATTGGCAGGCATGTTCTTGCCCACTAGCACCATCTAGGAAACCTTGAGAAGTGTATAGATCCCATTATATAGTTTTGGAAATATGTAAATAGTTATTTACATATTTACTAATTATGTAAATAAAAACAGATAAAATTCAAGGATAGTTATTAATAGAGCCAAGTGGCAGATAATTATTAAAGAAGAATAAATTACAGTAGCTCCTTGTAAAGCCCTTACAAGATCTTTACATAAAGGTTTCTCAACTCTAAACCTTTTAAGGATTATCAAAGTACAAATCACACTGAGATGTGACAGGCATTTCTAACCCAACTGAAATATGGCATGTAGAATTATTCATCAACCTTCATGGTATTACTATTGTATTTACTCTTACAGCAGAAACCTGGAACCACTTCTGAATATTTTCTTTTCTTTATATCACAAAGGTGTAGCTACTGCTTACAACATATTTTGCATAATTATAATTTAAATCAATCAAGCAAATATTTATTAAGTACCTACCATGTTCTAGGAACTTGAAGCAGAAGTAGAATATGAAACTGAAAACTACTTTATGGTTGCATCCAGGAGAAGATGGTGAAGCAGGGTAGGAAATAGGCTAAAAGGAGGCAGATCTAGATGATTCCTGTTTTTGCCACATTTAGGAGTCCAGTATTCATTGGAAGGACTGATGCTGAAGCTCCAATACTTTGGCCACCTGATGTGAAGAGCTGACTCATTAGAAAAGACCATGATGCTGGGAAAGATTGAAGGCAGGAGGAGAAGGGGATGACAGAGGATGAGATGGTTGGATAGCATCACCGACTCAGTGGACATGAGTTTGAGCAAACTCCATAAGATAGGGAAGGACAGGGAAGCCTGGCGTGCTGCAGTCTGTGGGGTCGCAAAGAGTCAGACATAACTGAGTGACTGAACAACAATAAAGGAGTCCAGACTTGATCTAAGGGCAAAAGGAAGCAATTACAGGATTCTACACAGTAGTGTGAAGATGATTCACACTGTGTGTGATGGCTGTGTTATAGAAGAGTTTGGAGGGAAACAGGACTGGGATGAATAAAGCCAGTTAGGTTAATATGATAATCTAGGAAAGAGAGAAGGTGGCAGAGACCTCTTGGTTTCAACTGGATGTGGGTGGTGAAGGGGGAGGAGATTTGAGTGATGGCCAGATGACTGCTTTGGGAGACTGAGAGGATGGTGAAGATGATACTTAAAACTGGAGACAAAACACACACACACGGAAACATAGGAGGAATAATCGGAGAAGGCAATGGCACCCCACTCCAGTACTCCTGCCTGGAACATCCCATGGACAGAGGAGCCTGGAAGGCTGCAGTCCATGGGGTTGCTGAGGGTCGGACATGACTGAGCAGCTTCACTTTTCACTTTTCACTTTCATGCATTGGAGAAGGAAATGGCAACCCACTCCAGTGTTCTTGCCTGGAGAATCCCAGGGACGGGGGAGCCTGGTGGGCTGCTGTCTATGGGGTCACACACAGTCGGACACGACTGAAATGACTTAGCAGCAGGAGGAATAATTAGTTATTGGTGATATATAATGTATCCAGTTTCAGTTTAATGTGCTCAGAAACATTTCAGAGGAGATGTCCAGTTGGTAGTTAGATGTCCAGGCAGAAGGGAGCACTGGAAATGGATTTAGGCAGGAGATACACATTTAGAGCAACCATCCTATAGCTGAAGCCAAAAAAAAGAATCTGACAGCCCAAGGAGCATGTGAAGGATGGGATGAGAAGTCAATTTGGGGTAAATCTCTGAAGAACACCAGTATTTAAAGGACAGGCAGTGGGAACAAATTCTATAATTAAAAATCTGTGACCTTTGTCCAGGCTGTTTATTTGTTATTTCAGTCATTTAAAACTGCTATTTTATTTTTAATTTATTTTTAAAAGCTAACTTCTGAAAGGACAGATTTTATTAGCCTAAAGATTTCCTAGCAGAACTGACTAGAAGCCTTGAATGAAAAGGGATATAAAATTAGCTGAGCTGCTAAAAGAAATGTTCAGTGAGTAAAATTAAGCAGGATTCCATGAAATTGGACTATACAAACTCAAATTTAAAGGAGTTAATGATGGATTAAGAGAAGGCATCGGATATGGAAAAGCTTTACTAAATCAGGAAATTGTAGAGCTAGAATGACGTTAGAAGTTAGGTTGTTTAAATATCTCTTTTTCAGAATAGAAATTGAGATGGTGAGACAAAGAGTTGGTAAGGAATTTGCACAATTCATAATCAGTTTGTGATTTCCCTTGACCAGGGAGTCTCAATGAGTGGTCTGGGGAACCCTAGGAAAACTTGAAAGATTTTCAGAGGATTCATAAGGACAAAGTATTTTTATAACAATGCTAATGTTATTTATCTTTCAGTTTTTTTCTCATGAATATGTCACAGAGGTTTACAAAAGCCACATGACATGTGATATCACAGCAGATTGAATACAGAAAGCAGATTTGAGAATACAACCATCTTCTATTAAACCAGACATTAAAGAGATCTATAATCATATAGAACATTTCCACTCCCCAAACTATTTTGTTTTGGAAAAAGTGTTATTTATGTAAATATGTAATGTTTATTGTTATTTATGTAATAATTATATTTTGATTAATATCATTAGTGTTGTAAGACTATTGATATAATAAAATTTCTCAATTTTAATTTCTAATGTGGTAAATATTGATAGATAGGACCTACCTGTAGTCCTCATGAAGTTTTAAGAGTGTAAAGGGGTTCTGAGACCAAGAACTTTGAGAATCAATATCCTACCTTGGACTTTAAAAAATTAACAGTCATAGAGAAGTTTTACTAGTAAGTGGAGGATATACACACTTTGACTTTATAGCTCTGGTAACAGAAGGAAGAAAATGTGGGAGAAATTAAATTGGATTGCTGTATAAGAAAAGAAAGAGAAAGCCTTTCCTAGGAATAAATGTTTTCCTCCCACTTGATTGAATAGATATAAATTGCATTTTTTTTCTCTCATTTTCCCCACTGTGGACATTAGAGCCGAGTACAAGAAAAATTGTATGAGTTCTAGAAACTATGAAAGTTGACCATGGGTCTTAGAAGAGAAGACAACCCATAGATAAATCCCAATAGAGAAAAGTTTCCAGGATGCATTAGGTTTATTCAAGCTAGGAGGAAATTGGATTAGATCAAGTGTTGACTAAGGGTCATTAAAAATTAGAGGAAACAACCTCAGTGTTCATCAGCAAATGAATGAGTAAAGATGTGGTATACATGTATAATGGAATACTGCCCAGCCATAAAAAAGAATTAAATTTTGTCATTTGCAACAACATAGGTGCACTTGGAGGACAATATGCTAAATGAAATATTAGACACAGAAAGACAAGTACTGTATAATATCTTTCACATGTGGAATCTAAAAAATATAACAAATTAGTGGCTACAACTAAAAAGCAGATTCTCAGATATAGAGAATAAACTAGTGGTTACCAGTGGGGAGAGAAAAGGGAGCAGGGAAATTTTAAGGATAGGGCATTAAGAGATACAAACTATTATGTATAATATAACCCACTAGGATATATTGTACAGCACGGGGAACATAGCCAATATTGCCGAATAACTTCTGAGCTTCCCCCCTGGCTTAGTGGTAAAGAATCTATGTGCAATACAGGAGCTACAGAAGATAAAGGTTTGATTCCTGGGTGGGGAAGATCCCCTGGAAGAGAGCATGACAACCCACTGCAGTATTCTTGCAGAATACTGCAAGAATCTTGGAGAATCTCATGGACAGGGGAGTCTGGTGGGCTACAGTTCATGGGGTCACAAAGAGTTAGCCAGGACTGAAGTGACTTAGCATTAGTAACTATAAATGGAGTGTAGCCTTTAAAAATGGAGAATCTCTGTATTGTACACCTGTAACTTATATAATATTGTACATCAACTATATTTCAATTAAGGTTATGGGGAAAAGTAATTTATTGTACTGTGGTATTTATTATATTCCTTTAAATCAAGCTCTGAACTTCATATCCTCTTAAACTAATAGTAGTCAATATTTATGTCCATCTGTTATGAGGCACTCTATTTTTAGAGAAAAGGTACAACTGAGTGGAGAGCATATAATAATCTTAGACTCGATGAAACTTGTGAGGGTCACTGTTCAAACCATGAAGCTGTGACATGAGCAGTTGTCCTAAATTGTGTCAGTCCTTTAGAAGTAGTAGGGGAGAAATACATTTCTATATTATTCATCTGTTTAATAAATAATTAGGTGCCTGGTATGTGTCAAGATGTAAAACCAAGCCTGCAAATATAGGTCAAGTATTCTGTGGCTTAAAGAAAGATTTGTCTGAACAGCAACATGTGTGACACCCAGGGGAGAAGTTGAGGATTATAAATGAGGGATTGGTGCCTCGTCAAAGCTATAATTCCCAAACCTGGGGGGAGCAGATTAAAACACAGCCCTACTAATACAGACTTTCAGTGGGAAGAAGATAGAAACTTCAATTTTTAAAGCCTCCTGAGAGGTCTGCTTGTAACTAGGATTATGACCCAAGAGTAAAAGAGTTTTTCTAAGGAATAAAGGTAGTGAAGAAATATATCAGCAAAGGCTGAGAAAAATGCATAAACTCTGACTTTGAATGAGTCGAATTCCATATGGTGATCATTTGGCATAATGCTGATAGCTGATTCCTGCAGTCAGTCTTGAATTTCACATCAAGAGACAGGCAAACAGAGCTCTCAGTTCTGCTCAATACAGAAGGCTTAAATTTAAATATATCAGCCCTTTAGAAATAGTAAGCAAGGAAAATAGGAAGGTTGTATGCATCAGAACAAAAATACTTGTTCCTGTAGATGAAATATTTCTAAGTTAACAAAACGGGAGTAAAGTCAGATGACTTAGGTAATGACCTTTTAACCAAAGGCACTGAATATTTTATGACTACCTAAAGCATGATGCTCATTTCCAAATTGCCTGGCTAGAGGCCAAGGAGAGTCTAATTTTGATGGATTTCATTGATTATTATCTACCTTCCCAACTTTTTTTTCAGTTCGAAACCCAGAAGGACAGATAAAGCTTTATTCCAAAGGAGCAGACACTATTCTGTTTGAAAGACTTCATCCATCCAATGAAGACCTTCTGACTTTGACTTCAGACCATCTCAGTGTAAGTGTCCATGTGGTAAGGTTAGCATGGTGGCCCTTTGGGAGCTTCCTGTGGTTAGGTCTTCTTTTTAAAATATCAGCTAAGAAAGAAAGTGTGTGGAGAATGGCTCCACAGGAAACTGTGCCAGTGAACATTTAGAAACTAGCACATGGACCCAACCCCCTGCCTTGCTGAGCATCAGGTCAGTCTCTCCAAGGTGGATGAACCCACAGCTAATGAGAAATAGCCACTGAGTATGAGCTCCTGAACTCTGGTCAGGAGATGATTCAGCACACCAAGGGAAACCTGCTCTGACTTCCTTACAGTTGGGGGCTCTTCCACCTGGGTGACTGGACCGGTTTTAGTGAAGAAGAACTGGAGAATTGCTTTCCCTTGGGTTCTGATGTGTTTGGTACTAATGAAATCTCTTATGGTTACTCCCCTCCACCCAGGGGATAGTTTAGGGTCATGTTTATATGGTGAGAGGAAAATAATCTTTGTAGCCAACTTTCTTCTTTAAGGGTCTTTTTCTTCGGGTCATATATCATGATGAGTCACTAATGTTCCCTGGGTTGAAGTTAGCAAATGCATACAGCCTGAGACTATGCAAAATTTCTTTCCAGAAGCTTCCTAAAGGGCACAGGGATGATCTTTGGCATACATTTTTCTTTTTGCAAAAGAGTAAGAGTCTAAGAATAAATATGAATGTTATCTGATTAAAAAACCTGAGATTTCAAGGGTCATTCTAACATTTATTTGAGGTTCTGTTAAACCCAGTATGAAATTTAAGGGCAACTGCTCAGAACTCTTACTTCCTCCTTAGTTTTTCTCCAGTAAAAAGCAATTGAGGGTTCATTTTCTTTGTCAAGCCCTATATTTAATATAAGAAAATTCCCTGAATCTTTAAAAAACAAACAAACAAATAAAAACCTCTGCCTGACTTTAAAGAATGATGGTTTGGTAATATTGGTTACAAACATAGCTATTGTTTTTGTCTTCCCAATAGAGCATTCTTGATTTTCTTTTAATCTCTTCCAGAAGGCCATCATGGTCCTTTAAAAAAATTTTTTTTTATGAAAACAGTATTGGAATCATAAACATTTGATTTTGCCATTGCTCAAACACCAAGGTCCTGGATTTTCATACTGAAGTATGGGAAACCTAATTTGATCTTTCTACATTTCTATGAGTATCAATTTGACTTGCTTTTGCTTCTTTCACTTTATTCATTTTGACTTCTGAATTCTGAGGTTTTAAATTTATATTTAGTTATTGAGTTTTGAATGATTTCATGATAGGAAATGATCTTGCTAATCCTAATTGTTCATTTAGGATTCAACTTGTTTCATGCACTAATTAAATAACTTAAATCATCTGTCCCTTTTTGTAGTGTCGTCTTAGAGTTGATTCACTGCTGTGCAGAACAGAGAGAAAAGCACTAGTAATGCCCGGGGCGTTGCAAGTTAAAGTCAGAGAAGTGTTTGTTGGAATTAAGAGGACAAAAGATCATTATAAGGCAGTAACTAGATTTTCAGATCAGTTGGGGACCCAGTGGTGGTTTTGGAAGGGAGGGCTTGTACAGTGTGATTGCAATATCCAAAGTGCTACCAACTGCCTACGAGATAAGTTTGGATAATTTTTCTCATGCTCTCTCTGGGCTAAACCACATCACCACAGTGGGCACTGATTTTCCATTTACCTAATTAGGGTGTGTCAAAGTTTAATTTGTGTCTGATTACCAACCTGTGTCTGTCCCATAAACCAGAATACAACAGAGAAGACATGCTTCGTGGCAATGCCCAAAGGAGCAGAAATGGCTATAAAAATGCTTCCAGTATAGAGGCCCATAAAGTGGCCGCTAGAGGCCTGTGCAAAGTGGGAGGTTTTTAGCATTTATCCAAGAATTCAACATATGTTTCTAGCTATTGTGACTGTCTGAAACACTTAGCCAACTACCAATCTCCTATGTTTAGTGAATTATTTGCATATTAGAAGGATATAGCACTCGAGGTATTATTTCAGACTCTGCGTTGACTGAGACACTAAAGAAGGATAAACTTGACCTGCTATTAAATACTATTAAATACTAGCTCTGTAGAAGATAGTTTATTAAAAAAAAGATTTTTAAAAAGTAACTGGGCTTGATCTCTTAAAAATTTCAAACAATTTTATTTTTAAAATTAGACTTTACTACAGCAAAAAATGAATAAATAAAAGTTTTAGGATGAAAAGTAAAAGTCAGCGTCAACTTCTAATGGATTTGAGCAAACTCTGGGCAGTAGTAGAGGACAGAGGAGCCTGGACTGCTGCAGTCCCCAGAGCTGGGCACAACTTAATGACTGAGCAACAGCCACCACCACTTCTGGTACTAGTTCCCAGAAGTGAAAATTTGTATTGACTTTCCTGCCTTTCTCACTTTTCCTCTAGAGTTATTATTATAATGTTAATTAATATCCTTGAATTTCTATTGCATAACATTTATTTATTCATCTTTATTGACTAGATTTACTTTATTCTTGTAAATCTTCAAACATAAACACAAGTAGGAGGGAGTTAGTTTTAGACATCACTATATTATTAGGGGGAAAGCATGGATGGAGGAGCTGGTAGGCTGCAGTCCATGGGGTCACAAAGAGTCAAGACATGACTGAGCGACTTCACTTTCACTTTTCACTTTCATGCATTGGAGAAGGAAATGGCAACCCACTCCACCGTTCTTGCCTGGAGATTCCCAGGGACGGCGGAGCCTGGTGGGCTGCCGTCTATGGGGCCACACAGAATCGGACACGACTGAAGCGACTTAGCAGCAGCAGCAGCATGACTTTGGTGAGATGTCATGTTGCAGCCCCTTGTGAGAGCCCCCATCCTTTGATTTGAAAGCCATGGCTCCTCTACAGGTCCTTTCTTCTCCCCTGAAAACCTAGGGCCACGGTCCATAAAACAGGCTGAGTCCCCCTCATCACTAGCAGTACTTCCTTCAGGCAGAATGTAGGTTAGAAACCAACATGTCACTTTGAATGGTTACCTGAAGTCACGTGCACCATTGATCACCTCTCAAAGAGGACCCGTTAGTGGGTGTTTCAGCAGTCTTAAGGGGGAATGCTAGGTCCTTTGAATGTTTCAATCCCATTGGAATAAAATACAAAATAAAAATATCATCTCCCATTTCCAAGGGGACTAAAAAGTTGGAGTCAAGAGGACTAAGTTGCTCTCTTGGGCTAAAATGAATTTGAGTGCATAACTTCTTACTCATTACTTTTGTTGTTTTATTGTTGTGATTATTGTTTTGGGATGGTTCCAAGGTCTCTGTCTGCCCTGGCAGGAATTTGCAGGAGAAGGCCTTCGAACCTTGGCCATCGCATACAGAAATCTGGATGACAAGTACTTCAGAGAGTGGCATAAGATGCTTGAAGATGCAAATACCAGCACAGATGAGAGGGATGAACGGATAGCAGGGCTGTATGAAGAAATTGAAAGAGATTTGATGGTATGCATTTAGAAGCATGATGGTTTGTGTTTACACAAGGGATAGTATGTGTTTAGAGATCTAGCAAGGGAATAATCCACTGGCTAAATCATCTTGCACACAGCAGATGTTACTCTTTCAAACTTTGAATCATGCTTTATACATTGGCTTTGAGCTTGCCATATGTGGCCAGAGGATTATTTCAGTTAGCAGTAGCTTATGCCATTAGACTGGGGAAGGAAATGGCAACCCAATCCAGTATTCTTGCTTGGAGAATCCCATGGACAGAGGAGCCTGGTGGGCTACAATCTGCTAGGTCACAAAGAGTCGGACACGACTGTGACTTAACTAACTTTACCTTTATGCCATTGGAAGTCCCCCAAGATTAGAAGATAGTAGACTCCCTATTCTTTGTCAGCCTCTGGTATGTCATGTTTTGTTTCATGTTGTGTTTTTTCTTCCTCCATGCTGTATGACCCACCTTTTTAGAACAGGGAAACTTGCTGTGAAGAGTGGGGATCCAGGTCTAAACCAACCTAGACCCATGAGAGGCTGATGATATATGTACTGTCCAGAGTGTGATTTATTCTAGAAACCACCTTTTCCCTAGGGCCCCAGTGGCTAGACTGTTTAGCTGTTGTGACGTACTAAGGATCACACCTTGATCATCTTTGGATGAAATATCGCATAAGAACCTTCACTTTTTAGTTCACGACATCTGATGATTTGTTCATTGAAGAGAATGGTTCTACTTTTCTACTTTTTATTTTGATGTCCTGACTCTGAGATGAGGCCTTTCCTTTGATATACCTGGGGGAGTCTTGAGGCTCTACAAGCCCAAATGGCTTCTGATCATTTATGCTAATGTTTTATCTGAGCATATCATATCCCTCATGTAAATTCTAACTTCCAGGGTCTCTGCAGTATTTGGTATGCCCACCAGTTGCCTGGATTAGGGAACCTTCTGGGAGTTTTCCCAGCCCACCTCTGTACATAAAGGATGCTTGCTATATCAACACATCCTAATTGCCATCTTTATGTACTTTGACCTCTAAACTCTGTGATTAAAAGCCATAGATGTTATGGGTGTTATATGCATGCATTAACATAAGGTATTCTCTATTTTTCATTGAAGCTACTAGGTGCCACTGCTGTAGAAGACAAGTTACAAGACGGTGTGATTGAAACAGTTACGAGCTTATCACTAGCCAATATTAAGATCTGGGTCCTAACAGGAGACAAACAAGGTAATTTGAAAATAGATGATGATATTTTGAAAAGAGGATGATCATTTTTGTGGTAAAATTTTAATGAATCAGGAAGCTTAATTAATAAGACATTTGCCCAGTACTACACTTAGGAAAGAGTCTGAAATACAAAGAGGAAAGCAAATATATAACAAGAATTTACTGTCAATCTAACCAAACTTATTGCCAAATTCAGACTGAAATTGAAGAAAGTGGAGAATACCACTAGACCATTCAGGTATGACCTAAATCAGATCCCTTATGACTATACGGCGGAAGTGAGAAATAGATTTAAGGGACTACATCTGATAGAGTGCCTGATGAACTATGGATGGAGGTTCATGACATTGTATAGGAAACAGGGATCAAGACCATCCCCAAGAAAAAGAAATGCAAAAAAGCAAAATGGCTGTCTGAGGAGACCTTACAAATAGCTGTGAAAAGAAGGGAAGCAAAAAGCAAAAGGGAAAGGAAAGATATACCCATTTGAACGCAGAGTTCCAAAAAATAGCAAGGAGAAATAAGAAAGCCTTCCTCAGCAATCAGTGCAAAGAAATAGAGGAAAACAATAGAACGGGAAAGACTAGAGATCTCTTCAAGAAAACTAGAGATAGAAAGGAAACATTTCACGCAAAGACGAGCTCTATAAAGGACAGAAATAGTAGGGACCTAACAGAAGCAGAAGATATTAAGAAAAGGTGGCAAGAATACACAGAAGAACTATAGAAAAAAGATCTTCACGACCCAGATAATCATGATGATGTGATCACTCATCTAGAGCCAGACATCCTGGAATGTGAAGTCAAGTGGGCCTTAGAAACCATCACTATGAACAAAGCTAGTGGAGGTGATGAAATTCCAGTTGAGCTATTTCAAATCCTGAAAGATGATGCTGTGAAAGTGCTGCACTCAACATGCCAGCAAGTTTGGAAAACTCAGCAGTGGCCATAGGACTGGAAAAGGTCAGTTTTCATTCTAATCCCAAAGAAAGACAATGCCAAAGAATGCTCAAACTACCACACAGTTGCACTCATCTCACACACTAGTAAAGTAATGCTCAAAATTCTCCAAGCTAGGCTCCAACAGTATGTGAACCATGAACTTTGAGGTGTTCAAGCTGGATTTAGAAAAGGCAGAGGAACCAGAGATCAAATTGCCAACAGCCACTGGATCATGGAAAAAGCAAGACAGTTCCAGAAAAACATCTACTTCTGCTTCATTGACTATGCCAAAGCCTTTGACTGTGTGGATCACAAGAAACTGTGGAAAATTCTTCAAGAGATGGGAATACCAGCCCACCTGACCTGCCTCTTGAGAAACTTATATGCAGGTCAGGAAGCAACAGTTAGAACTGGACATGGAACAACAGACTGGTTCCAAATAGAAAAAGGAGTACATTCAGGCTGTATATTGTCACCTTGCTTATTTAACTTATATGCAGAGTACATCATGAGAAACGCTGGACTGAAGGGAAGCACAAGCTGGAATCAAGATTTCTGGGAGAAATATCAATAACCTCAGATGTGCAGATGACACCACCCTTATGGCAGAAAGTGAAGAAGAACTAAAAAGCCTCTTGATGAAAGTGAAAGAGGAGAGTGAAAATGTTGGCTTAAAGTTCACAAGCTAAGATCATGGCATCTGGTCCCATCATGTCATGGCAAATAGATGGGGAAACAGTGGAAACTTGGCTGACTTTTATTTTTCTGGGCTCCAAATCACTGCAGATGGCGATTGCAGCCATGAAATTAAAAGACACATACTCCTTGGAAGGAAAGTTATGACCCACCTAGACAGCATATTCAAAAGCAGAGACATTACTTTGCCAATAAAGGTCTGTCTAGTCAAGAATATGGTTTTCCCAGTGGTCATGTATGGATGTGAGAGTTTGACTATAAAGAAAGTTGAGCACCAAAGAATTGCTGCTTTTGAACTGTGGTGTTGGAGAAGACTCTTGAGAGTCTCTTGGACTGCAAGGAGATCTAACCAGTCCATCCTAAAGGAGATTAGTTTTGGGTGTTCATTGGAAGGACTGATATTGAACCTGAAACTCCAATACTTTGGCCACCTGATGTGAAGAGCTGACTTATTTGAAAAGACCCTGATGCTGGGAAAGATTGAAGGCGGGAGGAGAAGGGAATGACAGAGGATGAGATGGTTGGATGGCATCACCGATTCAATAGACATGGGTTTGTGTGGACTCCAGGAATTGGTGATGGACAGGGAGGCCTGGCGTTCATGGGGCTGCGGTTCATGGGGTCGCAAATAATCAGACACGACTGAGTGACTGAACTGGACTGAACCAAATATCTTCTGTAGTACACCCTGGAGTCAGTTGAGTTTCAGTTCAAATACATTTTAAAAATAATAGTTATAGGCAGCAATGGTATTAAAATGCTTAACTGTTGCTTTGTATAGCACTGATCCCAGTTTAAAACACAGAGTGGCAGAGCTCTGGAGCAGAACATTGGAGACTTCAGCATTCTTTAGTTTCTTCTTGGTAGAGAGGTTTGGGAATCTTCAAGGAGGGGTAGGCTTTGGAAAGACTCAAGGAAACAGCTTTTTTCAACTGTTATGAAAATATTTTGGTATTTTAACAGCCACCACGACTGTTTAAGTGTAACCTGGCTGAATTCCAAGATTGCCCGTGCAGTTGGACACTAAGAGCTGACCCACTTTCAGGCATAACAAAACTGAAGTCATCAAAGAAAGAGTCATTAGGTTCAGAATACCATTCTTCCTAGGAAAGGAAAGGGGATCAATACAGTTTGGGTCTATTGCTAGCAGTAATGGTTAAAACAAACATGATTTTCTGCTTGGCCATCAGTAGACCAGAAATATTCAGTTAACTGGCATACATGTTTTTAAGATTCTATTTACCTATTAGTTACTTTTTAGAACATTGGAGGATTTGCAGACCTGATAAATCAATTCTCTATACGTTTACTCAAATCACTGACTACAAAATGTAAAACACAGAGAGTCTAGCTCTGTGCTGGCTTGTTAGAGACTTCACTTGATCAGTGTGTACAGCCATTCAACTAGTTATGAATGCTCATAAGTTTACTATTTAGCTTTAACTTCTGTGGTTTCTACAAAGGATATGCTGAAGTTTTATCAGTTGTCTTCCTTGACTTGCTGCTGCTAAGTCACTTCAGTCGTGTCCGACTCTGTGTGACCCCATAGACGGCAGCCCACCAGGCTCCCCCATCCCTGGGATTCTCCAGGCAAGAATACTGGAGTGGGTTGCCGTTTCCTTCTCCAATGCATGAAAGAGAAAAGTGAAAGTGAAGTCGCTCAGTCTGTCCGACTGTTAGCGACCCCATGGACTGCAGCCCACCAGGCTACTCCGTCCATTGGATTTTCCAGGCAAGAGTACTGGGGTGGGGTGCCATTGCCTTCCCCGGCTGACTTAGGACAAATCTAATGACTCCATAGAATTCACAAGGGTCTAACAACTCAAAATTAAAATTGAATGATTGTATTGAAGATGGAAGGGGTACTTGCCTATCCTAGGCTCTACTTATACAAAATTAGAGGTAGGATTGGTTAATATCATGTAATACTCTAGTTATCTTGTAGCAGCAGTCCTGGTTTGGTTTTGAGGTGATATTCAAATTCCAAATTTCTATTCACTTAATGGAAATATGGCAATGTTGCATGTGGGAGAATTAAAAAAACTTAAAATCATTTTTTTGCTGTTCAACTGAACATTTGGGGAGTTTTCAATTTGTCTATTATATCAGATTGCATAATAGCTTAGTATTTCAGCTCTGCAAAGACAGTATTCAAGACTTCTGGTAAAATTTTATACAAGTAAAATGTATATATTTTACTATATCACAAGATCTTGGGATCTTTTCATGAGTACTCCTTTTGGAAATCAAAAAGTTTTTTTTAAAAACTAGATGAGAATGTTGAGGATTCATAGATGTTGGTATTTTTTTTGTGGATTTAGCAAATTTTTAAATTTCCTCGATCTCTTCTATTTATTTTATTACCAATCATACTCTCTCTGAAGTTAAGGAGGCCTAGAGGGCTTAAGGAAATATGGAAAGGCCTCAAAACTCTTATGAAAAAGATACTTATCTTATTAAGTAATGTTCTAACTGAAGTGGGCTTTCTTTTGTATCAGAAACTGCCATTAATATTGGCTATGCCTGCAACATGCTGACTGATGACATGAATGATGTGTTCATCATCGCAGGCAACACAGCTGCGGAGGTCAGAGAAGAACTCAGGTGAGTGTTAAAGGAAAGAGGAAAGGAGGAGAGGGAAGGAGGGGAAAGGAAAATCTGAGAGTTGACAAGGAGTCTGCCTAATTATTTCCCCAGAACTTTAGAAACTGCTTTCTTATAACAAGTTTTGCTTTCTCTAAACTCAGTCCATTTGGGGTTTGACCAAATGGCTTAAAGGCAAACGGCTTGCTACTTGCTCTAGTCCTGAAGGGGCTAACACAGCCCATTCAACACAGCTCACTCAACACAACAGTGGGGCACCGTGAACTTCCTTACTGTGTCTCCATCATTTAACCTTGATACTTGTAGATCGAATCTCCCAACATTTTTACACTGTCTTACTCACTGTAGAAAATGTCTATATCATGCTCATTCGAAGCTATGGCTGGAGACTGCATATGTATCTGACGAGTAAAAGTTGGAAAATCTAATTATTACTGATGTAATTTTTATCATTATTATTTCTATAAGATTAATGATAGAGTCTATAGACTCTATTGGGAAAATTAATAATTTATTTAATAATTGTTCAGTCACTAAGTCCTGTCCGACCCTTTGCGACCCCATGGACTGTAGCATGCCAGGCTTCGCTCTCCTTCACGATCCTGGAGTTTCCTCAAACTCATGTTCATCGAGTTGGTGATGCCATCCAACCATCTCGTCCTCTGTCACTGCCTTTCCTCCTGCCCTCAGTCTTTCCCAGCATCAGGATCTTTTCCAATAAGTTGACTCTTTGCATCAGATGGCTCAGGACTGAGTGTCAGCATCAGTCCTTCCATTGAATAATCAGGGTTGATTTCCTTTAGAATTGACTGGTTTGATCTTCTTGCAATCCAGGGGACTCTCATGAGTCTTCTTCAGCAACACAGTTTGAAAGAGTCAGTTCTTCGGTGCTCAGCCTTCTTTATGGTCCATCTCTCACATCCATACATGACTACTGGAAAAATCACAGCTTTGATTATGGATGAAAGTAAAACAGGAAAGTGAAAAAGTTGGCTTAAAACTCAACATTCAGAAAACTAAGATGATGGCATCTGGTCCCATCACTTCATGGCCAATAGATGGAGAAACAATGGAGACAGTGACAGACTTTATTTTCTTTGGCTCCAAAATCACTACAGATGGTGACTGTAGCCATGAAATTTAAAGATGCTTGCTCCTTGGAAGAAAAGCTATGATCAACCTAGAGAGCATATTAAAAAGCAGAGACGTTACTTTGCCAACAAAGGTCCGTCTAGTTAAAGCTCTCATTTTTCTAATAGTCATGCATGGATGTGACAGTTGGACTATAAAGAAAGCTGAGTGCCATAGAATGGATGCTTTTGAACTGTGGTGTTGGAGAAGACTCTTGAGAGTCCCTTGGACTGCCAAGAGATCAAACCAGTCAATCTTAAAGGAAATCAGTCCTGACTATTCATTGGAAGGACTGATGCTAAAGTTGAAACTCCAATACTTTGGCCACCTGATGCAGAGAACTGACTTATTGGAAAAGACCCTGATGCTGGGAAAGATTGAAGGCTAGAGGAGAAGGGGATGACAGAGGATGAGATGGTTGGATGGCATCACTGACTCAATGGATATGAATTTGAGCAGGCTCCAGGAGTTGGTGATGGGCAGGGAAGACTGGTGTGCTGCAGTCCATGGGTTCATAAAGAGTCGGACACGACTGAATGACTGAACTTGAGACAGTTCCTTGGACACTGTAGTAAGCAGTAGGCATGTATTCTCTCATTTCATTCTCAGAGCAACCCAGTGAAAGACATTATCATTATCCTTGTTTTACAGTTAGCAAGTTGAGACACACATAGGGTAAATAATGTGCTCAAAGTTTTACAACTAGTCAGTGGTTCAGGTGGGGCTGAATCTAGGCAGCATGGCCCCAGAGCCTGTGCACCCATTCACTCGCCACATTTCTCTGAAAACACCATGGGTATACTCTTACTTTCTTTAAATAATTAATATAAAAAATGCAGTTGTTGAAGCATCTGGTTGCTTCACTTGAGGTCAGATGCCAGGTTGGCAACTACAGTAGAATGGATTTCAGGTAGACACAGCCAGCGTACGGGGAAAAGTACAGAATCTATGTTGACTTGAGCCAAGTTGGAATTTTGTCTTTGTGCTCTGGCTAGCTAAGTGATTTTTGATAGACTATTCAACCTCTCAGTTTGTTTCCTCATTTGTAAAATGGGAAAATATGCAAATACCAACCCTATAAACAATTTTATTTGAGGGATTAATATAAGAGCTTAAAGCTTTATGACCATTCATTGAACATCCTTCTTGCCTTCCTTCCTGTCTTTCCACTTCCTCCCTTCCTCCTGCCCTCTTTCCTTAGTCATTGTTCCCAGTCTTTCAAGCAACAAGGATTAATTTTTAAAAAATATTTTTCCAATAAACTTTGGAGTCTATTATTAAGATCATATAAATAATAATGATAAAATTATATCAGTAACAATTAGGTTTTCTAATTTTTATTTGGCAAAGACACATGTACTCTTCAGTTACAGCTTCTAATCCTGTCTCTTATACACATCTAGATGTGTATAAGAGACAGGCTCATTGGAAGGACTGATGCTAAAGTTGAAACTCCAATACTTTGGCCACCTGATGCAGAGAACTGACTTATTGGAAAAGACCCTGATGCTGGGAAAGATTGAAGGCTAGAGGAGAAGGGGATGACAGAGGATGAGATGGTTGGATGGCATCACTGACTCAATGGATATGAATTTGAGCAGGCTCCAGGAGTTGGTGATGGGCAGGGAAGACTGGTGTGCTGCAGTCCATGGGTTCATAAAGAGTCGGACACGACTGAATGACTGAACTTGAGACAGTTCCTTGGACACTGTAGTAAGCAGTAGGCATGTATTCTCTCATTTCATTCTCAGAGCAACCCAGTGAAAGACATTATCATTATCCTTGTTTTACAGTTAGCAAGTTGAGACACACATAGGGTAAATAATGTGCTCAAAGTTTTACAACTAGTCAGTGGTTCAGGTGGGGCTGAATCTAGGCAGCATGGCCCCAGAGCCTGTGCACCCATTCACTCGCCACATTTCTCTGAAAACACCATGGGTATACTCTTACTTTCTTTAAATAATTAATATAAAAAATGCAGTTGTTGAAGCATCTGGTTGCTTCACTTGAGGTCAGATGCCAGGTTGGCAACTACAGTAGAATGGATTTCAGGTAGACACAGCCAGCGTACGGGGAAAAGTACAGAATCTATGTTGACTTGAGCCAAGTTGGAATTTTGTCTTTGTGCTCTGGCTAGCTAAGTGATTTTTGATAGACTATTCAACCTCTCAGTTTGTTTCCTCATTTGTAAAATGGGAAAATATGCAAATACCAACCCTATAAACAATTTTATTTGAGGGATTAATATAAGAGCTTAAAGCTTTATGACCATTCATTGAACATCCTTCTTGCCTTCCTTCCTGTCTTTCCACTTCCTCCCTTCCTCCTGCCCTCTTTCCTTAGTCATTGTTCCCAGTCTTTCAAGCAACAAGGATTAATTTTTAAAAAATATTTTTCCAATAAACTTTGGAGTCTATTATTAAGATCATATAAATAATAATGATAAAATTATATCAGTAACAATTAGGTTTTCTAATTTTTATTTGGCAAAGACACATGTACTCTTCAGTTACAGCTTCTAATCAGTGTGATATAGCAGGTTGATATACCTCTTCTATAGCAGGTTGATATAAAGTAGCTGCAAGTAAAACAAAACTTTAAAGAGTTAGACAATCTTTGCATTCTCATCATAGAAAAACTGCCCTTTTAGTTAACCTTCTTAAGATATTGAAAACAATATGCTTACCCTCATTACACATTTTATGAATCCTCTTCCTCTGTTGATTATATTGGATAACAGTATTGCAGGTTGATGGATTAGCATACACAAAGGCATACAGATGAGAAAGACACCATGTTATATTTCAGGAACCATGTGTCAAGTTGTAGTTAGAGTGTAGTACAGAGTTATGGGTGGGGACAATTTTTCAGAGATAAAAGTGGTGATAGACTGAGTGGTAAGCAAAAGTGAATATACTTTATCTTGAAGGTATTGGGTGGATATGGAGGACTTCTAAGCAGAAGAGAGAGAAATCCAATTTTACACTTAGAAATAACACTCACATGACCGGATAGATGAAGTATGTTTGAGGAAAAAAATGAATGGTATGGAGGAATGGTAGGAAGTTGTTGGAATACTCAAGTATGGGAATGTTGAGGGTTAAACTAAGGCAGGGAGGTTGTAAGAATGAGGAAGGAAAGAGTGGAATGAAATTGATAGCTGTTTTAGAGGTATAATGGATAGGACTCAGAATCTGATTTGATGTGAAGGAAGAAGAAGGAGGCTCTGTCATTTCTAGCTTGTCTGACTTCACAGCCTGGAATATACTGAGCTGGGCAAGAACAGGAACTCATAAAATTTTCTAAAACTAGACTCGACCCCCTTTTCTGCCTGATGACAGAACAATTAAATTCAGCCCTGTGGGTAAATTTAGTTCAAGGCTAGGCCGTGCTGTTGCCTGACTGTCACTGAGGCTCAGCACCTACCCCGCTGGCATCTGGCACTGCCCACTTCCTTTTCCCTGTGGGCTGACTTCCACATCCTCCTGCGGAAGCATGGGTGTTCAGGGGTTCTTCCTCACTTCTCTGTGTCTGAGAAGTGCTCGCACATGGTGCCTCTGTTCCTGAAATCCCTTTCTTCTACTCCCCTTCAAGTCACCATGCTTCAGCAACTACTGTTGCACACTGAGATTCCCGAAAGCTGCCCACTCCCGGTCCAGAGTGGGAGCAGCACCCAGCCTTCTTCAGGGATTGACTCACGAGCACCTAGTCTCCTCTCCAGTCTCTCCTTTATGCTGGATCGGAAATGAGAAAAGGAGGCTTTTTTTTTTTTTTTTTTCCAGTCTATTGCTTAGGGCAACATTTTATGCTCTGATTCCTTTAAGGATTAATTTTTTGACACTTGAAGAAACTCTTCTCTTCCGTTTCAAAAAGCCCAATTACTAGAATTCCAGATTGCTGGAATTCAGGATGGCAACTCTGCTTTGAGTTTCAAGAGTCTATTTTCATACTCAGAAAACAAGATATTGACTCTTGTTTTCTCTGTGTTTGGCTCTGTCACATCCTCCTGAGGCAAGGTATGTTTCTGAGTAAACAGAGAGTGTTGTCTGTGGTAGCAGTGGTGATTGCAGAAGAGGTGGGGAACTGGAATTAATACCTCAAGGTTTTATCCAGGTGCGTGTGGTTGACTAAGTGGGTGACATAACTGTAGTGATGTGGAAGGAATGTGAAGAAATATGAATTCTTATATACTGTCAGAAGAATAAGTTGGTAGAAACTTTCTAGAGGGTGAACTAGCAATATATTTCAAAATTATATATGTGTACAGTTTTGACCCAGTGGTTTTTACCTCTAGGAATTGCCCTTAAGAAAATAAATGGACAAGCGTATGTATGTTTGAGTGTGCATGCATGTGTGTTTATATGTATATGTACCTAGATATTGTGGCATCAGTTATTATAATAGAATATTAGAAATTGTTCAAACACCCAGCCACCAGAATTTTGTTAATTTGTATGATATATAGATGCAATGAGATACCATATAGTCTTAAAAGTAATTATGTGCTTTTTGACATTGGAAGATGTCCATGATAAGTGAAAAGTGAGATTATGAAATATCATGTACAACATCCATTTTTCTAAAAAGGCATATATGTGTATATAAGTATGTATGTATGTGTATAAAACACTGTATACATCTATATCCATACCTATCCTCCTCCCTCCTCATGTGGTTCTTTCTGGATGACAGAATTATGGGTCATGTTTGCTTTCTTATTTCTGGCACTTTGTGTTAATGAAGTTGTAATACTGGGAGGGATTGGAGGCAGGAGGAGAAGGGGACGACAGAGGATGAGATGGCTGGATGGCATCACTGACTCGATGGACATGAGTCTGAGTGAACTCCGGGAGTTGGTGATGGACAGGGAGGCCTGGCGTGCTGCGATTCATGGGGTCGCAAAGAGTCGGACACGACTGAGAGACTGAACTCTACTGAACTGAATAGTGTTCATATAGTAAGCCAAAAGATTATCTGAGAAGGAAAACATATTCAGAGGAGAAAAATATTTTCCATCTAGACTAAGTATTTCAGGACTCTTGAGGTCACTTTTCTTAACTTGCTGGAAAATAATGTTTATTTCAACCAAGATTTGGAGATTACCCCATTCTTAGAGTCTAAGACAGAGAGGCAGTACATAGTAGATAATTCTGCATGAGAAGATTCAATATAAGACAGAGAGGTAGTACATAGTAGAAAATTCTGCGTGAGAAGATTCAATATATTTATAGTATGCATTTCCTTATATTAGAGGGGAAAAGAACATCCAAGAAAAGTTATTACTGGAGGTGCTCTCTACAATCCTATACTTGGCTTCTTATATCTAACCCAGGATTTTAGGGATGAAATATTGAAATTATAAATTTACACCACTCAGTTTTCTTGTGTTACATGTTTCAGTTCAGTGGGAGTTCAAGCAAAAATATTTTTAAAAGTATATCAGAAATACAGGATCTAAGTCAGAGGTTCCCAACCTCCAGGCCATGAACTGCTATCTCCTGTCAGATCAGTGGCAGCATTAGATTAGAAGTAAAGTAAAGTACACAATAAATGTAATACACTTGAATCATCCTGAAACCATCCCTCCCCCCATTCCCAGTCTGTGGAAAAATTATCTTCCGTGAAATCAGTCCCTGGTACCAGAAAGGTTGGGGACCGCTGATCTAAGTGATGGTAGCTCTTGAGGAAAAATGACCTACAACGCTCATATTTAAACCCCTCAGATGTGTTTCAATTATTTCATAAACAGTGATGTATTTTCATGCATATCATGAAGATGTTTGCTTCAAATTTAATGTGACATAAGCTTTTCAAATTTAATGTCATGAAAATGTTTAAGCACATTGAGTCCTGGGTTAAGTTTGCTGCCATAGCTGTTTAGGATTAAGGGTCTGTCCAGAAATCTACAATTAACCCTGTTAAGGTTTCTTTGAAGATTACTGCACTGATTACATTTCACCGATAACATATGTCTTCTGCCCAAAGAAAAGCAGACTGAGGATTTAAGTTTGCTTGGGCCTAGAAGCAAACCAAATCCATGTTTCATTTTTGTTGCACTGATCACATATTTTATTAGAAAAATTAACTGAACCATGAAGAGACTCTATTGCTTCTGAGTAGTATTCCAGTGATATACCTAGGAACTGATGTTTCCTCTTTAATCAATGACATGCGTATCCATTTGGTGGAAAGTTATTGTTTGAATGAGGAGGGGTCATAAAAGCAAATGGCTCCAGGGTCAGAAAGGTAATGGTTGTGTGATCTCGGCTGTACAAGGCATTAGGGGCTGGGGATTTGGTGAAACTGAACATCATGTTGTCTATAAGTTCATACAGATTCTTTTTAAACATTACGCAGGCCAAACAAAATGCCCCTTGTTCCGAATTCCCAATTTCTAGTCACCCTGACAAAGTGTTTTAGTATGTTTAGATTCTATCATAAATTGTAAAATTTTAAGAGTGCTTAATACTGGAGACCTCCTAGTACAGCCTGGTACAGCTGCCCAGGTGTTCATAATGGTATCAACCATTGACTGGTGATTGACTGGTACCATTCACCTAGATTTTAATAAAGATACTGGTTCAGGGGTTGAGTATCTTACAAGTCAAACAGTTAATAAGGGATGAAACTGGGGCTTGATGTCAAAATTTCATGTATTTTCTCCTTGGTTGGCAGGATAATGTCCCTTAGCTCCTGCTCTAGCACTGTGTCTTTGTCCAAGCCTAGAGGCAGCCTGTGTCTAACCATGTGTAAGCTTTTTGATGTGGCAGATAGAGGACTAGAAATTTGAAGACCTGGGTTCTCCCATGGGTCTGTGACTGGCTAATCAAGTGGCCAGAGGTCAGCTGTGGGCATATGACATGTCAGAGGCAGACCTTGGGCCAGAAGCCAGATCTCCAGGTTTCAAGTCCAGTGCTCATGACAAAGTCAAAATTGTATTCTTCTAAACACAATATCATAGTTTCAATCCATTTTCTAAGAGGTCCTTTTAATGTTTGAATACACAGTGCCTTAAGAAGCCTGACAAAACGACTCTTTTTCCTGCTCTCTCTTTACTTTATGGATTGCATGTAAACCAGCATGGGCCTAACTGTGCTTTGCTCTGTTTGTGGTGAGGTTTCAGTGGTTGGTGTGGGGCTGTGAATGCCAACCAAGGTCGTTCTCAGACATTAATGCGTTTCTGTATGCCAGCATTGTAACAGACTGCCCTTCATTACAGAGCTTGGAAAAGACAGGCACTCTTTTTGTTTTAGCATTTGTAACTTGTATGCTGTGGTAAAGCATTGTATGTTCATTATATAGTTCATATTCTTTGAAGGGAGTTATGTGTCACTTTCCCCCTCCTAATAAATTGCTTTGTGAGAACTAGCTGGTGTTTGAAGAGCTAAATTTTAGGAAGAAAAAGAAATGACAGCTATAGAGCATGGGCAAACGGAGGCTTTGCAGGGGGAGTGCAGTGGGAATTTAAGCAGGGCCAGAAACAATGTCTGTCCCTTTTCTGCCTGGAAAAGGGATCATGTGAGATGTTAGGAAGACAGTTTAGGGGAAAAAAAAACCCTAAGTAAATAGCATTTCAGCCAATACTTTCATGAACTTCACCCTTCTTTGGAATGTTTTCATTCTCTAGGGGGAAAACAAGAGTTTGAGTCATTAATACAGCAAGTGAGAACTTTACGAAAAAGGAGACCTCAAGAGATGTTGGCCCTTTGGTGCTTTCTGAGGACCTAATTCATGAGCTCTGGAAACCTGTCAGAGAAATATGTTCGTTTCAGAGCAACTGTCTCTCTTGCTTTCTTCATTATCTGGGACTGTAAATTTTCGTGATGGTGCGGAGGATTCCCTTACACACTTATCTGACGCGAAAGTCCTGTATCTCCCACTTACAGCAATGATTTTTCATGTCTACTCCTCCCTCCCTCTCCCCACCCTAGCTCCCTAAATTTCACACAGAGCGCTCTAACTTTATTAATCTGTTTCACTCATTCTGCCAGCAGAAGGAGATCTTGAGCTAGAAGGGGTGTGTGTGTGTGTGTGTGTTTCAATTTAACTTGTAAACAATTAGTGGTACATTTTCAAATAATTAGAAAGCTGAGGGCTAACATGGTTGTTTTTATAATGTGAACATTCTCTTCCTTCAGAGGAGCCACAGCAAAAAAAAACAAAAACAAAAACAAACAAAAAGACACAACCATTTAAGTACATTTTTTTTTTTTTAACATAGGATGAGCCTTTGGAGGATCATTTCATTTCACTCTAAGACAAAATACCCATTTTCTGGCCTCTCACTCCCCATTCTGTCCTGGGTGCTCATTTTGTACATGCATGTTGTGGCCCGAAGTGTTGCTGTCTGGCTTTGCCACTCATCTTTGGGGGCACCTACTGTGTCGTTCCCTGGTTGTGACTGAAATTTCTAGCAGTCATGTCAGCTCACCCTATGTTACTTCAAAGCCTGTTATCCAAGGGATTCAGAGAGGAAGTTTTCCTTCCTTTAAAGGCATTGTCTTTCTATTTTGAAGGGAAGAATAAAATGCCACTTCTAAGGAAGAGTATTAAGTCACCATACAGTCTTCCTCTTAAACAGCACCGATGGATGTGGGCAGGATTCTTCTAGTGCTGGTGAGATCTAGGGCACTGGAGGGAGTTTCCATTTGGAACTGCCCTCTACACTTTGGTTGTCTGTAGCTCCTTTCTCAGAAGACTTACTCTATTGTTGGAGCTAATGAATACAATTTTCACTTAAAATATCCCATTGTATTATAATGACTATGCCAATTCAGTAAATGCCATTATTTATTTTTTATTGTCAAATTTCTAAAAGATGTGTTTCTCAGAGGCTGCCGTTGTAAGTGGGATTGCATTACATTGCTCTACAAGTTGATTAATTTATGTACAGAATTTCCCAGAATTCCTAGAAGATTTCATAGGTTGTCTTCAGTCCTTCCCTTTCCATTATTTAACAGTATCATGTGCCAGATAAGTCGTTCTTAAGTCCATGAAGCTCAGGTAACCTTATATATCAAATTTATCAAGAGCTCCTGGTTCCAACCCAGCCCACGATGATGATTTAGCTTTAAGGTAATTTAAAACGTTCAAGATGATTCTGTTTCCCTTGTGTTTACCCTCCTACTTCCTGGACTTTGCAAATTTGCTATGGTATCCCCCATCACAACAAATCATCCAGCTAGCTCACGGAAACTGAATCTCATGCAAGCAGTCTGTCTGAATAGTGACGAAATGAATTTACCTCTAGGCTAGCCTCTCCTTAGCGTGAATAGGTATGCTCTGTATACATTGTTATGATTTGCCTTCCTCCGTTCTCCTTTAAGGAAAGCAAAGGAAAATTTGTTTGGACAAAACAGAAGTTTTTCCAATGGACATGTAGTTTTTGAAAAAAAGCAGTCGCTGGAGCTGGACTCAGTTGTAGAAGAAACCGTAACAGGGGATTATGCCTTAATCATAAATGGCCACAGTTTGGTGAGTTCGCTTAAGGCTTTTGTTATTTCTTTTTCTCCACCCCAATAATGAGTTCTTTTCTGCTGTCATAATGAAATCTTCTTTTGTGTATTCAAAACAAATGACACTGCTGGAAACAGGGCGTACACAATTATTTCCTGTTTGCAAAGGAAAGGGAAACTTCTAATATATATTTCATACATTATTGCTTGAACCATCACAGTGAAGGTGAGGATCTGAAGAAATGCTGAATTCAGAGAATATCAGTCTTGTCTTAATGACTGTAGACTGTTCAGCAGTATTGTTTGAATGCTTTTCTCAGGGAGAGTATCACAGCTCCTGTTGTTTAATTAAAATAATGCAACTGGATGGATGTATTGCAATTATTGCTCTTCCTAACGTTTGCGATTTGCAGAGCACAACCTGACCTTCATATAATTACCACACCAAATTACTGCCATTAAGATACCTCTAGTGGTTTTTCTAAATAGCAGCATTTTAGAGCAATGCCAAACAATTTGCTTTGATTAGGAAATCTGGTTCTTGTCGTAATAGAATAAACTTCCATTGTGCTTTTAATGTAGTTCAGGTTCCAAATCTTGAACAAATATCAAAATGCTCTTCTGAGTTTCTAACTTAGAAAACAAAAGCTCTGATTGTACTTCAGTGAAATGATCATTTATACGCACAAAGAGCTAATCTCACATCTTTTTCTGGCTTTGATGATTATTTTTCACTTTCAGAGTTTGGAAAACAAACGGATCTCCTTGTAGACTATTTCTTAGAGGACAGAAGAAGTTGGACAGGAGTGTATTGTGTTTCCCGCCTTGTAATCAGCTGTCTGTTAGCTCTTAGTGTTTAGAGCATCGTGCAGCTGGGTTCCAGACGTTCCGATGTGTTGTCTTCTACACCACGGAAAGTTACAGAGCTCAGCTGCAGGCCAAGCTTAGTTGAAAGTTTGTCCAGATGACACGAACTTCTCTCTTGCACAAATGAGCAGCAACTGAGAATTCTAAGCCTGTCAGCTGGGACTTGGAGCTGGTGGCCTTCGTCGAATTCCCCAGGAACCACGATAGGGAAAGATTCCCTAAAGACTTGTGCTCTGACTTTCTCTCAGGTTCAGAGAGGTCAGTGTGAGGTCAGTTAGGGCACTCAGGTGTTAACACACATGATTTTCTCTCTGTATCTCCAAATATGTTGAAAGAAAGATCTAAGAGACTTGCTCTTCAAGAATTCCCTCAGCTTCAAAGCCTGAGCTTTAGAAACCATGAAATATCATTTTTCATTTAAGGAGAATTGGCTATGTTTCTTCTACTATGGTCAGAAGTTTAAAAAAGAATCGTGATTTCACTTTGCTCAGATCTTGATGCTTTGCAGAGTGTAATTGGATCTTTTTTCTCATAGTCTGTGTCTGTTTTTCAGTTGTTGATAATAAAGAAAAAAGAAAAGAGAGAGATGGGGACCGTTCTGAGCAAGACAGCCAGTTACCAGCTTTCTGTTTCAGAGAGTGTAATTATAGTTGAGAATGCTAATTCACAATTTCCCCTAAAAATTCTAGGCCTTGACATGAGAATTTTCTACATTAGAGTTATGTTTTTATACTCATTCACCCATCTTTCCATTCATCCCATTAACATTTATTAAGCATGCCCAGGTCATAGTGCCAGAGCCTGAAGATGGGTAAGGATATGAAGATAACATAATCTCTTTGTTTTAGAGATTGTCATCTGGTGGGAGAGCTAATCTCACAGTATTGTGATAAATACTATACAGAAGCATGGGCATGCTGTTTTGAGAGCATAGAGGCAAAGCAGCACATTAATTCCTCGTGGGAAAATTAGGGAAGAATTCCTAGAGAAAGTGATATTTTCAAGTAGAGGAAACAACAAGTGCAAAAGCACAGAGGTGAGAAAGAACTTGTTAACTTGTAGAAACAAGCAATTTGGCATGACAGGAGTAAAGAGTAAACTTAAAGATGGTGATAGAAGACAGACCTCAAAAGGAATGTAGGGACCAGAATGTGATGGGCTGTGAACATCTTGCTAGAGATTCATTCAAAGATAATGCCGACTCAAAGTTTAGATGGGTTCCTGTTTTCTCTTAATGCATTTACTAAATAATGTAGAGTGAGATATTTTATAGGAAAAACAAATACAGTTAATTGCAAAAAAAAATTACAGTTAATTGCCAAGGACTGTCCTCTTTTTCAGTCCTTTCTTGGTGTGTCTAAAGGCTCTGATGTATTTGGGGAGGAGCAAGGGTGGAACTGGTTGATGCACCCTGTCTGAGATACAGGTTGCATGCCACCCTGTGCACAGGACCCTCCTGCTTTCAGTCACTGTGCTCTTCAAGGACTGATCTCCAGATCATTTGCTCCTCATCTGCCCTCACATCAACAACCACAACAATAAACACGAAATTACAAAACAATAATGCAAAGGAAACAAAAGTGTCACCATGTAGAACCAACAAATCATCACTTTTTAGTTCATTCTAAGTGGGGTGTCCTTCACATTCCCTTATTTTAGTGGATTCTGGAACTTCCCTGGCATTGAACTGTATCTTGCCAGCACAGCATGATAATGCACCAAGGAGGACACACAGGGCACTGTGTTTTTGATTTTTATGGTAAAATTCCCTGGCACATAGAAGGCGTTCAGTACTCTCTTCTTTTGTCGTTTTGTGTGACCCCGAGTCAACAATGACTTATTGAAGTGAATTAAACTGTTTAGAAATCAGTTGAGAAATAAGAAATCTGCTTCCCAAATGACATCTCTCTTGTTCTATTGTGGATTTTTTTTTTTTTTAAATAACCTAGGCCCATGCCCTAGAAAGCGATGTCAAGAATGATCTTCTAGAACTTGCCTGCATGTGTAAGACTGTGGTTTGCTGCCGAGTCACCCCTCTCCAGAAAGCCCAAGTAGTAGAGCTTGTGAAGAAGTACAGAAATGCTGTCACTTTGGCCATTGGTGATGGAGCCAATGATGTCAGCATGATCAAAAGTAAGGAGACATTTGCTTAAGGGGGCACACTTTAGACCTGGAGGCCCAGGTTCAGCATTTGGCAATATATAATGGAAATTGCATTGAAATTTAATTTTCCCAGTGGTTCTAAATGAATACTTTCAGGTACAATGCATCCACCATTCATTGAGAAAACAAAACAAAACAACCCTCTGTCTTTAATTAAATCATTTGTGTATCTGTCACTATTTGGAGAAGTAAGTAGCTATGGTGTAGAGGAATGAACACTAGACATGTAGTCCCAACTGTTATGTTTTGCCACAAATTGTAAAACTTTGTTCAAGTTACTGAACTTTCTGAGCAATTTTCTCTTATCAAACTAGGATAAATACCTAACTATCGTTTCATGAGATAATGTGTGGGAAAAATGATAAATGCTATAGTTGTAAGATTTCCATGAATAAATAATAGCATTACAAGAAGATTGATAGGGGAATCCCCTGGTGGTCCAGAGGTTAGAACTTGGTGCTTGCACTGCTGAAGCCCAGGTTCAGTCCTTGGCCGGGGAATTAAGATACCCCAAGCCATGCCATATGGCTATAAAGAAAGAAAGAAAAGAAAGGAGTGATAGTTTCCCCAAAGAGGTGTCTCTGTTTGGGAAGTGAAAGTGTCCTTCTTCTTTGTAGGTGCTCACATTGGCGTCGGCATCAGTGGCCAGGAAGGACTGCAGGCAGTCCTAGCCAGCGACTACTCATTTGCACAGTTCAGATACCTCCAAAGGCTTCTCCTTGTTCATGGAAGGTGGTCCTACGTCCGAATGTGCAAATTCTTATGCTATTTCTTCTATAAGAATTTTGCCTTCACACTCGTGCATTTCTGGTTTGGTTTCTTCTGTGGTTTCTCAGCTCAGGTGAGCAAAAAAAAAAAAAAAATTTTTTTTCTTTTATATGATCCCCTGGATTGTCAATGACTGTTCTTCATGGTTCTTTATAATACATAGAGATCATTTTCATATGTCTAGTACAAATGACAGTGTGACAGTTATGTAATTCATAGTTGACCTGGGCTTTCAACCTAAAAAAATAATTTAGCTAGATTTTTATCTTTTGCTTATTTACATAATAACTAATGAGTACACCTTTCTGTGCATTTTTATGTTTTTATTGAAATGTTGTATGATGACAGGTAAGCTTGCTGTAGTTTTAATTGAGGATTTGAGAAACAATAATAAGAAATGTTGAAACATATCTATTAGGAAGATGGTCACTCACCCAACACACTAAATGTAAATATTTCAAATCAGGGGAAAGAATTGAAACTCCAACCTCAAGGCTGTTTTGATAGCCATTCATTAGCTAAAAATGATCTATAGGTTATGTTGGTGGCAAGGAAGAAATATTAGCAAATTTGTAAATTAGGATTCTATTTTTATATCTGTTTATAGCCATCTTAAAGGTTACTTAAGCCCATATCTTGGATAACAGGAATTGACCCTGAGAATCAACTATGAAACGTTAAGACTTACAGCATTTAAATATATTTGTGACTAAAAAAATAGCATCGCTATTTTAGACAACAACAAAAGAAAAAGATTGTTCTTGAGAATGAAATGGTAGTTGTAACTATTATCGGAGATTTCTTCAATTCTTCTTTCCTCTTGGTTTTAGTTACTGGTTTCAATGGTATACATGGAGCTATTTTTTTCAATGATTTTATTTCAGAAAAATTGAGTATGAATTAAATTTTGGCATTTATGTTAAATGTGCTGAGAGAAATTAGTGGATCCATGTGGTAAAGTAAATAGGTATTGTACATTTTTCTCTTTCTCTGAGAAGTTGAAATTTCTTAAAGTAAGGCACACCTGTACCCAAATTTGCTCTTTTAATAATAACGTTCTCCAAACGAAAAGCAGACTCTGATATTTTTGTTGATATTTTTGGTAATCTCTAGACAGTTCAAATAAAACAAATTCTTGATTTTTCAGCTCAGTTCAGTTGCTCAGTAGTGTCTGACTCTTTGTGACCCCATGGACTGCAGCACTCCAGGCTTCCCTGTCCTTCACCAATTCCTGGAGCTTGCTCAAACTCATGTCCATTGAGTCAGTGATGACATCCAACCATCTCATTCTCTGTTATCCCCTTTTCCTCCTGCCTTCAATCTTTCCTAGCATCAGGGTCTTTTCCATTGAGTCAGTTCTCTGCATCAGGTGGCCAAAGTACTGGAGTTTCAGCTTCAGCATGAGTCCTTCCAATGAATAGTCAGGACTGATTTCCTTTAGGATGGACTGGTTTAATCTCCTTGCAGCCCAAGGGACTCCCAAGAGTATTCTCGAACACCAAAGCTCAAAAGCATCAATTCTTAGGCACTCAGCTTTCTTTATAGTCCAGCTCTCACATCCATACAAGACTACTGAAAAAACCATAGCTAGATGGACCTTTGCTGGCAAAGTGATGTCTCTGCTTTTTAATATGCTGTCTAGGTTGGTCATAGCTTTTCTTCCAAGGAGCAAGCGTTTTTTAATTTCATGGCGGCAGTCACCATCTGCAGTGATTTTGGAGCCCCCCAAAATAAAGTCTCTCACTGTTTCCATTGTTTCCCCATCTATTTGCCATAAAGTGATGGAACCAGATGCCATGATCTTAGTTTTCTGAATGCTGAGTTTGAAGCCAACTTTTTCACTCTCCTCTTTCACTTTTAACAAGAGGCTCTGTAGTTTCTCTTTGCTTTCTGACATAAGGGTGGTGTCCTCTGCATATCTGAGGTTATTGATATTTATCCCAGCAATCTTGATTCCAGCTTGTGGTTCATCCAGCCCAGTATTTTGCATGCTGTACTCTCCATATAAGTTAAGTAAGCAGGGTGACAATATATAGCCTTGACGTACTCCTTTCCCAATTTGGAACCAGTCTGTTGTTCTATGTCCGGTTCTAACTATTACTTCTTGACCTGCATACAGATTTCTCAGAAGGCCGGTCAGGTGGTCTGGTATTCCCATCTCTTGAAGAACTTTCCGTAGTTTGTTGTGATCCACACAGTCAAAGGCTTTGGCATAGTCAATAAAGCAGAAATAGATGTTTTTCTGGAACTCTCGGGCTTTTTCGATGATCCATCAGATGTTGGCAATTTGATCTCTGGTTCCTCTGCCTTTTCTAAAACCAGCTTGAACATCCTGAAGTTCACAGTTTACATATTGCTGAAGCCTGGCTTGGAGAATTTTAAGCATTACTTTACTAGTGCATGAGATGAGTGCAATTGTGCGGTAGTTTGAGCATTCTATGGCATTGCCTTTCTTTGGGACTGGAATGAAAACTGACCTTTCCCAGTCCTGTGGCCACTGCTGAGTTTTCCAAATTTGCTGGCATATTGAGTGAAGCACTTTCACAGCATCATTGTTCAAGATTTGACATAACTCAAGTGGAATTCCATCACCTCCACAAGCTCAAAGGCAGGTAAGGTGGTTTGGTACTCCCATCTCTTTAAGAATTTTCCAGTTTATTGGGATCTTGATTTTATCTTCTCAGATGTAAAAGTTTTCTTGGCACTCCCCCCAAAAAGGCACCGGGGTGAGGATNGTTCAAGATTTGACATAACTCAAGTGGAATTCCATCACCTCCACAAGCTCAAAGGCAGGTAAGGTGGTTTGGTACTCCCATCTCTTTAAGAATTTTCCAGTTTATTGGGATCTTGATTTTATCTTCTCAGATGTAAAAGTTTTCTTGGCACTCCCCCCAAAAAGGCACCGGGGTGAGGATATTTACCTGCTTATCCTTCCACCTTAAGTCCAGCAAAGACGAGTGTGAGTGTAGCCTGTGCCCTCCTGGGCTATTGGTTCTTCCTCCCCTTGAGAATGAAACAAGGCTATTTGCCAAGTGGTGTTTTGAGATATCCAGTTTTCATACTGCAAATGTTTGGGGCTTTTGAAAGATCATAAGGCACTGAAGAGATGTCAACTCTTACTTAGACCTCTTAGGACACAAAGAAGCAGTTAATTATTTGAATGTGCAGACACACAAAGCTTGGATAGGCAAGTTTACCGCCAGAGTTGTCTTTGTTGAAACCGTGAAATTGAAATGAATGTTCAATGAGTTGTAATCTCTACATTTGTGTGATTTTCTGCTCTGCTTTCAGGATCTGATAAAACTGGCAGAGTCAGATGTTAAACAACTAGATTTTTAATCTTCTCAACAGTATTTTCAGTTTGAAAGAGAACAGCAAGGGGAAAAAATGATTGCACCAAAGACATGAGTACCTGATGTAAACTCAGCTGTGAGGCACATCACCCATTTATGATTAGGTTTCATAAATGGTTGATTTAATTGAGCATGTTTCTTTTCTGTGTTCCTGTCTTCTCCTTTTTATTATTTGTTATTACTAGGTGGGCCAAAAAGTTCACTAGGGATTTTCCGTAATATCTTATAGAAAAACCCAAATGAACTTTTTGGCCAACCCTATATTATTTTTTACACTGAAAACTAGTTAATTGCATTGTCAATAGTTAAATCCATTGTCAGTCTGGACTGGCCCACTGTATTCTTTCTGACGGTGGTGAGTTGAGCTGGACCAGTGGTTCTCAAGTTTTAATGTGCATGGAAGTTACCTGGAGGGCTTCTAAAGCACAGCTTCCCATCAAGTTTCTGATTCAGTAGGTAGGAGGCAGAGCCCAGGAATTTGCAGTTCTAGCAAGTTGCCTGTAGATGCTGATGCTGCAGGCGGGGGACTATACTTTGAGAACCAGGGGGCTGGCCAATATAGAAGAAAATCTGAAGGTATGCTTTTTGAACCCAGAGCCAGAGTGAAATCCAGTCTGCTGATGCTGTTTTGTCCATTCTAGACTCTACTTATCTTTTCTGAGTCAGAGGGGCCACTTAAGCCAACATCTTATCACCCCTCCCAATAGAATTGTTCCAGAGGGCTTAGAATCTCCTTATACACTTTGCCAAAACCTTGGCCCCTGAGGCTTATACGTGCACTAAGACAAGGTCAGGAGAAAGAGGGGTATTTGTTTCAGGAGAAAGGGTTGCTTTTCCCAGTTAACTCAGTCTATTATGATTTTATCTAGCTTAACTGTGAGCTCCTCCAGGAAAGAAAGCATATCTGAGTGGTGCCCATGTGCCTTTACTTATGTATTTTGCTTATTTATTTTTATTTGGATGCACTGAGTCTTGGTTGTGGCATGAGGGATCTTGGTTGTGGCACATGGGCTTAGTCTCCCCATGGCATGTGGGGTCTTAGTTCCCTGACCAGATATTGAGCCTCGGTCCTCTGCATTGGAAGGTGGATTCTTAACCACTGGCCCACCAGGGAAGTCCCTCAGCCTATACTCTTGAATGACACCTGGCACATAGAAGGTGTATAGTCATTTCAGTGTTGTAGGATGTCTCTAGAGTCCTTCCTTGTGTTCCTTGAGGCAGATCCAGCAAGGAGGGTCCTTCCAACTTGCCTCCAGTCACTCCTGCAGGTGCCATTTACTGTACCTACACCAAGGGCCATTTCTATAGGCTTTGCATCTGGTCTCTGTAAATAAGTACAGCCTGACCAACACTGTGGAGTCAGTGTCTTGAGATCTTAGTGTGTTATGGAATTGATACCAAAGAGTAGAATGATGTTTTTTCAGTTGCATTAATATTAATGTGATATGATAGTTAATTGGGCCACAGGTAATATTTCTTATTTATATATATATTTAGCTTCATTCTAAAAAAGACATAGAGTGGATTTTCCCTGGTTTATTTTGCTTTGGCTGAGTCTTGGCTGATTTAAATAAGCCAGGGAATATCCTCTTTAAGCAGAGGAGGAGTCACCACATGAGACCAATTGGGCTACTGGGTAAAAATCTTGGATTGCTATCTTGGATTACTATTAGGGCCATTTTCCCTCATTTTTATGATGATTTGATCAAATTGAGACTTAGGTTTACACCTACTGGACAGGATACTTCAGTCTTACCACTAAAGGCTTTCATCAAATCAGTGAATATTTACTATGTGTCAGACTGTGATGCCTGCAGGAACTGGTATCTTAGGTACAGAAAGGGATGTCTGAGAGGTGTCTTCTTGGTGGACATGGCAAACTGATCTCACAGATTTTATTAGCTATCCACACTGTGGAGAATTTAAGTTCCAGTTCCAGGATTTCCACAAAAGTAGATAAGCTTGTCAGCAGAGTGGCAAGTAGTAACTTGTTATTATCTGTTGGAGAGGAAAAGACAGCAGCTCAATGACAGTACCCTTATAGTGGCATCAATGCTTTGATGTCATCTTCTAGGTGGAGTCATGGTATTGTTGATACCAACAAGTAAAGAAAAAAGCAAATTGTAATTATAGCTAACACTTAAATATCACTTACTATGTGCCAGGCATTGTTTAAATGTTTTACCTATATTTGTTCAATTCTTATAATAATCATATGAAGTAGGTCTTTTAATATAGTCTATGTCAGCTTTTAAAAAATAATTTAAAAATATTTTAAATTGTGCTAAGACACATAAACATAAAATTTACTGTCCTAACCATTTTAAATGTACCGTTCAGTATATTAAAAGTACATTCACATTGTTACGCAACAGACCTTCAGAACTTTTTCATCTTATAAACTGAAACAAACTCTATATCTATTGAAAAGCGACTCCCTATTTCCTTCTCTCTCCAGCCCATGAAAATCACCATTTTTTGTTTCTATTTCTTTTGAGTTTGACCAGATAATTTCAAATGACCTATGTTCTAGTTTACTGATTCTTTCTTCCACTTGGTTGATGCTCTCTATTGACATCTTCAGTCATTGTATCCTTCAGCTGTAGGATTTTTGTTTTGATGATTTCCATTTCTTTGTTGAACTTCTCATTTTGTTTATGTATTGTTCTCTTAATTTTTGTTTCCTATGGGTTCTTACAGTTCACTGAAATTCTTTAAGAGGATTATTCTGAATTCCTTGTCAGCCAGTTCATAGACCTCCTTCAGCTTGAAGTACTGGATGGGTCAGCTGGCAGCATCTGTGGCCAGGTGGGGGCTGCTGTCAGGGTCTCTAGTTAGGTGAAGTCCCTGCCTGTGCTCTGAGGTCAGGGGGCTGTTGCTGGCTGGGCTTTGTGATTGCTCATGGTAGATGACATCTCAGACTGTTTCCTGACCAGATGATGCTACTGGCTGGATTCTGTGTTTATGTAGAGCCATCTGCAGTGCTGTAAGTTTGGAGGGACCTCAGGCCATGCTCTGAGATTAGGTGGGACCGAAGTGTGTGCCCCAAAGCTGGGCTGGGTCCCTGCCTGGGTTCCCTCATCAGGTGGAACCCAGAGGTGATTTGCTCCATGGCTGAGTAGATGCACTAGCTGAGCTCCCTGAGTGGGCTGGGTTATAGGCAGTGTTTAGCAGTTGGGCAGTTCTGTATGTTGGGCTCTGTTTCAGGGTGGATTTATAGACTGGGGTCCTTGACTGGGTAGTATCGCAGACTGGGCTTTGAGGCTGCCCAGGGTAACTGTTCTGACTCCCTGGTTGTGTGGGGTCGGAAGCTATACCTAAGACTTGGGCAGGCCTTCTGATCTGGAGGTCTGTATAAACAGGCTGTAGGATGGAGGGCTCCCTGGGATCACTGCTCAGGCTTCCTGGTTCAGTGGGACTGGGGGCTATATTCAGCAGTTAGGTGGGGTTATAAGTTTTCTCTCCTGCCAGGGTGAGGCTACAGAACAGGCTACACAGCAAATATAGCTTGTTGACCAAGTACCCATATCAGGCAGAATTGCCTGGACCAAACAAGATTTCTTGGCCAGAAGGGGTTACTGGCTCAGTTCTGCAAATGAGCAGAGCCCTTGGCTGGTATCTCTGCTTCAGCGCTGCTGAGTGCTGATTGCTGCAAGCCCTGTCTCCCTTACGTCTCTATCTGATCCACTTTGGGCTCTCTCTCTCTCACTGGAGAAACCATAGGCCCAGAGGGGCCCTTTTGGTGCAGTGCTGTGCCCGCCTGGGGGAGAGGTGACAGGGTCAGAGTGTGGTTGTTCTTCTTTCCCGTCTAATGTGATCCTTCTCGGTCTCTGTGATGCAGTGGGCCAGTCACTTGCCTTCCTGGGGTTTCACAGTGCTCTCTCAGCTGTGGACAGTTGCGGTGGTCTTTTTGTGAGGGGAACTGAAGCTGGGGATGACCTAAGCTGCCATTGTGATCACATCACTCCTGAGTCTCTTTTCTAGAAAGCATTTGTGTGGCATGCACTGATTCCCTGAGGACACTACCTACCTGAGATCTTTTTCTCTGTTTTAGGATTTTTTTGAATTTAGATTGCAAACTCTGCTGAATACCATCGGAGATTCAGGTTTCAGGAGATTTTTTTGTCTCTCCGTTTAGCTGGAGCCAAGGCTGAAACAGGCAAATTTCCTTGCAGTCCCTTTCTGCGTGAAGATTTATTTCCTCTGTACTCTCACACTAAGGATTCAATCCCTACTGCCTTAGCTTTATGAGAATGTTAGATCCCCACTTTGGTCTCATCTTTGCATCGATAATGCTATCTCTTATGATATAGTCTTAGAGTCAATGAGATTTGGTGTTATTACCAAAACTCACTTGGTATAGAGCCCTGTTTTTTTCCAAGCAATATGCATAAAGTTCTATGGAACAGGTACCATACAGAACCCATCTTTGGAAAATTCTGAAATAGATGTCTCTGTGGTGACAGTTTCAAAACTATTTATCATAGTTTCAATGTTTTGAAATGGTAAGATGTACAAAGCACAAAATGATGCTAAGAATATTTTTCCTAGAAGAATAGGCTATTTATGGTCCTCTCTTTATTAATTAGCTCTAGTCTAGGGATGAAATAACCCTGTCTTACATGCTAAAGTAGGGACGAGGGGTAACATCTAAACTTTTACAAACTCATTTTCACTATCCTCAAAGTTTTGTCCTTATTATAAAAACAAATATCTGTGAATGTATATCAGCTTTTATATATTTGAGAACATACATTTTGTACTTTCTCATTAAAAAAATCATCACATTTTTGAGAAATCCCTCTTGTTTTACATTCTTCAAAAATGTTATTTTTCTTAATGGTACTCAGAAATGTACATTTATTACAAATTGTTTACTCTGATTTCATAAACATTTAAATTTTTGTCATTTTAAATTGAATAATTCATCCCTTGCCCATAGCCATGAGTCACACGGCATTATCAAGTTGCTAGTAAAAATGCTTGTTTACTGCCTTGGGAAGAGAAGATAAAATGATGAATAGGTCAAGTCCCTACCCACAGCATACTCATTTTCTCATTGGGAAATAGACACATGCACAAATATGTCTCATAGAAGTACTGAATTTGAAGTTAAGAGGAGAGCAAGGGAAAGGGAGAAATCTATGAGGATTTGGTGTGACTTCGGGGGCTCAATTAAATCTCAAGTGAGAATATGAATGTTTTCAAAGTTAAGTGGAAGTCTGGAGGCCTGAAAGTCTAGCTACCTCAGGGAGGCAGGGGCTGGTTTGTATAAAGTTATAAGTGTGTGTGTGCTTAGTCATATCCGACTCTTGGCAACCCCATGGACTGTAGCCCACCAGGCTCCTCTGTTCATGGAATTTCCAGGCAAGAATACTGGAGTGGGTTGCCATCTCCTTCTCCAGGGGATCTTCCCGACCCAGGAATCAAACCTGCATCTCCTGCATTGGCAGCTGGATTCTTTATCTTTGTGCCATCTGGGAAGCAAAGGTATAACATAATTGATTAAAAGGAGGAAAACCCTCCTGTCATGCCTGAATACTTTCCAGCTAACCTGCTGTTAGTGGAATTTAAAATATCTTTTTAATTTCTAAAATTCCACTTAAAATCAACTCATTCAGAAATAACTTTTATAAACTGCATGGTATTACTTACTGTATAAAGCAAGAAGTTATTCTAGAACAGATGTTGTACTTCTATAAAGATGAAAACACTGGTGTTCCCCCATCCTACCCTGGGCTTCCCAGGTGGTGCAGTGGTAAAGAATCTGCCTGCCAGTGCACGAGACACAGGAGACGCAGGTTCGATCCCTGGGTCAGGAAGATGCCTTGGAGAAGGAAATGGCAATCCACTCCAGTATTCTTGCCTGGAGAATCCCAGATACAGAGGAGCCTGGTGGACTCCAGTCCAAGGGTTATGGACTAAGCAACTAAGCACCTNCTGGGTCAGGAAGATGCCTTGGAGAAGGAAATGGCAATCCACTCCAGTATTCTTGCCTGGAGAATCCCAGATACAGAGGAGCCTGGTGGACTCCAGTCCAAGGGTTATGGACTAAGCAACTAAGCACCTTCGTACGCTCCATACCACCCACGTGTGAGTGGGCTGATTTGTTAGTATTACTAAGAACTGGCTGTGAGGGCAACTTGAATATGGAATTTGGATTGGTTGGGTTCATGGCCTCTTTTCCATTCCCTGTTTTTCACTAGAAACTCCTGATTAACAACAGGTTTAACTGAAAAAATTCTTTGGCTTTTTTTCTTAGCCCTGTTTTTCTAAGGACAATATGCTGTAAATGAGGCAAGTGAAAAGAAAACAACATTTTTGGGAGAGACACTAGTCTGCATGAGAATAAGAATTTTTGAATAGGGGACGTTTTTTTCAGTGACATTTTTTCACCCACTGAACTCATTGAGCTGTCCTGGGCCTCCAAAGCCACATGCTGGGTGACAGGCTTTCTTAGCCCGTAGAGCCCATTAGAAAGCTGCTTACTTCCAATCTGTTAATGAAAGTTGGCCGTCTGAAGTCTTCCCACCCCTGCCATCCTTCTCCTAAATTGCTTCAGTGGAATTGAAAGCTCTGCAGTGAAATGGAGCCAGTAGTAATAAAACCTTCAGGGCCCCACAGATGCAGTAACATCAGGCATGTGTGCAGAGGTCCATCCTTAGTCCTGATCTGCAGTCATCTCTTTAGTCCCCACAAGACTGAGACTTGCTGACATCCTCTAGCACAGAACCTATGGTCTCTGAATGCTCATTCATTTCAAAAGAGGAAACTGAGTGTCAGTTTGGAGCCAGGTGCTCTGTTGGCCTCCAGCAATGTAAGAGAATGAACCAGAGGGATGCAATTCCTGCCCTCAGGGAACTTAACAGCCTGGGAATGGTTTCATTTTCATAAATATGAAACTGATGTCGAGTAACTCTGTAGTCACCTTTCTCTTATTTTTCCACCAAGGGTTTTTTTAAATTAAATTTGTCATGGATGGGATGTATCTTGGGGCCAACCCTGTCCAATCTCAGCATGATTCATAAACACCTAAATATTTCTTCCCTGCCTCTCTCAACAGACTGCTTTGAAGTAATCCACTCTGCAGCTGAAAACATCTGACCAAACGTAAACAGATGTGCGTCCATAGACATGTTGTTGACTTTTAAGACACCAGTTTAATTACTTAATGAAATGAGATGTACTGTTTCTTTACTACCTTGGCCTGTCTCTCGGTGCCTGGTGAATTTTATCTAGGCTCATTCTCTGATGAGAGCTCCAGTAGATTCCTGGTAGGTGGCTTGGGGCAGATGTGTGAGCCCATTCAGCTGTGACGTGCAAGGTTCCCAGGGACCGATGGGTGGGACCTCTCACTGCCTGTGAGACGGTGGCCCTGAGGTCACTGGGATGGAGGATGGTGTGCTGCAGGCTGGTTGTGCTTGGTTTGTGGACTTTCCTTTGTTTAACCTCAGTGGCTGGCCTCTGTTGTGACTGTTTCTGGACACATGGGGAAAGAATATGCTGGGCAGGGACCAGACTCTCTTTGTTTGCTTTCCTGGGAGAAGCAGCCTGGACACAGAACAAAATGTGTGTGCCTTGTTGAAATCTAGAATCTTCGCTCTGGCAGGGAATGTCAGTGATGCTGAGTCTAGTTCCTCATTTTATAGAGGAGGAATCCAAGTTCCTCAAGAGCTGAGGATCAGCAATAGACAAGGCAAAGGTCAGAATTCGCCATGCCTTCTGACTTTGTCTTCGTGCTCATTCTGCTTGGCTTGGTGAGTGGCCACTGGGATTGTTACAGACTTGAGAGAATGGCTGGTGGTGACGATTGAGTTGCTAAGTCGTGTCTGGCTCCTGTGACTTTACAGATTGTAGCCTGCCAGGCTCCTCTGTGCCGGGGTCCAGCCCCAGTGGATCCAGGGGCCAGAGTGAGGAACTCCGCCCATGGCACCTCTGTCCTTGGGACTTTCCAGACAAGAATACTGGAGTGGGTTGCCATTTCCTTCTCCAAGGACCTTCGAGAGAATGGCTATATCTTTAAGAAAAAACTGTCTTCTCCTAACCCCTAATCAGACAAATGTTTGCTTTATTTGGAATCTAAGGGAAGGAGAAACATCCAGAAACACTCAGTATACTATGACTATGGGGAGAAAATGAACTCTCTTATTGAGAGGGAGAGACCTTGTACTGTAGGGAGTGTCTTCCACAACTCAGATCCTTAGAAAAGCCAGGCCTGCCTCTAGGCAAACTGCCTCCTGGAATCATCTGGAAGCTGAAGGCCACCTTCTGCCAGCAAACTACCACTAAAAAGACAATTTAAATATAATCTCTCCTGATGAGATTTCCAACCAGATTTCTGGAGCAGGGGGATTTGGAGAAAGATCATATAAATCTTTAAACTGAATCATGGATCCTTTCTAAGGACATACCTTATTCCAATCTGTTATCAAAGCCTTCATGGTTTTCATGGAGTCCACTGTGGGCTCATGTATACTATTTATATGCATAACTTATTTTTAAAGTACCTTATGCCCTCAAGACTTTTAATAAAGATAAACTGTCCCCAACCAGAGATAAGCCCCCCCCCCACCTCAAAGAAAAAATTGGTTGAATCCCTGTTTAGGAAATTCACATTTGAAACCGTGCAAATACTGGCACTGTGTACTTCTGATATTATCTGATGACAATTTATCATTGTCAGTGAGATACAAGGCTGTGTATGTTTTTTTTTAAGTTCTGCTGTGATATGGAAACAATTATCTTGTCAAGGCCAGAAAAACATTGGTTCTGTCAAACAGTATAAGAAAACTCATAATGAAAAGTTTGGAAAGTGACGTGAAAGAGTGCGACTAATCTCAAGGCTTGGATGACTTCATGGATTTGGTTACCTGCAAGCCCATCTCAACCTGGCTGGCAGTCCCCGTCTGCCTCCCCCCTCACTCCCCTGCCACTGCCTCACCTTCCAGATGTGCTCTGGGGAAAACCCAGGGAGGGGTGGGTGCTCAGGCCTGGGCCATTACTCCTGGATCCAGCTAGTGGGTTTCTGTTAATTACACAAATCAGTAACAGATGTGTTGAGGCTGAGTACCTCATATTTATCCCACAACGTGTTTTCTTTAAATGGCAAATGTTTTTTAAGGCCAAAAAGGAAAAAAAAAAATGTATCATTATATAGTTCTCCTCTGAAACACACAGCAAAAGGGATGAATACATGTCTCCAGAGAGGTATTTCGTCCTGTCATTTGAACAAGGAGCTAAGCCAATGGTCTCAGAATAGAAAGCCCTTTGTAACTGTCTGAGATCCTTATTAAAGTTTATTTAAATGTGGTATTCTATAAATCATAGCTTTTGTGTTCCCCAAGCTGTTAGATTGTAATTTGTAGCTGGGGTAGTTTTACTCTATATAAAATGGTCGATAAGGTTGATAAATTGCTCCCACAGAGAAGGGAGCAAGGAGGAGTTTTCCCTAAATAGGAAAACAGTGAAGTTAGGAAAAGGAACACTCCATGTTTTTGTTTTTTTTTTTTCCTGATCTGTAAAGAGACACTTTTAGGCTTCCAAACAGATTAGTAGCATCATGCAGAAAAGAAAATTTGGAAGTAGGGGTGGAATGGCTGCCCCTAGGAGGATGCAGTTCCTAGGACAAATATTTTTGTTCAGGACTCCTGTTTATATAAACAATTTTGAGTCACCCCAAATCAGAATGCCAGCAGTGGTCTGATATAGTCTCAGGCCAGAATGCTGCTCACACGAGAGGCAACAGAAGAATCCCTCCTCTGCTCTCCACCCCGCCCATCTCTTTGGGGCTTCTGGTCAACCCATAACAATGGAGAAGAGCAGAAGAGAGAGAGAGATGGGGATAGTGGAGGTAGTAGAGGGCTTGAGGATGCCTGGAAGGGGAGAAAATGGATGGGAGTCCATGTGGGTCATGATCTGGCTAGTATGTCCCTCTCATCTGGTCCTAGTCATCAGAGGGTATCTTTAAATTTTTCTGAATGTAGCTAAGGACTTAAAGGAAGTGAAGCATTTACTAGGATAACTATCTGAGCAGCTCGAGATCTCTTGCAAGGAAAGGAAGAAGCCTGTAATAGTAGAAATACTGCTTGTGACTTAATTTTTTAAATCATTTCAGTTCAGTCACTTAGTCATTGTGGCCAACTCTTTGCGATCCCATGGACTGCAGCACTCCAGGCTTCCCTGTCCATCACCAACTCCAGGAGCTTGCTCAAACTCATGTCTATTGAGTCGGTGATGCCATCCAACCATCTCATTCTCTGTCATCACCTTCTCCTCCTGCCTTCAATCTTGCCCAGCATCAGTGTCTTTTCCAGTAAGTCAGGTCTCTGCATCAGGTGGCCAAAGTATTGGAGTTTCAGCTTCAACATCAGTCCTTCCAATGAATATTCAGGACTGATTTCCTTTAGGATGGACTGGTTGGATCTCCTTGCAGTCCAAGAGACTCTCAACAGTCTTCTCCAGCTACACAGTTCAAAAACATCAGTTCTTTGGTGCTCAGCTTTCTTTATGGTCAAACTCTCACATCCATACATGACTACTGGAAAAAACATAGCTTTGACTAAATGGACCTTTGTTGGCAAAGTAATGTCTCAGCTTTTTAATATGCTGTCTAGGTTGGGCATAGCTTTTCTTCCAAGGAACAAGCATCTTTTAATTTCATGGCTGCAATCACCATCTGCAGTGATTTTGGAACCCAAGAAAATAAAGTCTGTCACTGTTTCCATTGTTTCTCCATCTATTTGCCATAAAGTGATGGGACATGATGCCATAATCTTAATTTTTTGAATGTTGAGTTTTAAGCCAGCTTTTTCATTCTCCTTTTTCTCTTTCAAGCCCCTAAAGCCTAAACTTCATATTCCAAGATGTCTGGCTCTAGATTAGTGATCACATCCTCATGATTATCTGGGTCGTGAAGATCTTTTTTGTACAGTTTTTCCATGTAATCTTGCCACCTCTTCTTAATATCTTCTGCTTCTATTAGGTCCATACCATATCTGTCCTTTATCAAGCCCATCTTTGCATGAAATGTTCCCTTGGTATCTCTAATTTTCTTGAAGAGATCTCTAGTCTTTCCCATTCTGTTCTTTTCCTCTATTTCTTTGCATTGATTGCTGAAGAAGGCTTTCTTATCTCTTCTTGCTATTCTTTGGAACTCTGCATTCGGATGCTTATATCTTTCCTTTTTCTCCTTTGCTTTTTGCCTCTCTTCTTTTCACAGCTATTTGTAAGGCCTCCCCAGA
>SJYX01022035.1:306029-331189 GCA_006410675.1 Oreotragus oreotragus
CTTGCTATCCTTTGGAACTCTGCATTCAGATGCTTATATGTTTCCTTTTCTCCTTTGCTTTTCACCTCTCTTCTTTTCACAGCTATTTGTAAGGCCTCCTCAGACAGCCATTTTGCTTTTTTGCATTTCTTTTCCATGGGATGGTCTTGATCCCTGTCCCCTGTACAATGTCACGAACCTCATTCCATAGTTCATCAGGCACTCTATCTATCAGATCTAGGCCCTTAAATCTATTTCTCACTTCCACTGTATAATCATAAGGGATTTGATTTAAGTCATACCCGAATGGTTTAACGGTTTTCCCTACTTTCTTCAATTTAAGTCTGAATTTGGTAATAAGGAGTTCATGATCTGAGCCACAGTCAGCTCCTGGTCTTGTTTTTGTTGACTGTATAGACCTTCTCCATCTTTGGCTGCATAAAATATAATCAATCTGATTAATGGCCAACCCAGGACCCCAGCACCTATTCCTCCGCTTGCCCACTTCCTCCAAAGCCTCTGGCAATTGGCGGGGGCGTGGGGGGTTGGGGTGGTTGTCGGGAAGGGCTCCTGTTTTCTGCTATCCCCTGCTGTCCCCAGAGCAGATGGCTTATGGGGATGTGGGGTGGTGATTTGCAAGATGTTTGGCGGTGGGGGCGGGGTGTGGGCGGGAAGGAAGCTGAGGCTGGCTCTGCATTCTCTGACTAAAACACAAAGTTGTTTTAAAAAGTTTAGGCCACAGGTGGCAGTGACTGGGCGCTGTTGGGTGCTGGGATGTTACCCGTACCACCTGCGGGGCTCCATCCAGTCTCCCCGCTGCCAGTGGGAGTGGGACGCTTAGAACAAGGGCAGCAGAGCCAGAACCAGATGCAGGTGTGTCCGTCCCTGGTCCTGGCTCTTCCCACTGGGTGGGCGGACGCCAGGCTCCGCCCCTCCTTCACCCCTTTCTCCAGGAAGTATGCTGAGGACCCACCAGGGCCTGCGCCCTTGGGAAGCATGGGGTCCAGCCCAGGACCCAGAGGAAAGATACAATGTAGGCATGGGGTCAATGGCACCCCACTCCAGTACTCTTGCCTGGAAAATCCCATGGACGGAGGAGCCTGGTGGACTGCAGGCCACGGGGTTGCAAAGAGTCGAACACGACTGAGCGACTTCACTTTCACTTTTCACTTTTATGCATTGGAGAAGGAAATGGCAACCCACTCCAGTGTCCTTGCCTGGAGAATCCCAGGGACGGCGGAGCCTGGTGGGCTGCCATCTCTGGGGTCGCACAGAGTCGGACACGACTGAAGTGACTTAGCAGCAGCAGCAGGCATGAGGTCCAGAGGCGTGCAGAGCAGCTGCGGTGAGGGGCGGGCACTGCTTGGCTTACAGGGAAACAGAAGGGTCAGAAGACAGGGCTGGGTGGAGGCCAAAGTGGGACCTGATTATACAGATGTGGGTGGTGGGGTGCTTGGAGAACTACGAGGCAAGGAGAGGGAAGCAGGGTGTGAAGAAGGATGAGACCAGCAGACCCCTTCCTCTGAGCCCTGCCCCATGGCCTCCCTCTGAAGTCCACCTTCACTCTTTCTTGTCCATGTGGCCAATGAATGGTGAGCAGAGTCTGTCTGCTACGGCTAGCCACCAGTAGGGACTGGTCAGGGTCTCTTGGGTCAAATCCAAGCCCAGTCGATCTGGCCTGAGGTAAGTTTCCAGCCCTGGTCCAATCAGCAGAGGCAAGGGGTGCCTGGAGAGAAGGAAGGGATAAATGAATGAATGCTAACAGGGAGCAGAAGTCTCAAAAGAGAAGGGAGTAACAACCTCTGTATTTTTTTTAATGTTTTTACTCAAGCAGCTGTTCTAAATTTAATCATCACTAATAATAAAAATGAATATTCATGGACGATTGGTATGTGCGGGGCCTATGCTGAGAGCTTTATACTTGTTTTCTCATTTGATCTCCAATCACAGCCTTGAAGGCAGCAAGGGTACTCTCATGTCACGGGAGGGCAGGAGACCCTCGAGTGCAAAGTGCCTGGGGGTCCGTGACTGGTGAAGAGCAAAGCCCGTGGGACTCCAGGTCGTTCTGGGAACCTAAATGCCCCAAGAGCCGGGGCCTCTGCGTCTCCTTCACCATTCATTCTGAGTGCCCAGTGCGGTCAAGCACGCAATAGACTCCCAAGGACTGCTTGGTAAATAAGTGAGCAGATGTAAGAGTCCCTGTTCCCCCAACATTTTCACGAGGTGGGAGGCTTCTCACATACCCCACGCTCGCCCAGGCCATGGTACGAGCCCGGCTTTCAAACTGAAGTGCTCCCAGTTTGGAGAGTTCTAATGACTCACCCAGTGCTCCCCGGGGCTCCACTGGGACGTGAACTCAGTTCCTGAGTTCCTCGAGGGTTCTGTATGGTCTGCGCTGTGTAGACTCTGGGCACAGACAGACCTGGTTCAAATCCTATTCTGCCTTTTCACAGGTGGGTACACTGAGCGACTGAAGTCTCAGTGGGTCTCAGTTTCCTTTCCTGTAAGGTGGGAATGATGATACTCCTGCTTACAGGACACCGGTGAGGTTTAAATGAGTGAACGTAGAGCTGGGGTCCTCGACTTTGGCCCTACCCCCATTCGGGCCGGATCGTTTCTTATTGTCCTATAGTTAATGTCAGTCGCTCTGTCATGTCCAACTCTTAACCACCCCACGGAGTGCAGCCTGCCCGGTTCCTCTATCCACGGAATTCTCCAGGCAGCAGTACTGGAGCAGGTACTCTTTCCCTTCTGTAAGGGATCTTCCTGACCCAGTGATCGAATCTGGGTCTGCATTGCTGGCAGATTCTTTACCATCTGAGCCTCCAGGGAAACCCCCTGCTGTCCTATGGGTTTTCCTGTTATAGGGTATGGGAGAGCATCCCTGGCTTCTACCCGCAATGCCAGTAGCTATTCCTACCTCACCCAGGTGTGGCAACCAGAAAGGTCTCTGGATGTTGCCAGGCATCCCCTGGGTGGGCACTGCAGGAGTGGAGCCTGAGAGCACAGAGCTGGCGCAGCGAGCACGAAGGATCGTGATTTACTATCACAGTCGTCCTGAGGGTGTCCGTGGACCAGACCCTGCCTGTCCTGTTGCTGCTGCATCCCTGGGGCCCATGCTGGCCCGGCACACAGTAGATGCTCAGAATCCACTGCAGTGGCCTCCATGTAACTGGATGGGGTCTCTCCGAACCCCCTCCTGCGAAGGGGCTTCCTGAGTCAGCAGCACCACGTGAGTCTCCAAGAAGGGACAGTTCCATGGACTTCTTAGCCTCTCCTTTCATTCTCCTTTTTACTCTCACTCTCCACTGTCATGTCAGCCGGGCTCTGGCAGAGCTGGCGGCAGAATGACAGGGACCCAAAATCTCGGTGCCCTTAGCTCCGGCTTTTATCTGCCTGATTTCATCCCGCCCGCAGCCTGGCTGCCACTCAGCTGGAGAAATGTCCAAATTTTATTAAATTATAGGGCATGAGTGAGCAGTGAGAGGACACTTGTTCCCGGAGGCTCCTGCATCCCCGGCTCTTGGCGGGGGGGCTGCCTTGGCTTGTCTGTTTTCCCTGCCCTCTTCATAATCACACCTGTGAAACTTCAGGTGATTTTCCCGGCATGAGAGCTGGAGGAGGCTGGGTGCGCTTGTCCCCATGCTGAGCTAGTGATGGCCCGCATGCCAGCCAGGAGGCCCCAGGCCCGGAGAAGTGCAGAGCACAGCACAACCAACTCATAGAAGTTAGCAGAGGGCTGAAGATATTTTACCCCTTTCCACTTTTATTAATATATTTTAACAACTTTATTGCAGTATAATGACATGCAATAAACTTCCCTTTTTTTCTGGGGTATAATGATTTTATGATGCTCTGTTCGTTTCTGCTACAAAGTGAAGTGAATCACCTCTTAGACACTTGCTTAGTAGCTTCAGTTGTGTCTGACTCTTCGGGACCCCATGGACTGTAGCCCACCAGGTTCTGCTGTCCATGGGACTTCCTAGGCAAGAACANTCCCTTTTTTTCTGGGGTATAATGATTTTATGATGCTCTGTTCGTTTCTGCTACAAAGTGAAGTGAATCACCTCTTAGACACTTGCTTAGTCGCTTCAGTTGTGTCTGACTCTTCGGGACCCCATGGACTGTAGCCCACCAGGTTCTGCTGTCCATGGGACTTCCTAGGCAAGAACACAGGAGTGGGCTGCCATTTCCTTCTCCAGAACCAACTATGTGCATACATATATCCCCTCCCTTAGACCTTGTTCCCAGCCCCACTCAACACATCCATCCAGATGACCACAGAGCACCAAGCTGAGCTCCCTGTGATATACAGCAGCTTCTCATTAGCTATCAACTCCGCTACTGGGCATATACCCTGAGAAAACCACTATTCAAAAAGATGCATGCATCCCAGTGTTCACTGCAGCACTGTTTACAGGAGCCGGGGCACGGAAGGAAACTACATGTCCATCGACCAAAGAATGGGGAAAGAGTACGTGATACATGCACACAATAGAATATCACTCAGTCACTCAGGGAGCAAAACTGGGTCATTCGTAGAGATGAGGATGGACCTAGAGTCTGTCATACAGGGTGAAGTAAGTAAAAATTTCCACTACTGAAGTGTATAGTTTGATGAGTGTGACGTAGGTATACACCCGTGAAACCATCCCCACAGTCATGATAGTGAACTAATCCAAATCTTTAACTTTCCTCCTGCCCCCTTGGTCAGCCCACCATCCCACCCTCGCTACAGCTTCCTCTGCTGACCTGCTTGCTGTCACTATAGAATTCCAGAAAAACATTTGCTTCTGCTTCATTGACTATGCTATCGCCTTTGACTGTGTGGATCACAACAAACTGTGGAAAATTCTTCAGAAGATGGGAATACCAGACCATCTTACCTGCCTCCTGAAAAACCTGTATGCAGGTCAAGAAGCAACAGTTAGAACCTGACTATAACAAAGTACTGGTTCCAAATTGGGAAAGCAGTACATCAGGGTTGTATATTGCCACCTGGTTATTTAACTGATATGCAGAGTACACCATGAGAAATGCAGAGCTGGGTGAATCACAAAAGCTGCAATCAAGACTGCCCAGAGAAATATCAATAGCTTCAGACATGCAGATGATACCACCCTAAGTTAAAGTTAAATTAAGTCGCTCAGTCGTGTCCGACTCTTTGCGACCCCATGGACTGTAGCCCACCAGGCTCCTCCGTCCATGGGATTCTCCAGGCAAGAATACTGGAGTGGGTTGCCATTTCCTTCTCCAGGGGATCTTCCCGGCCCAGGGATCGATCCCAGGTCTCCTGTATTAGAGGCAGACGCTTTAACCTCTGAGCCACCGGGGAAGCCCTTGATACCACCCTAGTAGCAGAAAACAAAGAGGAACTGGAGAGCCTCTTGATGAAGGTGAGGGAGGAGAGTGAAAAAGCTGGCTTAAAACTCAACATTCAAAAAACTAAGATCTTGGCATCCAGTCCTATCACTTCATGGCAAATAGAAGGAGAAAAAGGGGAAACAGTGACAATTATTTTCTTGGGTTCCAAAATCGCTGCAGATGGTGACTGCACCCATGAAATAAAAGATGCTTGCTCCTTGAAAGAAAAACCACAACAAACCTAGACAGTGTATTAAAAAGCAGAGACATTGCTTTGCTGACAAAGGTCTGTGTAGTCAAAGCTATGGTTTTTCCAGTAGTCGTGTATGGATGTGAGTGTTGGACCATAAAGAACACTGAACACCAAAGAATTGACACTTACAAACTGTGGTGCTGGAGAAGACTCTTGAGAGTCCCTTGGACTGCAAAGAGATCAAACCAGTCGATCCTAAAGGAGATCAACCCTGAATTTTCACTGGAAGGACTGATGCTGAAGCTGAAGCACCAATACTTTGGCCACCTGATGCGAAGAGCTGACTCATTGGAAAAGACCCTGATGCTGGGAAAGATTGAGGGCAAGAGGAGAAGGGAGTGACAGAGGATGAGATGGTTGGATGACATCACCGACTCAATGGACATGAGTCTGAGCAAACTCCAGGAGATCGTAAAGTACAGGAAAGGTTGGCGTGTTGTAGTTCATGGGGTCACAAAGAGTCGGACATGACTGAGCAACTGAACAATAATAATAACATTTTTATATCAGTGGAATCATATAGTATGTGCACCTAGCATTGTTATTTTGAGATTTATCTGTGTTGTTGTATGTTTCAGTAGTTCATCTGTTTTTAATGTTGATGGTATTCCATTGTATGGATATCCACCAATTTGTTTATTGCTTTACCTGTTAATAGACATTTGAGTTGTTTCCAGCTCTTGTCTGTTACAAATAAAACTGCTGTGAACATTTATGCTCAAGCCTTTGCATGGATATATGCTTTTTTTGAGAAAAATACTTAAGAGAAATCACTGGATCCTATGGTAGGTATATGCTTAAGTTTTTAAGAAGTAACATGCCGTTTTCCGAAGGGTATTAGCATGTAAATTTCAGTTGCTCCACATCCTCACCAACACTTGGTGTGGTGTTTTTTAATTTCAGTCATTCTAATGGACGTGTGGTGATCTATTAAAGATTTTAATTTGCATTTCCTTGCTGTCTAATGACAGCGACATCAAGGAAATGCAATTGAACATTTTTTTCATTTGCTTATTCACCATCTTTATTTTTTCCTTTTAGGCGAGGTTTCTGTTCAAATCTTTGTTCATTTTAAAAAATTAAGTTATTGCTTCTTTTATTATTAATTTTCCAGAATTTTTATATATTTTGAATGTAAGTCCTTTATTAAATATATAGTTTGCAGCTATTTTCTTCTAGTTTGTGGCTTGTGTTTTTATTTGCGTTTTAAATGTCCAATCTGCAAATTTCTTGTTTTAAGGATGCACCGTTGGTGTCATATCTAAGAAATCTTTGCCTAACTCAAGGTGATAAATATTTTCTTTTAAGCTTCTAATAGAACTTTTTATAGATCTAGAGCTAGTTTTTAATATATAGTGCAAGGTATAAATTGATATATATATTTTTTTGCACACCAACATTCAGTTGTTGAAAAGACTATCCTCTTTACACTGAATAGCCTTTGCACTCTTGTCAAAAATCAGTTGCTGTATGTATGGGTCTATTTCTAGACTTCTGTTGCACTGATAAATTTATCTGCCTTTACCAACACCACACTATTTTAATTACTCTAGCCTTACAATAAATCTTAGAATTAGGCAGTGTTAGTCCTGCAATTTCTTTCTTCTTTTTGGTCATTCTAGGTTCTTTGCATGTCCATATGATTTTTAGAATCAATTCATCATTTTCTGTAAAAAAAAGGACTATTAGGCTTTTTCTTGTTATTGCATTGAATCTATTTATCATTTTGGGGAGAATTGTCATTTTTCAACCAAGAATATGGAGATTCTCTCCATTTATTTAAGTCCTTTTCAATTTCTCTCAACAGTGTTTTGGAATTTTCAGTTTGAGTTGAGCATATCTTTTGTCAGATTTATCCCTAAGTATTTCAAATTTTTGATGCTATTGTAAATAGCATTTTTAAGTTTTTATTTCTGATTTTCATTGCTACTATACAGAAACACAACTGATTTTCACATATAGATCTTCTATTTTACAACCTTCTTAAGTTTACTTATTTGTTCCAGTAGCTTTTATTGTAAATTTCATTAGATTTTCTACATTGGCAGTCATGACATCTATGAATAAAAAGTTTTACTTCTTTCTTTCCAATCCCTTGCTTATATTTCTTGTTCTTGCTCTTGGACATTGGCACTCCTTGTTTTCAGGCCTTTGGGTTATATTAGAAGGTTATATTGGGTTTTATTACATCCATCGTCCTGGAGCTCAGGCCTTTGGGTTTGGACAAGAACTACATTATTGGTTTTCCTGGGCCTCCAGCTTAAAGATGGTGGGTTGTGGGCCATCTGAGCCTCAATAATTGCATGAGATAAACCCCCAGAGTAAATTTCTTTCTATATGTCTATAGATAGTCTATTAGTGTTGCTTCCCTAGAGAATTTTGACCAATACATATAAGGATATGATTAATTTTGTAAGTATATGTGTGGTAAAGAATCTGCCTGCCAGTGCAGGAGATGCAGGAGATGTGGGTTCAGTCCCTGGTTTGGGAAGATTCCCTGGAGGAGGGGATGGCAAGCCACTCCAGTATTCACGCCTATAGAATCACAAAGAGTCAGACGCGACTGAGGGGATGTGGCACACACACGCATACTATCTTGTGTGTACAACGCACAAAGTTCTAGTTGATCTGCGTCCCTGCTGGCAATTCGTATTTTATTTGAGCCATTCTATTAGTGTTCTTATCTCACTGTTCTTTTTTCCCCCCAAATAACCAACATTTATTGAGCAGCCACTGTGTGCTGAGTGTTTTGCTGGAAGTTTATATACAATGTCACTTTGTTATACTGAATCCTATTTTTTCTGTTTATTTATATTTATTTATTATATTTGGAGTACACTTGCTTTACAATGCTGCACTAGTTTCTACCGTGCAACAATGTGAGTCAGCTCTGTGTATACATGTGCACCTCCTTCTTGGACCTCGCTCCCACCCATCTCCTTCCCAGCCTTCAGGTCATCACAGAGCACTGGGCAGGTCTCGTGGTGATATAGAGCAGCTTCCCACTAGCTATCTGGTTTACATATGGTAGTGTAAATATGTCAGTGCCACTCTCTCAGTTTGTCCCACCCTCTCCTTCCCACCTCGTGCCCACAAATGTGTTCTCTGTGTCTGCATCTCTATTCCTGCCCTGCAAATAGGTTCATCGGTACCATTTTTCTAGATTCCATATACACGCATTAGTATATGGTAGGTGCTTTTCTCTTCTTGGCTTGTATCACCCTGTATGACAAACCCTAGGTTCATCAGTATCACTACAAATGGCTCAGTTTTGTTCCTTTGTATGGCTGAGTAATATTCCGTAGTGTGTATGTGAAAGTGAAGTTGCTCAGTTGTGTCCGACTCTTTGTGACCCTTTGACTGTAGCCCACCAGGCTCCTCTATCCATGGGATTCTCCAGGCAAGAATACTGGAGTGGGTTGCCATTTCCTTCTTCAGGGGATCTTCCCGACCCAGGGGTCGAACCCAGGTCTCCCTCATTGCAGGCAGACGCTTTAACCTCTGAGTCACCAGGGAAGCCCATATGTATGCAATACATCTTTATCCATTCATCGATTGATAGACATTTAGTTTGCTTCCATGTCCTGGCCATGCTAATAGTTCTGCAGTGAACACTGGGGCACACGTGTCTTTTTGAATTAGGGTTAGGGTTAGGGTTAGAGCTAGGCTGACCTGATTCTTTGCTAGCAATTGGTTTAGCCATTTAATTGGTACATGGTGCTATCTCACTGTGATTTTGACTTGTATACTTCTACTGGCTAATCACGTCAAGCATCTTTCTATGTGCTGATTTGCCACTTCAATGGCGCCCCACTCCAGTACTCTTGCCTGGAAAATCCCACGGATGGAGGAGCCTGGTGGACTACAGTCCATGGGGTCGCTAGGAGTTGGACACAACTGAGTGACTTCACTTTCACTTTTCACTTTCACGCATTGGAGAAGGAAATGGCAACCCACTCCAGTGTTCTTGCCTGGAGAACCCCAGGGACAGGGGAGCCTGGTGAGCTGCCATCTCTGGGGTCACACCGAGTCAGACACCTGTAGTGACTTAGCGGCAGCAGCAGCAGCAGCAGCAGCATGCTCTTTGCTAAAACCTCTCTTTCTTTCTGTTGCTGCTGCTTTCTGTTGCAGATTTTCTAATCTGATTGTTTTGCTGTTGAGTTTTGAAAGTTCTTTATGTATTCCAGACACTAGTCCTTTGTCGGATATGTGTTTTGCAAATATTTTCTCCGTCAGCAGCAGCAGCAGCATGCTCTTTGCTAAAACCTCTCTTTCTTTCTGTTGCTGCTGCTTTCTGTTGCAGATTTTCTAATCTGATTGTTTTGCTGTTGAGTTTTGAAAGTTCTTTATGTATTCCAGACACTAGTCCTTTGTCGGATATGTGTTTTGCAAATATTTTCTCCGACCTGCAGTTTTTCTTTTTATCCTTCTAATGAAATATTTTGAAGGGCAAAAGTTTTTAATTTTGATGAAATCCAATCTATCAATTTTCCCGTCTAGAGATTTCCGCATTTTGTGTCAAGCCTATGAACTCTTTGCCTAACCCTAGATTTCAGCTTTTCTCCTATGTTGTTTCCTAAAAATGTACAGTTCTACAGTTTACTTCTAAGTCCATTTTACATGTAAGTACATGATCCACAGTTGAGTTTTTTTTTTTATTTAAGGTGTGAAGCTTAGGATGAAGTTTTTTTTTTTTTATTTCGCATTTTGTGTCAAGCCTATGAACTCTTTGCCTAACCCTAGATTTCAGCTTTTCTCCTGTGTTGTTTTCTAAAAATGTACAGTTCTACAGTTTACTTCTAAGCCCATTTTACATGTAAGTACATGATCCACAGTTATTTTTTATTTAAGTTGTGAAGCTTAGGATGAAGTTGTTGTTGTTGTTTTTTTTGATTGTTTAAGTTCAGCTGCCCCAGCACCATTTGTTGAAAAGGCTGTTTTCTTCCACTGAATTGCTTTTTGATTATCAAAAATCAGTTGGCAAAGTTCTGTGGATCTATTTCTCGTTTTTTTTGCTCTGTTCCACTGATCTGTATATCTAACTCCCTGCTACTATCCTTGCCTTTATCTTAATTGGGTTGTTTGTTTTTTTTTTTTGTTTTTGAGTTTTGAGAGTTCATTTTATATCCTGCACACAAGTCCTTTGTTGAAAGTGCTGTTTTTATATATTTTCTTTCATTCTGTAGCTTGTCTTTTCATGATCTTGATAGTGTGTTTCTTCAGAACAAAAGTTTTAAATATGGATGACTACAACATATCATTTTTTTCTCTTTTATGGATTATGATTTGGTATCATTTGTAAGAAATCTTCATCTTAATGCTGGTCATGGGTATTTTACCCTAAAAATTTTTGTGGTTTTGTGTTTTCTATATTTAGCTATGACATGTATCTATTTTGAGTCAGTTTTGTATAAGGTATAAAGTTTATGTCAAGGCTCATTACTTTGGTGAGGGGAGGTGCCTATAGACAGCCAATGTTTTAGTTCAGTTCAGTTGCTCAGTCGTGTCTGACTCTTTGCGACCCCATGAATCGCAGCACGCCAGGCCTCCCTGTCCATCACCAATTCTCGGAGTTGACTCAAACTCATGTCCATCAAGTCGGTGATACCATCCAGCCCTCTCATCCTTTGTTGTCCCCTTCTCCTCCTGCCCCCAATCCCTCCCAGCATCAGAGTCTTTTCCAATGAGTCAACTCTTCGCATGAGGTGGCCAAAGTACTGCAGTTTCAGCTTTAGCATCATTCCTTCCAAAGAAATCCCAGGGCTGATCTCCTTCAGAATGGACTGGTTGGATCTCCTTGCAGTCCAAGGGACTCTCAAGAGTCTTCTCCAACACCACAGTATCATTTGCTGAACAGACATCTTTTCTCCAAAGAATTCCTTTCGCATCTTTGTCAAGTATCTAATTATTACACCTGAATGAGTCTGCTTCTGGATCATCTATCCTGTTCTATTGATTTATATGTCTGTATCTTTACCAATACCACCCTGTCTTTTGCTTTTGTTGTTCAGTTGCTCAGTCATGTCTGACTCCTTGCGATCCCAGGAACTGCAGCACACCAACCTTTCCTGTACTTCACGAATACAGGAGTTTGCTCAAATTCATGTCCATTGAGTTGATGATGCCATCCAACCATTTCATCCTCTTTCACTCCCTTCTCTTGCCCTCAATCTTTCCCAGCATCAGGGTCTTTTCCAGTGAGTCAGCTATTTGCATCAGATGTCAAGAGTATCGGGGTTCAGTTTCAGCATCAGTCCTTCCAGTGAATATTCAGGGCTGATTTTCTTTAAGATTGACTGGTTTGATCTCTTTGCAGTCTAGGGGATTCTCAAAAGTCTTCTCCAGCACCACAGTTTGAAAGTATCAATTCTTGGGTGTTCAGTGTTCTTTATGGTACAACACTCACATCCACACATGACTACTGGGAAAACCATAGCTTTGACTATATAGTCAAAGTGATGTCTCTGCTTTTTAATATGCTGTCTAGGTTCGTCATAGCTTTTCTTCCGAGGAGCAAGCATCTTTTTGTGGCTGCAGTCATCAACTACAGTGATTCTGGAGCCCAAGAAAATAACATCTGTCACTGTTTCCAATTCTTCCCCATCTATTTGCCTTGACGTGATGGGATCAGATGCCATGATCTTCACTTTGTGAACGTTGGGTTTTAAGCCAGCTGTTTCACTCTCCTCTTTCACCCTCATCAAGAGGCTCTTGTTTTGGTTACTGTAGCTTAATAGTTAACCTTAAAACTAACGTGTGTGATTCCTCCAACTTTGTTCTTTTCTTTCAAAAATTGTTTATCCATTCATTTCCTTTTTTCCTGAAAAATTTTAGAATAAGCTTTTCTATATATGTGAGAAAATTCTGCTTTAATTTTGATTGGCTTATATTAAGTCAATAGACCTCTTTAGAGATATATAGACCTCTCTGTTGACTCTTAAGAGATGTGAATGTGGTTTCTTTTCATTTATTTAGGTCATTTTTTATTTCTTTCAACCGTGTTGTGTGGTTTCCAGCATACAGATACCATACATATTTTATTAGATGTATTCCTAACATTGCACTTTTCTTGGGGCTATTGTAAATAGTATTGTGTTTTCAAAGTCATTTTTCACTGGATATAGAATGACAGATGTACCATGTGTCCATATGAGTGTGTCTCAGTTATTTTTAAAGAAACAAAAAAAAAAAAAAGAAAAAAGAAAAAATTGCATTTCTGGTACTCTTATTGCTTTGTGTGGATCCATATTTTCATCTGATATCATTTTTCTTCTGCCTGAAGGACTATCCTTAAGATTTCTTGCATTGAAGATCTTTAGATGTCTGAAAAAGGTTTTATTCCACCTTCATTGTGAAAAATATTTTTCACTGGTTATAGAATGATAGGTTAAGAGATTTTTTTCCTTTCAATACTCTAAGGATGTGGCCTCACTGTCTTCTTGCTTTCATTATTTCTGAAGAGAAATCTGTTGTCATTGTTCCTTTGTACTTAAGGTTTATTTTCTCTGTGTTGGCGTTTAGCATCTTCTCTTTATCCCTGGCTTTAGAAAGTTTGACTATCATATGCCTTCGTATAGTTTTCTTCCTGTTTCCTGTGTTTAGAATCGGTTGAGATTCTTAGATCTCTGGGATTAGAGTGGTATTGAATTTAGAAAAAAAATTTTTTGCCTTTTTTTTTCTTCTTGAAACCTTTCTCTTTCTCTTCTTTTCCTTTAGACACTGAAATTACATTATATCATCCAGCATAAAGTTCTCCTATAGCACATGGATACTCTTTTCATTTCCGTAAACATTTTTTCACCTTGTGTTTTATTTTGGATAGTCTCTGTTGCTGTGCCTTCACATTCATCAACTTTTTCTTCTGCAATTTCTAATCTATTAATACCATCTGGTAGATTTTTCATCAGGCACAGTAACTGTCATCTCTAAAATATGATTTGACTCTTTTTTAAATATATATTTTCCAAGTCTCTACATAGCATTTTGAACATATGGAATACTGTGATAACAACAGTTTTAATGGCCTTGTCTGCAAATTGTAACATCTAGTTAATTCAGGGTTGGTTTTAATTGATTGATTTTCTCCTCATTATGAGTCATATATTTCTACTCTATGACTCCTAATTTTTAATTGGATGCCCTTCTCAACTTTGCCTTGTAAGATGGTTGATATTTTCATATACTTAAAAGTATTCTTGAGCTTTGTACTGGGACCCAGTTAAAGTGCCTGGAAACACTTGTGTCTTTTTGGGTCTCGCTTTGAGGCATTGTTAGGTGAGACCATTTAGCTTAGGGCTAATTTCTCCCACTTCTTAGTCAAGATTCTTCGAGTACTCTAGCCTATGTTCTGTGAGTCAGGCAACAGTAACAGGACTGTTCCTAGCCTAGAGTCCAGGCACTGTCCCCTCCAATCCTCTTGAACGTTTCCTCCCCAGCTTCAAGGAGCACTCGTAGTAGCCTTAGTCACTCAGTTGAGTCCGACTCTTTGTGACCCCATGGACTATCATCCACCAGGCTCCTCTGTCCATGGAATATTTCAGGCAAGAATACTGGAGTGGGTAGCCATTCCACTCTCCAGGCGATCTTCCCCACCCAGGGTTTGAACCCAGGTCTCCTGCCTGTCAGGCAGATTCTATATCATTTGAGCCACCGGGTGTTCCCTTCACAAATATATGCTAGTTAGTACTCAGCTAAGACTCCAAGAGAGCCCTCTGCAAATTCCCAGTGTTCTCTCTAGAGCTCCCTTCTCCACAGTGCTCTGTCCTGTGAACCCTAGTTTTCTTGTTCCCCTGGGCTCACAGCTCATCATCTCAATTCACTGTGTCCACCAGCTCCTGAGTTCTGCCACCCTGTATCTTGAAACCCTCTTGTTGTATTCATTGGATCCACCAGGACTCACCTCGTTCATTCCTGTGTCTCTGGGATCACCGTTTCTCATTGTCTGGAGTTCAGTGTCTCAAAAACTGTTGTTTCACACATTTTGTTTGTTGGGTTGATTGGTCAGTTATTTCCGGCAGGAAGATAAGCCAAGATTCTGTTCCTACATCCTGGTTGGATGCAAAAGTCAGGCACGTGGGTTTTCCCCATGGCCATAAATGGGTGGGGCAGACAACCCTCTGCATCTCCAGGACTGAACAAAGTAACCATCTCAAGTCTCCACAAAGTAACCATCTCAAGTCCCCACAAAGTAACCATCTCAAGTCTCCACAAAGTAACCATCTCAAGTCCCCACAGGTCTCTGGCCCAAGAGCCAGGTGTACCTTCTGAGAGCAACATGGAGAGTGTCTTCCTGCCAGGCTCCGCACACCTGCAGGCCTCCTCCTGAACGCAGTTCTTTTCTTTAATATATATTTTTAAATCCTGTTATTTTTAAATTTTATTTATATATTTTTTAACACCAAAAGCATTTTGTATTGGATTATAGCTGATTAGCCATATCGTGATAGTTTCAGGTGAACAGCGAAGGGACTCAGCCATACATATCATTCTCAGATACTGTGGGTTTAGAGGTCCCCCACCAATTTTATAACAGTATCTAGCAAAAAAAGAGACATGAGCTTTTTCATTGTGAGACACGCATCACTTTTTAGAAATAGTAAAATTTGAGAAAGATCTTTAAAGTAGTGTAGAATGAATAGCCAGTGTATTTGCTGTGTCTCATTTAATAATGCAGAGACTGTGGGGTGGGTGCTGCTATGATGCTCATTCCATAGACAAGTAAACCGAGGCTCAGAGAGGTGGGCTTTTATGCCCAAGCTCACCCAACGGACAAGTGGCAGGACTGGGACTGGTACTCAGGTCTGTTGAAAGTGAAAGTGAAAGTTTTAGCTGCTCAGTGACTCTTTGTAGCCCTCCAGGCGCCTCTGTCCATGAGATTCTCTAGGCAAGAATACCGGAGTGGGAAGCCATTCCCTTCTCCAGGGGATCTTCCTGACCGACCCAAGGGTCAAACTTGGGTATCTTGCATTGCAGGCAGATTCTTTACCATCTGAGCCACTAGGGAAGCCCCAGGTCTGTTGAGTTCCCCCCAACTTTGGGCTCTCAAATGCCAGCTTGTATGGCCCCTTAGTACATACACACAGGTGCGGAGCTGAGAGCCCCAGAGCAGAGGCAGGTGACCCTGGAGCAGCCTTGCCCTCCTCACTTCTTCCCACACCCTCTCTCCTGGCAGACACATGCTGGACCTGGTGTCTGTCCAGAGCTGCCATCTTTCCTACTCACACCTTCCTCTGTTGAGGCACACAGCTTGGCAGTTGGCTGCCACTAAAATTGAGAGGATGCAAAGAAACCATGACCTTAAAAAATGAAAATAATATTTAACGCTTTGCCTTTTTCTTTGAGATGAAACATGGTTCTCTAAAGCATAGTGTTCTTTTTCCTTCACTTCAAATAACACTTATTGTTTTCATTGTGAATACTTGGAGACTCCACCCCGCAGTGTGGTGGGACGAGCCTGGGCTCACCCCACCCCCTCCCGTGTCCCCTTGGGCCATCAATCAAGGGCAGATGGGGGTCTCATGGGTCACGAGTGTGCCCTGTAGAAGCAACATCCTCCACTTGTCGGGGCAGGGGCGATCTAAGGAAACTAAAAGGGCCCTGGTCTTGAGGAGGGTGGGGACCGGGACCCTGGCACTTTCTGTGAGCTGGGCTCCACGCTGAGTCTTTTGCATAGTCCAGACACCTGGTTCTGCTGCTCCCTCTGTGAGGTGGGTACTACTATTTCCCCTGTTTCACAGATGGGGAAACAGGTGCACCGTACTTGCCCAGGATGGGCAGGAGATGGACCTCAGGCTGGGGGCAACCTTGAGCTCTGGCAGCATAGATGAAATCAGGCCTCAGCTACTGACCATCCTGTGATCAGGCCTTGGCTTCCTCACCTGTAAACTGGAGAGAATGACACCTCCCCAGGGATGGCTGGATGGGGACGACCAGCAGAGAGTCACTGGGCGCCCTCTAGGGCACTGGGGTTCCTACAAGATCAGTCCCTATTTCCTCTCAGGAGAAGTATGTGTGCCTTTTGCCACAGCTGGAGAGGCTGGGCTATACCCAGGCTGGGCTGGGCAGGGAGCGGGTACCACTCACCCTCCCTCCCGGACACACGGATGGTGCCTGATTCAGACAGGCCGTGCAAAATGCTGAGCAGTACCTCCAGCGCCCAGCAGGTGTCAGCAAATGTGGGCTACTGTTTGCCATTCGCAGAGAGCTTTAAGTGTAAGCGTCCTAAGAGATGTTTGTGTTCTTGCCCATTGCCATCGCAGGTGCCTAGGACAGGACCTGGTTCATGGTAGATGCTCAATTAAATGCTGCCTGGATGAATACACGAGTGGGTTTTTCTTGGCTGGACTTGATGGGACCTTGGCCAGGCTGCCGACGCTTCTGGAGGAGGGCTGTGTCTGATTCACGACCGTGCCTCTGAAGACTGCCTTGGAGCCTCACTCCTGCACTGGGCAGCTGAGGAGGATCCAGCCCTGAGGGTTAATAAAGTGTGTGAGCCTCCTGCCGCTGTGCCCTGTGACTGAGGTGCTGGTCCCCTGCACACACACCCATAACGCATTCTCTCATGCACACACACATGACAGCTAGATATTGCACTAACAGCCCCTCCTGAACTCCTTGCATCTCCCATGATTTCTGGCCTTGAGGGTGGGCAGAATCACTGACTAGAGAGTTGGAGGGTCCCCTTCCACCAAAGTCCTCTCTCTCTGACAACTCAGAAAGTAGACGAAGCTGCCCTGGGGGACCAGGCACCTTCAGGGTTTCCAGGGATTTTCCCCAGTGCAGTGTTGATGCTGGAGGGACAGAGGACTGGACTCTTGAGGGAGACAGAATGTGCTGGGAGGGAGATAAGAAGTGCCAGAGAGCCCTCCCTCCCTCCCACCCTGTGCCCTGATTCAGCAGATGCCCTTTGGCACAGGTTCACCTAGGGGCTCTGCTGAAGAGATCACAACTCCCAGGGGGTGTCTCTAGGCTTTCTTTTTCCCTGAACTGGATCTCATGGGATTCCTTCTTCCTCTTCATTGAACACATTCTTTAAGAACATCTGGTTTAGACATCTTATTGCTCCTCTGGGGAAATGAGGCTCAGAGAGGGGCAGGGAGCTACCCATAGTCACGCAGTATGTTGGTGGCAGTTCAGGACAGCCTGGATCTTCTGACTCTGTCATGAGTCTTTTTCTGATGCCGGTGGTCAGGACAATCCAGCCAAGGGTGCCTGGTCCTGGGCTGTGTGCCGTGGGGATCTGGCCTCAGTGCTGAGAGGGTCTTGGTGCCAAGCAGCTGCTTTTGTCTCATGTCTGGCTTTTATTTCTTGGTCTTAGTGATTTCAATTTCAGGAGCATTTTCTTTGTGTGTGTTTTTATTCTCTCATCTCTCATTGTGCTTTCTTTCTGGGTAATCCGAGGCTTGCAGGCAGCTAACTACGATGTGTACATTCAAATGAAATGCAATAAAACATAATTGAATGTATTTCTTTCATGTCTGAGCAGAGGATTAATCTCCCTGGCACATTCTATTTCCTCTGTGCTCCCTCTGCTTTGCATCTGAGTATTTCCCTCTCCTTCCTAGAATCTCTGGGATCTGAGGAGCCCTGAAGCCCCAGCTCATTGGAAATACGCAAATGACCCTGATATTACAGCCTCAGTCTTCATGATCTATGGGTGATGTTCCTGGAGCAGTGGAGAGGGAGCTGCCAGCCTCCACATGGGCCTGGGAGGGCCACCGGCCCAGGGAGTGGGGAGGGTACAGGGTCTCTGCCAACAGTGAGCATGGAGAGTGTCCGTGGGCAGGGCTGAGGGGTCTTCTGTGGACTCACCTGTCAGTTATGCAGGGGTCCCTAAGTGACACCATCAGGCTTGCACACACACACTGGGAACAGGCAGGTCCTTCTCTTGCTCTGGAGTTGAGGCTGGATGTTTATGATCACGAATTTCAGCAAAAGCAGCCAGTGTGCTTTCCAAGTGAGTGGAGAGATTGGTAGGGAAGCCCCAGGTGTGACCATGAATTGTGGGTTCAGCTCAGCTAGGAGACTGAGGATGGAGCTGAGCAGGAAGATTCCACTTCCTGAGATTACTTGCTACGTGACCTTGGTGAATGACCCAACCCCCGAGCCTCAGTTTTGCCATATGTACTATGGGTGTATATCAGGACACTGTACAACAGGCTGTAGGGAGGATTAATGAAATGATCCTTGTTTTGGGTTGGCCAACATTTTTGTTCAAGTTTTTCCATAAGGTGCTATGGAATAAAATGTCAGCATGATGCCTGATACATAGCGGATCCTGAATAAATGGAAGCTAGTGACATTCATTTGTTCACCCATTCATTCATCAACCCTGCCCACCTTGAGGGTTACTATGTGCTGAGCTGTGTGCCAGTAGCTCACGGATTAGTGGTGAGACGGAATGGTGGTGTTGGAGAAGACTCTTGAGAGTCCCTTGGACTGCAAGGAGATCCAACCAGTCCACTCTGAAGGAGATCAGCCCTGGGATTTCTTTGGAAGGAATGATGCTAAAGCTGAAGCTCCAGTACTTTGGCCACCTCATGCAGAGTTGACTCATTGGAAAAGACTCTGATGCTGGGAGGGATTGGGGTCAGGAGGAGAAGGGGACAACAGAGGATGAGACGGCTGGATGGCATCACTGACTCGATGGACATGAATCTGAGTGAACTCCGGGAGTTGGTGATGGACAGGGAGGCCTGGTGTGCTGCAATTCATGGGGTCGCAAACTAGTCGGACATGACTGAGCGACTGAACTGAACTGAACTGAACTGAAACAAGCTCCACAGAAGGGATATCAGCTGGGTTTTCTGGGACAAGTAGCAAAGGGAATCAGAGAAAGCCTCCTGGAGGAGGGGACACCTGAGCTGAAGAATGCGGGGAGTTAGGGACCAGGGGGTGGTCTGGAGGCCGGAAGCTTTAGTCTGGAGGGAGGCGAGGCTGGGAAGGTGGGTTGAGCAGGTGGTGCTGGGAGCCATGGATGGTTCTGGAGCAGGGGAGGCCTGGGGTCAGAAGGGGGGCTCTCAGGGATGGGAGACCTGAGCAGAGAGTGTGCTCCTCCCTGGGGATCGTGTCCCTCCCGGCCTTCCCGCCTCTTGGGCCTCCATCTGGGGCTCCCCAGAGTGACTCTCATGCTCTGTCCTCCGGTGTGACCTCAGGGACCGCTGGCTGGGGACGACATGCCCCTAGTTCCCGGCTGTGGCGGGGCCCCTGGTCCTCCTCCCTTCACCCTGTACCATTGTCCTGTTTCCCACAAACCTTCTCTGAACACAATAAACTTGGCCAGTTCTTCTCCCTGCATCCCTTCTTCCCACCAGTATTTACTGAGCAGCTACGATATGCCAGGCCCTGTTTTAGGGACCACAGCAGTGAACAAAGCAACGATATCCTTGGCCCTGAGCTCACTGCCTCCTGGGGGACACAGAAGTCCCTGAATGACCTGGAACCTGTCCTGTGATCAGTGTGCCCAGGACGAGGTTCCCAGGGCTCAGCAGACTGTGCCAGGGTTTGGCCTTGTCAGGACGGTCAAGGAGAGCTTCCTTGAGATCTGAGGGGTGAAGGGAGAGGAGGGGAAACTCTGGGAAGATGGGGGGGAAGCGTGTACTTTGGGCCATGAAAACAGCTTGTACAAAGGCCCTGTGGTGGGAGGCAGGTGAATTCAGGGCCTGAGTGGTGGAGCTCGAGGCTGAAAGGAGACATGAGGGAAATGCAAGAAGCTGGTGGGAGCAGTGGGAGGAACAGAGGACACCGCAGGGCTCCTGGAGGAGCGGCCGCCTCCAGTGCAGCCAGGACCCGGGACCAGGCGTGGGGGAAGGTCACGGTCCCTGGGGCTGCCCCTCTTTGGTCTTTCCCTTCCTCACCTTCCAGGTGTAAGAGTTTTCCTCTTGCTTTTCCTTCCACTGTGTTTTCCATCCCTCCCCTCCTCCTTAGGGATGCACCCCTAAGGGACAAGGAATACAGGAGCCCAGAGAGGGAGTTGGATTTCCCACAGCCACACAGCGATCTTGGGCCGAGCTGGAGGTGGTTCCCTGAGCAGAGTGTTCCTTCCACATGGTGCCCGCTGCCCCGGGACAACACAGCAGGGAGCTGAGGCCTCTGCCTTGCAGGTCCTGGGCTAATGACTCAGGCACTCCCTGAACCAATATTTAAAGAGACATGTGGTTACAGTGTAATTTTTTTCAGAGGATTCACAGAGAAATTGATAAATGGGTCCTGTCCCTTCCCAGGGGATTTTAGATTTCCTTTTTCTTTTTTCTTCCACTTAAAAACAAAACAAAACAAAACAAAACAAAACCTGACTGTCTCCCTCACAGAGATTTCCTCTCTGCCACAGTATCTGGAGTTACCAAAGAAAACTCGCTGGGGGCCCCTCTCAGGATGTGCCCTGGGTTGACTGTGCCCTGCAAAGGCGGATGTCCGGAGGCTGCAGAGGCTCAGGGCTCCTTGCCTCGTCCCCTCTGGTGCCGTGGGCTTCTTGCCGCCCACTCCAGGGAGTGATGAATCTCTTTTTGCTTCAGTGGTCTTATCTCTAAAATGAGGATAACATCACTTGCCTCTCAAGATGCCTGGGATGTCACAGATCAACCCTTTGAAAGGCTCTGGCGCTTTGTGAATCATTGAGAAATTAGTAAATACATGATGCATTATAACTGTGGGATTCATAGACAACCACGGGATTTATGAAAAGGCACATTTCTGCCACACGTGAGGCAGAGCGGATGAGAGTGGGGATACAGGCTGGAGGTGGTTAGTGGGGCCTGGCCTTCTTTCCACCTGTCCATAGGCCCCTACTTTAGAGACAATATCAGATCACATCAGAGGACTTGAAGGATGTGAGGTATAGATAGGGTCCTCCCCCGTGGGGCCTGGCACACACGATCACACACATGTGCCCTTGCACACCCTGGGTGGGAGGCAGAGAGCCTGTTTTTAGAGATGGAGACACTGTCATTCTTGTCATTTCTGAAGGTACACTGGGATGACAGCGTTTGGGTGGCGGAGGGCAGCTGCCATGGGGAATATTCCAGAGGCGTTTCTGTGGCTTAGGAGGGGTCCCCAGGCCATGCCCCAGGGGTCTGCGCAGTGGGTTGGTCGGGGGGATCTACTTCTAGAGGTCCTACTGTGTGTCCGGCTGTGCACAGGCCTCGCATCTGTGAGTCATGGCACCCGCAGCTCCCCAAGGGGTAAACGTCATCAAGGCCATGGCTTTTGCAGATGAGGAAACCTGCTAATTGGCCAATGCTGGACCTTTTATGTCACTCTGGTGGCCTCTTTAATGATGCTTTCAAAGGAGGAGTTTTACTCTCCCCTCCTGGTCCTCTTCCCGATTCTTGCAGAAGCAGGAAGAGGAAGGCTGTGCTGCACTGGGATTCCAGCCTCCACACCTGCCCACATCACACACTTCCTGATTCTTGTCTCCTTGGACCTTTCCAGGCCCCAGAAATGCGAGGCATCAGTGGGGAAAAGAACAACAACAAAAAAGACTCATCAGTTTTGCCAAAAACTCTTTCTGGATAACCCACAATTATGTCAAGCTCTTAACAGAGTTCTCACGATAGAATGAATCTTCTTTCATACCTTGATCTTATCTGCTGGATAAATAAATTCTATCAAACCTCTTGAAGCCAACTGTCAAAGTAAGGCATTTCAGGGGAGATAGATCTCTGACTCTGATGGCAAAATTCATTTGATTTGATTCTTTAATTCAGTTTCTCTGCAAAACCTGGAGCTGAAATTTTAGAGCCTGTTCACCCCTAATGGTTTTCCTCACTTCTCCCACCTTCTCTGCTCCCCATGCCCCATCCTCTGTCTCTTACAAAATAATGCAGCAAAGAATTGCTGCAGAAGTAGTGATAACCGTTTGGTTTTTTTGCAACAATTTCTAGCACGGAAATGGGAAAGCACAAAGCCTGTTTCTCCAGTTTGGGGAAGGAGGCGCTGGCTGTCAAAGGCTCCAGGAGCCCAGGGGGCTGTGCACGGGGTGGGCAGGGTTTCTGACCTGGAGTCTGTGCCAGCAGGATTGAGAAGCAGGGGCCATCTGGGGAGAAGATGGAGCCTTGTTTCTTTGAATAATCTTTTCCTCTAGTCCCTGCTCTCCACCCAGCACCATCTTCCACTTCCATCTCCATGTAACTTCAGAACCTTACCTTGTATTTGAAAAGCACTTTTAAATCCATTAGTTTCACTTAGTCATTAATTTACTCCTTCCCCTCATTCATCTACATTATTCACTTCATGACAATCATGGGACTGCTGAGGGACTGTGACTCATGTGGAGCTCTGGGGGTCAGATGCAACAAGATACAATGTTCACCTTTATTTATTTATTTTTTTTGTATTTATTTATTTTTTTACACGAACTCCCAAACATGAACCTTTAGAAGTCCAGAGTCTGATACTGGAGACAGGGATGTAGACAAATAGCCTTGACTCTGTGTGTTGAGGGTTATGAGAGACGTGAGCTGGGCACATAGATCAGTTGGGATGTACTGAGTATCGAGTAATAGAAAATTCAACAACAGGGACTCAAGTTATTGAGATGTGAAATGATTGAGGCCAAAAAGACTTCTGGAGGGAGGTAGTCCTAAGGTGGGACAGATATTCAGTGATGCCAAAAAACCAAGGTCTTTCCCTTTTTCTCAATATTGTCATTGACCATTCTGGACTTTTCCTCATGGTTGCAGGGTGGCTGCCACAGCTCCAAACATCATGTCTTGCATTGCAGCATTCAAGTTGAGAAGAAAGGAGTACAGTGAGGCAGAAAAAGCATTTCTCAAATGTAGTCCCTCCAACAGTAGCTTTCCCGTCGTACCTCAATAGCCATATCTGTATCTGGGTCACTTACGTACTCCCAAAACAGTGTCTGGAGAAGGGGGATGGAGCACCAGGTCTGTCTACATTCCTGGGCTGGGGAGGCCAGCCAGCTCTGAGCCTGTTGCTGCAGAACAAATCTAGGCTTCTGTGAAAGAAGGAAGGAGGGGTAGGCTGCTGGGCAGGCAGCCACAGACGTCTGCCACTTTCTCATCAGTGCTTGTGGCTACGTGTCCTGGACAGTGTGGGGTCCGGGGTGGTGGCCCAGCCTGAGCCTTGGGGGGAGAAAGCCCTGCTCTGAGCCTATGTCCCCTGTGGGCTGATCAAGGGTGTGTCAGCAGCCAGGAGCCATGGCAGCAATTAGCCCCATCTGTGAAATGGGCACATGTGCTTCTTTTTTTTCAGTCCTGGGGTGATAACAGCAGGCACATCAGTTCACACAATGAGCACTTTCTGTGTGTGCTGGGCACCCTTCACTTGCATGTACTCCCTTAATCCTCATTGCTACCCTGCGAGGAGAGAGTTGTTTTCACCCCCATCATTTTACAGCCAAGGAAACTGAGGCTAAGGGGTGACCCCAGGTGAGTGAGGGCAGACTGGGCTCCAGCTCTGACCCCCTGCAGGCCCCTGGGTGGAGCTCAGGCAGGTTGGTGCTCAGCAAACCCCTCCTCTGACTGTCACCTGGTCCAGGCTGGTGGCTGGGGCTGACCTCTCTCCTGACCCTTCTCTCTATTCCTCCTGGAGCTAGAGGGCCCCAGGACCTGCCTGGGATGTGAGGAGATTTACCCACCATCCCTACTCCGCCTCCTCCCCAGGACGGTGAGTGGACAGGTTCCGTGTCCTGGCTGACGGGGACACGTGACTATGAACCTGGGGTCCCAGTGTCTTAGCTGTGAATCGGCAACTCGCATTCTTGGTGAAACAATGCGTGTGTATGCAGAGCATAAGCATATGCTAATGATGGTTAATTGCATCCACATTTACAGATGGGTCAAAATATGCAAAGCCATCTGACAATTACACACCTACAGCAGATCACAGTTAGTAACTGCACACCAGACTCCTGGCCAGCACCGTGACGCAAGCTTGGACACCAAGCATGAGATGAAACTGCTGCCCAGCCCTGTGGGGGGCCTTGGCTATCACCCCCTTGGCCCCCTGCTCAGACCTATGCCCATCCCCACCATTTCCGGTCTTTCTGGTCCTCCTGACTCTAAGACAGACAAACCCTGTGGGGGATGGAAGTGGGAAAGACCCTGAAGACCACAGAGAGGGGACTTCCCCTTCCTGGACGGGGAAACTGAGGCTTCCCCCATCATTCTCACACCCAACAGTGTGCTGAGTGGCTGCCACCTGCCAGACTCTGCTCCAGGCACCGGGATGAGCTGATGTTCCCTTTGGGGAGACAGCAGTGCCAGGTGGTGATGGGCCACATGCAGAGGCTGGAAGTGGGCAGCGGGAGAGACTGATGGGAGGGGGCAGCAGGGGCCCAGGAAGACCTCGCTGAGCAGGTGACACTGAGCAGACAGCTGAAGGCTGAGCCATGCTGGCCCCCGGGGGGAAAGTGTGCAGAGGCTTGGCGGGTGGGAGACCGAGCCCCCCTAGGGAGGATGCCCCTCCATTTACTCTCGGGTTCTGAAAATGTTTGTCTCTGGGTCACAGGCTGGGCCACCATGCTGAGGGCAAGGAAAGCACAAAGGAGCAAGGGTGGGTCCCCAGCCTCAGGAACTCCTTAGGGACTTGGGGGTTAGACAAATGA
>SJYX01022035.1:332482-359534 GCA_006410675.1 Oreotragus oreotragus
GATCCAGGGTAAGGTGGGAAATCCAGCTGCATAAGGGAGGAACAAGGGTGGTAATGAAGGCTTCAACTCCCTGCTCTGGGTGGAGGTCCCTGTTTTGGGGGGCTAGGGTCAAAGAAGAGTGGGGGGGGGCAGGGTAGGGGGTGCAGCTCTGTCTCACTGGAGAGAGTTCTCAAGCACTGGCCAGGATGGTCTCCTTGGAAGCCTCTGGGATCTCCCTTTGGGCAGCTCAGTGGCCTGGACGGGTCAGCCAGTTGCCCATATAACAGAGGCCAGAGGCTCACAGACGGGAACTGATGCCCTGGACAGCAGGCTCAGGGCTGCTGGCTCTGCCCCGTGCAGAGACAACGAAAGGCTCTCTAGAGTCTGCTGGGAAGGTCCCAACACCTCTGGCTGATGCCAGAACTCAGGCCCCCAAGACCAGGCCTCAGTGCACCCCTCCTCCAACTTCCCTTCCAGCCAAGAGGGAATTCCTGGCTGGACAGTGGATGAGCATATGAAACAGAAGGTGCTCCCAGAGCCACTGAGCCAGGACTAACAGCTCTCCAAGGACTCACAGTCCCCCTGAGGCTGGCGCTATCTCAGCCCCACCTCGAAGTTGCAGAGGTGAAATGGAGGTGCCAGGGTTTACGGCAAGGATTTCAACTCCCATGTCTTCCTCCAAGTCCGCAGCAGCCACTGGCTCTGCCTCTTAAGCGTCATCTTCTCTGCATGGTTCATCCATTCGATAGTCTTTATTGGGCCCTGCCTCTTGCTGGTGCTGAGGTGGCAGCAGGGGCAAACCTGGCCAGCCCTGCGGGTGGGGCCCTGCCGGGGGTGGGGAGGTTGCTCTAGAACCCCTGGGTGATTCCAACCGGAAGTCAGAGGTCTAGAGATTGCAGAAGAGTCCTAGCTATGACTTCCTGTCTATCTACCCATCCATCTATCCCTCATCTATCTATTATCTGCCATCTATGTATATCTGCATCCACATCTCTCCATTGCAGTGAGGTGCATCGCATTCTGCTTTGCACTGTTTACCCATCACATCAGCCACCAACTCCATGAAGGAAGCTTCCAGTCTCTCTCTCTCTCTTTTTTTTTTTTTTGTATGAGGTGAATGATCCCAGAGGTAAATCCCAGCAGAGCTGAGACTAAATCCCAGCTTTGTCCCTGATCTCACACCGCTTCCACCTTCCAGAGCTCCAGAAGCTGCTGTGCTGCCTAATGTCCTGTGATGCTAACGTCCTGAGGGTCCAGAAGTGCCCCATCAAACTGTCCTGTTCTGTATCTCTTACAATTGCAATAACTATCTTAAGCTCTGCATTCATAATCCACAGTGATTTTAACCTTTCATCATCTGACTTTGCTTAACCTGCTCTGACTCTCATCTGTGAGTGTTGCTTTCAGAGAATCTGTGAAAAGACACTGTGCCCCCAGAATGCCCAGCCAGTTCCCCCCCACCTCCAGCCTGAGCCCTCCTGCCTCCCTTCGAATCCCGTCCAAACCGTCTTCAGCTGCTCCTTTCTCCAGGGACCACTTCAGACTTTCTGAGTTTATGGCTGTCACATAACGTGATTAGCCATGACGATGGCAATTAGAACAATCATGCTGGGCCATAAACTTCCACAGGATTTAGGACTGACACTGAGTTTCTGGAGCTAAGGCAGTTGCCAGCCACCCCTGACAGCTTCCACCCAGCAGACAGTGCTGGCCACCGACCCAAAGGGTGCTGTCCCTCTGGACCAGTGCTGCCCTGTGCAGCGGGGCCCCTGCAGGGGCGAACCCCACATCTGGATGTTACACATCAAGCCCTCAGCACTGTAAAGGTCAGCTCTCAATAGAGCAGGAAGAGCAGGGACTGGGGAGCAGATTGCTGGGGTTCAAGGCCTGGCTTCAGCACTTCTGAGCTGTGCAACCTTGGATGAGTTTCTAAACCTCTCTGGGCTTCAGTATCTTTGTCTGTAAATTGAGGAGTGAGCAGCAATTCTTCCTCTGTGCAACTGTTGAACCAAGTAAGTGAAACAGTGCGTGTCAAGGGCTGAGCACAGAGTCAGCTCTCACTATTCCGGGCCCCAAGGGGGTGCCTCTAAAGATCTCTCTGCCACCACTGTACTTAGCATTGAGAAACTGAGGCCAAGAAACACTAAATTAAACATTTGAGAACAAGACAGTATATGACCGTGCTAAATTATGCAGGACGGACAATTAGAGAACAAAACGATCAGTAATAAAGGGCTAATTGGGCAGGACAGACGCTCAGCGAGCCCAGAACCTGAGATGCAGCCTGGGACAGGATGGCCTCGCCAAGGCCCAGCGCTCTTGGTAAAAACATCAAATTTTCTTTTAATATAACTCATACTTACTGTAAAACCCTGAATATGTGCAAAATTGTATGTAAAGCACTGGTTTCTCACCTCCAAAGACAGAAGCTAATGCTTTTTCTCACTATTTTTCTATTTATCAGTTCAGTTCAGTTGCTCAGTTGTGTCCAACTCTTTGCAACCCCATGAATTGCAGCACGCTAGGCCTCCCTGTCCATCACCAACTCCCGGAGTTCACTCAAACTCACTTCCATTGAGTTGGTGATGCCATCCAGCCTTCTCATNTTCAGTTCAGTTGCTCAGTTGTGTCCAACTCTTTGCAACCCCATGAATTGCAGCACGCTAGGCCTCCCTGTCCATCACCAACTCCCGGAGTTCACTCAAACTCACTTCCATTGAGTTGGTGATGCCATCCAGCCTTCTCATCCTCTGTCGTCCCCTTCTCCTCCTGCCCCCAATCCCTCCCAGCATCAGAGTCTTTTCCAATGAGTCAACTCGGCATGAGGTGGCCAAAGTACTGGAGTTTCAGCTTTAGCATCATTCCTTCCAAAGAAACCCAGGGCTGATCTCCTTCAGAGTACATATTTTCATATTTCATTTCCTATTGGTGTGACTGTGTTCTGATCATTTTCTCTCCCCATCATCAGTGAGGGAGGGACCCTCCATCTTAAGTAGAATGAAATGGCTAAACACACAGTGGACAGGTGTGAGGGACAGCAGCTTATTAGTCTTGTATACGCACGGCCTGGGAGAGGAGGATGTTTCCTGCCGTGCGGGACCACACGAGGTTTGCACTCGGGAGCAGTGAACCAGGAGGGGCAATGGGAGGCAGGCTTAGTAGTAGCAAGCAGGTGAGGTGCCTCCTGGTCCCCACGGAGGATGTGACAGGTTTGATTGAATAAACTCCACTCTGGCTGGCAGCTGTAGTCTATCAGGTGAGGATCTGGGGGAGCACAGCTGCTCTGGCTGATTGGGGAACTAGCTGGATGGGGGGCTTTTCTGCTGGACGGGGCATATCTGGCAGGAGTGGGGAAACTCTGGGTGGGCCTTTGAGGTCCTGAGAAGGTCAAAGATGTTGAGGCAGCAGATGAAAGCTTTGGGCTTCTAATACAGACTGTCAGGATAAACAGGGGTGTGCTCTGATAACCTCCTCCCTCTCCTGAAACAACAGAGCTGGTGTCACGTGTCCACTACGCTGAGTGAGGAGGGCTTTGTTCATCACAGACCCCCAGGGATTCAGGCTGATGGAAGCACCTTGGGATGCTGGCGTTCCCACATGTGGCTCTTAGGCCACCTCAGGAAGGAGGAGGGACAGGAGTTTGAACTCTGGGTCTGAAGTGCTCCCTCCTCCCTCCCAGAAGTAACATTCCCCACCTCTAATCCCCTCTATACATGTCTCCTTGGCCAAAGCGAGGAGGCCTGGCCTGATGTGAAGGCCACAGATGTGCCATTCTGCTGGGGGTGGGGCAGAGGAGGGTGGGTGCTGATAAATCCCAGCCATACCCTTCACATGCCACACATGCCAACTTGGGTCTTTCTTACCTGAAACTCTGCTCTGACCAATTATCCATTTTTAAATACATTTTTGGGAACACAGTTGATCCTTGAACACTATGGGCTTGAATTGTGGGGATGGATAATTTTTGATAATAAATACTATGGTTCTACAGGGTCACTGGAAACAGTGACAGACTTTATTTTCTTGGGCTCCAAAATCACTGCAGATGGTGACTGCAGCCATGAAATCAAAAGACATTTGCTCCTTGGAAGAAAAGCTATTACCAACCTAGAGAGCATATTAAAAAGCAGAGATGTTACTTTGCCAACAAAGATCCGTCTAGTCAAAGCTATGGTTTTTCCAGTTGTTGTGTATGGATGTGAGAGTCGGACCATGAAGAAAGCTGAACACCGAAGAACTGATTCTTTTGAACTGTGGTGTTGGAGAAGACTCTTGAGAGTCCCTTGGACAGCAAGGAGATCCAACCAGTCCATCCTAAAGGAAATCAGTCCTGAATATTCATTGGAAGGACTGATCTTGAAGCTGAAACTCCAATACTTTGGCCACCTGATGAGAAGAGCTGACTCATTTGAAAAGACCCTGATGCTGGGAAAGATTGAGGGCAGGAGGAGAAGGGGACAACAGAGGATGAGATGGTTGGATGGCATCACTGACTCAATGGACATGAGTTTGAGCAAGCTCCAGGAGTTGGTGATGGACAGGGAGGCCTGGCGTGCTGCAGTCCATGGGGTCGCAAAGAGTCAGACACGACTGAGCGACTGAACTGAACTGAACTTACCCTCAGCATCCACACTGCAGTTCACCGTTAATGCTGGGGTGTCTCCTCTTTCTAGACTCCGAGCCTCTCCCTGTTGCTGAGACATGGGGCTCTGGTGGACATTTGCTGAGGCAGTGAGCACCCTGAATGCTGGCTCGGCTCCCCATGTGAAATGCTGTCCTCAATGAGATGCTGTCCTTTGCTGGCCACAACAATCCTATACAGTGGCTTCTAGTGAAAGTGAAAGTTGCTCGGTCCTGTCCAACTCTTTGCAACCCCATGGACTATACAGTCAATGGAATTCTCCAGGCCAGAATACTGGAGTGGGTAGCCTTTCCCTTCTCTAGGGAATCTTCCCAACCCAGGGATCTAACATAGGTCTGCCACATTGCAGGCGGATTCTTTATCAGCTGAGCCACAAGGGAAGCACAGCGGCTTCTAGGGACAACCCTGTTCTCACAGCGGGTCGCAGGCCTGGCTCAGAAACCACCCAGCTTCATACAGATGCCCAGGGCTGAGCTGGGGCTCCCAGCCGGCTCCTCAGGATTCAGGGTGGGGCTCTGAGGGCTCCCGACAGGGTTCTCATGCAGATGTGACTCTTCTAGGCCATTCCAGACAGAGCTTGGATACTGACTAGAGTATGAGGTGACCGCACCACGCCACTGCCAGCACTGAGGGTCTTACTAATGTCCTGGGGAGACATGGATCGTCAGTGATTCCATTTGCATTTTTCCTCCCCATTCTGAGCTCTGAGCTGCTCCCTCTTGGGGTTGCATGGACCGGGGGAGACCAGGACAGGCCCTCTCCCGCTTCCACAGTCCTCTCTTCCACCGCATTCCTCGCAGGTCTGTTCTTCCACCAGAGACCCCTGACCTTCATGCCCTTATCCCAGGACGCAGGCGCTGCACGTTTCCCCAGGTGCACAGGCAGCTGGAAGGATGGTGCTCACGCGGGCGGTGGGGCGCCGAGCTCATCCAGGTGAGCCTTCCTGTGGGCTGGGACGGGCGCCCCCTGGTGGTCCAGTTACTCAGTTCAGTTCAGTCGCTCAATCGTGTCCGACTCTGCGACTCCGTGGACGGCAGCACGCCAGGCTTCCCTATCCATCACCAACTCCCGGAGCTTACTCAAACTCATGTCCATTGAGTCAGTGATGCCATCCAACCATCTCATCCTCTGTCGTCCCCTTCTCCTCTCGCCTTCAATCATTCCCAGCATCAGGGTCTTTTTAAATGAGTCAGCTCTTTGCATCAAGTGGCCAAAGTATTGGAGTTTCAGCTTCAACATCACTCCTTCCAATGTATATTCAGGATTGATTTCCTTTAGAATGGACTGGTTAGATCTCTTTGCTGTCCAAGGGACTCTCAAGAGTCTTCTCCAACAGCACAGTTCAAAAGCATCAAATCTTCGGTGCTCAACTTTCTTTATAGTTCAACTCTCATATCCATACATGGCCACTGGAAAACCATAGACTTGACTAGACGGACTTCTGTTGGCAAAGTCCAGTTACTAGAAGGAATCTCTTGCCCTGGGCTGATGGAGCACCAGCTGCATTCGTAAACATTTTGTCTCCCGACATGTCTACCTCTGGAGCATCACTGATGCCATTGATACCTATATCCTGTAAATATTCCTTCCCTACCCACAGCTTCTCTGTCGCGTCCAGGCCAGGCCCCCATCATTGCTCACTGGCACTCCTGCAGCAGCGTCCATCCTTGACATGCTGCTTCCAGTCTCCCCGTCAACCGCCCATTCTCCGCTCGGCCGCTAGAGGGAGCTTCAAAAGCATGCTCCAGTACTCTGCGTGGGTTTCCAGTGTACTTGTCCCAAGTCCTTACCTGACTTTGAAGCCTAGGGCAGTCTGACTCAGCCGACCTCTACACCTGCCCCGTTCCCTCCATTCCTTGAGGGATGGTGCAGTTACACAGGCCTTTTTTTTCTGCCAGTCGAACCTCCAAGCCTTTGCAGGTGCTGTTGCTCTGTCTGGAGCATCCTCCAGATATCTCACCTGATTGACTTCTAAGCGTCCATTAGGTCTCAGCATAGAAAAGCCACTCTCTCCAGGAAATCAAGTATCTTCCCAACCCAGAAGGACCACTGGAACCACCAAGGATATCCGTCTCCCTCTGCAAAGGCTCTCCTGGCTAAGGAAGTCACTCTGACCTCAGTTTCCTCCCTCCTTCCAGTGCCTTTGGAGCAACTTTGGCCCCGCCCCCTGCGTAGCCAAGACGCATCTCTGCTCACAATCTGGCTGTAGAGTTCCTTTGGGCACCTCTGCCTTTACACTGAATGGTCTTAGTTTTTGCTGGCATTGGCCCCCTTTTCCTGGGCAGAGATCTTGCGGACTCAGAGCCCTGGGCTAGATGGAAAAAGAATAAGAAATAAAACCCTTTCATATCAGAGAGACATTGAGGATGGTCCGTTATGAAATGAAGGGCACTAACTCTTAGCTAAAACATAATTTGGCTAAATAACAGGCTCACATCACCTCCCTGTAGTCACCCCAGGCACTTTTTCCTCCTTCTTCTTCCTGCTTTCCCCTCCTCTTTAAGATGCTTTCTTTTTACTTCATTTGGCTTGACTAGGAGACATCAGTTTTTGCAACATCATTTTCATGAAGATCTACCTGGGAAAGATTAGAGATAAACCCAGCAGAGCTGACAGCATAGCTCTATTCACAGGAACCAAAGAAACCACTTTACAAATTGAAAAAAAAAAAAAAAAGATTAGAAATTAGANTTTCTTTTTACTTCATTTGGCTTGACTAGGAGACATCAGTTTTTGCAACATCATTTTCATGAAGATCTACCTGGGAAAGATTAGAGATAAACCCAGCAGAGCTGACAGCATAGCTCTATTCACAGGAACCAAAGAAACCACTTTACAAATTGAAAAAAAAAAAAAAAAAGATTAGAAATTAGAACTCCAGTCACAGCTGGAGATGGAGGGAGAGGTGACCTGGGGGCGGGGGCCACCCTGACCCTCTCAAGCTTCTCTCCAGCCTCATCTCTCCAGTCTCCCCTCCCTTCCCCTCCCTAACCCAGTGCTTCACACGGAACCTTGAAAGGTTAGTGATCATAACACATGTTTATTGAGAACATAGCATGTTCCAGATGCTGAGCTGAGTACTATCACCTAGACACCTTATTCACTCACTGCATATACCTTCTTTCCTCCATTCATTGGGCATTTACCGGTTGTTGGGCTGGAAAGCAAGCCAACATTTATTGAGCAACTATTGTGTGCTGACAACCTCAGTTTATTCCTTCAAGGATCCATTCTTACAGTCAAGGAAGTCAGGGCTCATGGCTCAGGGCTGAGGTCCCACACTACCTGCTCTGGGTCTCTTGGCCACCCAAGAGACCAACACAGCTGTCATCCACCCCTCTTTCTCCAGTACAGAGGCTCCTAGTCTGCTCAGGGAACAATATTATTGTAATTGCTGCTACTGTTGTGATTGTCACACCCTATCAAGAACAATAGCAGCTACACATCTTTTTATGCCGGGCATAGTTACCATCTGCTCCTAAGAAGACCTTTGACACATACTAACTGTGTAAGGCAGGCCTTGGCCCTGGAGACAGACACGCATCAGCAAGGCTAAGGGTTTGTTCAGGGCACCAGTGAGCTGGGTCTGGCCCATTGCCTTCGCTGGGCTTGGATGCCAGGGTGTGTGACGTCTACGAGAGCCAGAAGGGCCTGCAGGTGAGTAAGAAGCTGAGAAAGCCTGACTGCAGAAGCAAGAATGAGACAGAAGGGCAGATGAGCCAAAATGAGACCCACCAGGGGAGAGGATGGACAGGGCGCCGTGGCCCTCAGACCTGAGTCAGGTCCAAGTCCAGTAAGTTCTGCAGGACCCCCAGGAACCAGTGCCCACCCCGCCCCCTTTTCTTTTCCTTAAACTAGATGGTGTTTTCTGTTTCATACAAAGAGCCCTGACTGAATGCCAAGAAAACCTGTTTATTTTTAAAATCTGCATTTAAAAAAGCTCCGTTTCTAACAATGAGTGTCTCTCACTTGGAGAGCCCTCATAAATAACAGAAAGGAAGTTTTTGTAAACCTTTATGGAAATGAAGCCCACAATCTGGGCACCCACTTGTTTAACAAGTGATAATTAACTGCTGACAATATACTTTCAGCATGTTTATCATTAGGAAGTAATCAAAGAGATCCTTGCGCTGGGAGTCCGGTCTCATCTGCGGAGCTCAGCGCCTCTGAGGACGGATGCAGAGTTAGTCCCCGGGGTCTGCTGCTCCCTGCCAGCTGGTATTCGGATCCCAGAAGCAGCACTTGTGTTTCATATCCCTGGGATGTCTGCGCTCCACAGACTCCTGGCAGTTCCCAGAAGGCGGCCCCTCTCTAGGGGATCATCCCCTCCTCTGGGCATCCCTGAAGACGCCTGGACCCAGAGCAGGGACTTGGCACCTGCCCCTTGTGCAAGGAGGGGGACTCTCATCTCCACAGCCCCTGCTAGGCCTTGGGTCCTGCAGGGGTCCTAGCCCATCCTTCACTTGACAGAGGAGGAAACTGATGCTCAGAAAGGTAGAGTCATTTGCTCAAGGGCTCGCAGCTTGGTGATGAGCCAGATGAGGATGTGAGCTCTGACCCCCACCTGACCCCAAGCCTGGGCCACCCCCACCCTACACCCAATTTCCTCTCTTCAATGAGCTCAACTGCTCTGTGCCTCAGTTTCCTCATTTGTAAAATGAGGATAAAGCTATTATTCTCTTTAGGAGGGCTTTTGAGGTTGAAATTAAACTGATATATACACTACCCACACACACTCACAGCACTTAGCTTAGTGCATGGCACAAAGTGTTAGTTATAATGCTCATTAATTATTATTAATAATATACTATTAATAGTATCAAGGAAATACTGATACTAGTATCAATTAATTATATAAACAATATTAGCAGTGTAGCGTACTGCTCTACTAGGCAAACTTCTTTCCTCCAATCCATGAGTCAGTTGCCTCTGCCCGCTTTAATCCGAGCTGTGTCCCTTTGGGACTCCGTCCAGAACTCCAGAATCCACTTACAAGGGGGCTTGTGGTGCTGAGTGTAGTGGCTGGGAGTCACTTCCTGGGTCTCGAAGGTCTGAGTCCTCTGAAGACAGGCCTGTCCATTTCCTGTTGACTGCTGCCACAAGAACCCCAGTTCTCTGACCCACACTCAGCTCTGGCTGACCACGACCTGTTGGAACGCTTTAGTCCCCACTTCCATCCCCTGGGTCTAGAGGTCCCCAGAGTTTACAGCCCCTCCCATCCTCCCCCACCATACCAGCTACACAGACCCACCCCCCGTCCCAGACCGTTCCACACTGCACCGTCTCCAGCCCTTGCGTACACTGGTTCCTTCATCTAGACAGCCTTCCTCCCTTCCCATCTGGTGGAATGAACGTTCTGAGACCCAACTCAAGTGTATCCTGCTAGAGGACACCTTGAACCCAGGTCTGTCTGCCCTGAGCACAGAGCCGCCTGATGCATTTCCTAGGGCATCACTGCGGGCAGCTTGGCACACCTGCCGTGTTGTCTGTCTCCAGGGCACCCTGCCAGGTGGGCTTCATCATCTCTGGTTTCCAGATGAGGCTCGGGGAGGAGAACTGACTTACCTAAAGTCACATACCCAGAAAGCCCCCGAGCCCAGATGGACACCCAGGTGCTGACAGAGCTGCAGATAGCCTCCTTTCCATTTTGGGCTCATATGAGTCTAGGTCGTTCCCTCCCTAAAGGCAGCAGGGCGTGGTGTGAGTGTGCACTCATCTTTGTCACTGATCTAGGCCTCAGAGACAGAAGTTCTGGGAACTTCCCACTTAAACCCAGGCACACGGGCAAAGGAACAAACATGCATACACATCCACGTGAATGCTGGCATGTTCCCAGAGGTGTTAGTGAGCGCATCGGCTGTACTCCAAATCAGCGTCCACATGCAGCCATGAGCTGAGCCCTTATTCATCAATCCACCAGCCTCCTGGATCCCTGCCCAGATACTCCCCGGGATCCTCAGACTCAGCCCAGGTGGGCCCAGGGTTGGGGGTGCAGGGGACAGACCTATCTCAGAGAGTTGCTTCTGACTCCTGTCCTGAAAACCCTCCCTCTATGAGCCCTAGAAACATTTGTTCAAAAATAGTGGAAAAGACAGGCTCACCTCCAGGGAGTGGGGAGGATTTGACAACCAGCGTGGCAAGTATACAAACTGGGGTGGCTGCCTTGCTGGAGGTGGGAGTGAGACTGGAAGTCTTGGTAACTTGAGGGCTCAGGCATAGCACTCTCTCAAGATAATGGAGGCTTTGTGACCATGGGAGCCCAGGATTTGGGTGTATGGCCCCCAGAGGGAGTTGGAGCCTTTGAAGATGTATGTCTTTAGTGAACAAGTGTATCAGAAAGAAATTCCATTTAGAAGTTCTAGGAGTCTGCAATGGGCTTCTGAGGTAGCTCAGCTGGTGAAGAATCTACCTGGATTGCAGAAGCCCCAGTTCAATCCCTGGGTTGGGAGGATCCCCTAGAGAGGGGCATGGCAGCCCACTCCAGGATTCTTGCCTGGAGAATCCCCATGGACAGAGGAGCCTGGCAGGTTATCGTCCCTGGGGTGCAAAGAGTTGCACATGACTGAGTAGCTAAGCCCAGCACAGTACGCACAGGAGACTGTAGGGAAGTAAGTGGGGTCGCAAAGAGTCGGACACGACTGAGCGACTGAACTGAACTGAAGCCTATCTCCATCTGGATTCTTGGTAGAGCAGCAACAAGGAGTTCCCTTGGAAAATTGTAGACAAATCGGCACCTCCCTTGGGCTGATGGTTTTAATTATCCCATAAGTTAGATTTTTGAGCAGAGAAGCCAAGGAACTAAGCCATAACTGGTCCCAGGCTGATGACCTTTCTGGGGGATCTGAAGAAGGCAATCCAGAATAGTTCAGTGGGCCACACCTTCCACTTGGCAATACAGGATTCCCACACAGATAAGGCCCCAATGAAGAGGAGCTCAAAAACCAAAATTCTAGAACCAGTGAAGAATAAACATTATGCATGAGAAAGTAGCAGATGAAAAAGAATCGGAAGAGAATCTAAAGAACCTCAAATAGAATGATTCCAAGGGAAACTCTAACATAAGTATGTTTATAGTAAAAGCATCAAAATCATTTGGGAGGGATGAATAGGTGGAGCACAGAGGATTTTTAGGGCAATGAAAATAATTTATGCAATTATAATGGGAAATAAATGTGATTATATATGTATCAAAATCCATAGGATGTAAACAGTAAGAGTGAACCCTACTGTAAACTGTAGATTTCGATGGCTATTATTTTCTCATGTAGGTTGACCAAACATCACTCTGGGAGCGGGGCAGTGATAACAAAGGAGGCTACACGTGGTGGGGGCAGAGGGGAAATGGGAAATGTCTGTGTGCTGTGCTTCATCGCTTAGTCATGTCTGACTCTTTGTGACCCCACAAACTGTAGCCCACCAAGCTCCTCTGTCCATGAGGATTCTCCAGGCAAGATTACTGGAGTGGGCTGCTATGCCCTCTTTCACGGGCTCTTCCCAACCCAGGGATTGAAGCAGGTCTCCCACATTGCTGGTGGATTCTTTACCATTTGAGCCACCAGGGAAGCCTGGTAACAAAGGAGGCTACACAGCATGGGGGCAGAGGCGATACGGGAAATGTCTATACTGTCCTGTAAACTTTGCTGTGAACGTAAAACTATCTTAAAAATTATCTTTAAAAATCATGAAAATGGAACCAAATACTATGAAAAAAAAGGAGCAAGCATGTTAAAAAATTTTTTCTCTAAAAATGAAATATATAACCAATGAATTAAAAACTCAGCGAATGAGTAAAATAGCAGGTTAGGGAAAACTAGAAAGAAAATAAGCAAACAGGAATATTAACAAAACGAACATTTCCAGAATATAGATCCGAAAAGTGAACTGTGGAAAATATAAACGTGAGATCAAGAGACTTTAGATTAGAGTAAGATGATTCATCATACATGAAATAGGTTTCCTAGAATACAGGAAAAGGGAATAAAAGAGGAAATAAATAAATAAGGACCCAGAACTTTTCAGAACTTACGGAAAGGTAACTTTCAGAGTCAGAAAGCCTGAAGGCTTTGAAAACAATCTATACTTAATATTTATATCTAGACCCACTTCTTGATCTGCTGCTACTTATATGTATACCTGTATCTATACCAATGGAATTAATCCTACAACTACAAACATAATGTTGAGAAGAAAGAAAAAATACACACGGATGAGAACATACCGTGTTATTTTGTTTATTTAACTTCTAAAACAGGCAAAACAAATCTATAAACTGGCTAGAACTGGTGGAGTGGCCATGAACGGAAGGGGGCATGAGGGAACCCTTTCGAAATATGTTTACAATTTGAAAAAGGCAACAAGAGAGGAACAAATCAGTTGAGAGAGACAAATACAGAGCTGACTGCTCCACAGCAACAGTAGAGACCAGAACACACTGGAATGCTACTTTTGTTGCCAAACTACCAGAAGACAATTCGAGTTCTAGCTAAACCATCACTCAAAACTTGATACAGAGAAAAAAAATATATATATATATTTTCAGATTAAAAATGGAGAGAGTTTAATAGATCTTACTAAAAGAATGAATAAAAGATCACTTTTGAAAGTCATTGGACTTAGAAGGAAGAATAGAATGAAAGCAGGAAAAGCATGTAGAAATAACCATGTGTTTGGGATAAATCTAACCTTTTATGCCTAAATGAAGTAAGGGGGAAACCAACACTGATAATAACAGTTAAGTTGGTAGAGGTCGAAAAAGAAGATGGAATCATAGCATTAGATAAAACCGACAGTAAGACATGAGACTGAAGATATTTGATGATCTTGGTGTTGTTCAGAGGGAGTAGGAGATGTTAATTTTAAACTATGTAAACTCTAAATAAGCGCACATTTCATGTTAAGGTAAGTAATAAACGGAGAGAAATAGGGTGCAGACTTTTGCAACCAATAGAAGAAAAGTAGTGAAGGATATCTGATAGACACAATGGACAGAAGAAAATAAACAGAAAATAAAGGAAGAAAGACTCAAAGGAGAAAATCGGGGTGGACAGAAAGCAGAGGCAAGAGGAAGGACTGCTGCTCAGCTTGCTATTATCTTGTGACTTTAGCTAGCTGCTGCCTACTCCTCCTCTAAGTTTTTATGACTTCCTCCTCTGTCTCCAAGGGCAATTTGTGATGATCAAGAAAAAAAAATATTAAAAAAGTCAAAAATAAAAGAGCAAACTCATTAAGATGTATGTGTTACCTGTGTGCAATTTTGTATATCAACTATATCTGAATAAAGCTTATAAAAGAAAAAAAAAAAAAGAACAAACCAAAGAATGTAGCAAACACAAGAGGATTCTCAGCTTCCTGTCTGGGCACCTGTGGTTCCCCCAGCCAGAGGTGGCCGGGGCGGCGGGGAGGCGGGGAGTGGTGCAGTTCTTGGCATCCTGAAAAGGTGAGGAGGGACCCCTCAGTTCAGGTCCCAGGACATTGCTAGGGGCTACCCCGCGAGGCTGGACTTGCTCGAGAGAGCACAGGGCGTGGAGGAGTTCAGCCAGGTCAGTGCTGCCGGGCAGCCGTGGAGGTGACCGGCCACAGCATCACTAGGTCTCCCTGCCCAGAGCCATCAGCTGAGATGGGAGAAGGTCCTGGGACTGGCGGAGGCTCTACAGGTGACAGACCGCGAGGTACCTCGTGGTCACGGGTCCCTGAGCCCACCAGGGGTCACCTCCAGGTTCCTGACGCCCTGGATGAGGGCGCCGCTCAGCTGAGCTGCATGAAACTCACTGCTGGGCTCCCCAGACCTGCTCTTCTTGCTGACGGGAGGAGGCTGGCCTTGTGGTTCTGAAAGGGAATAAAGCGGCTTCTCGAACCCACACGGCACAGCCTTCTGCAAGTGTTCCTTCACCAGCATTCGCTGAGCACCTACTATGTGCAGGTCCTGCAGTGGGTGCTGAACATAGGCTGAGGACAAGATCAGTCTTATCCCCAGTCTGGTGGGGGCATATGGAGACCCTGTTACCCCGTGATGAAGCTGAGCCCGAACTGTGGGGAGACAGTTGGGGGGTGTGACTAATTCTGACCCTGACCTGGGTCTAGAGTGAGAGCTCCTGGATAACCCGGGCAGTTTGGGCATTTGGAGACCATCTTCACTTCACAGGGGGTGCTGATCAGGCCCAGATTGGGGAGGGACTCACCTGATGTTCTGGACCCAGGTCTCCCCAAACCTGAGCTCGGTCCCCAGGATTGCCTGGCCTCGGGGGCTCCCAGGATAATCATGGTGAAGATGCCCACCCACTTCCTCATTCCTAGGTTGCTTAGCTAACTTTCCCACACCAATGGTAACTACTACCTCCCAGAAGTTAATTTGTAAGGAGACAGTGTAAATGTGTTATTTACATAGCAATTATTAAAATCATGCTGGGAGTTTCCTATATAATAGGTCATTATCTGTGACCTAATTATGAAAAGAAGGTAGTCAGTTCCATTTAGCTCTTGTCTCTGAACCCAGGGTTTATCGTGGGGAGTGGCCCACTCTGTTGCATCACAGATATTTGCTTAAAAATCCTTTGTATTAAATCCAAACGGAAGTCACTTTTGGAATTTTTTCTGAGAAGAACATGCTGATTTTCTAAGATCTTGGCCCCCAATACCTGAGCAGAGACACTGTCTGAGGTTTGAGAGTTTTCTGCTGTACAAATCACTCTCCTCTCATGTCCAGCCAGAACACATCGTCATTCATGCACTTATGCGTTTGTATAATTATATATTTGCTTATTGTTTCTTAGACTTTTATGTTTATTCATTCATTCATTCTCTTCTTCAGGTGTTTTTCATGTACTGGTCTGTGACTCATCTCATCACATGCTCATTCACATGTTAATTAATTCCCTGATTCATCCCCTCTATTCCCATGTGTATCCTTTCATCTATTCATCCTTCCATTGTCCATTTGGGCACCAGTTTCCTCACATGTGATTTCTTCTTTCATCCTTTCCTCCATCCATTGACTCATTCCTCCATTTATGTATTTATTCCAAGATTCTTTGGTTCGTTCATTTATCCAACAGTTCATGGGCTTCCCTGGTGGCTCAGCTGGTAAAGAATCTGCCTGCAGGAGGCCTGGGTTCTATCCCTGGTTTGGGAAGATCCCCTGGAGAAGGGATGGCAACCCACTCCAGTATTCTTGCCTGGGGAATTCCATGGACAGAGAAGCCTGGCGGGCTACAGTCCCTGGGTTCACAAAGAGTCAGACATGAACGAGTGACTAGCACTTTCATTCATGTGTTTTCTAATTAATTCATTCATCCACACATCGTTTGACAAGTTTCACTTCTTCATTAGTGTACTCCGTGTGCTGGATGTCTGTTCAGGGTCCTGCCACTCCCATCCCTTCAGTATATGCAGGGCATCTCAGCAAAAAGGGCTCTGTTATTATTCTTATTACTGTTATTATATGATGTAAAACACACAGAAAGGAAAGCAGCTCAAAGAGCTCCCAATAATTGAATGCAATGGTGGGACAAGTACCCAGCCTGGAATCTGCCTGTGCCTTTCTCCCTCTCAGTTATTGTCTTTGTTTTGGGTTCCCTGTTGGCAAAACTTAAGGCTTCAAAGACTGCAACTAAGGTAGAAAGAAGCACTTGAGGGTGGAAGGGAAGTGAGTCAGGGAGGGGAAAGTGAAAGTGGCTCAGTTGTGTCCAACTCTTTGTGACCCCATGGACTATACAGTCAATGGAATTCTCCAGGCCAGAATACTGGAGTGGGTAGCCTTTCCCTTCTCCAGGGGATCTTCCCAACCCAGGGACTGAACCCAGGTCTTCCACATTGCAGGCGGATTCTTTACCAGCTGAGCCACAAGGGAAGCCCTCCCAAAAGGCTATTATCAAACCAGGATTCAGGGCTGTACATATATGCACAAGAAGTACCCCTTGTCCCATCAGAACAGCTGTCTGGGTATTTATATACCAGCTCTCTCATCACTGGCCAAAGGCTCATCCCAGGGCTGGAGCATTAATACCAGGCAAGGGAGTTCTGCCACACTGGGTACCGGGGAAGGATTTGGAGACCAGAGAACATGCCCTGGGCAAAGAAGCGCAGAGGCTGGTGGTTGGAAGTTGGTCCTGGACTGAAGTGGTAAAGGCAGGACCTCCAGCAGTGGCCCCCTTAGCAGAGTCGCCCTTCATGCCTCCTCTCCACCCCTGTCTGTTCACCTTCCTCCATCCTGGCTTCACTTGGACTCACGGTCAGGTCCAACTCAGAAGGATCCTTAGACACAACTCGCTCGAGGATTCTATTTTACACACTGGGGAAACTGAGGCCAGAGAGGGGAAGCAAATGGTTCTAGACCACCCCATGGTCTGTGTAGGGGCCCGATCTCCATTCAGGAGTCCAGTCCTCCCCTCCTCAGGCCTCTGTTCAGACTGGAGTCACACATCTGACCTCCCTCCTGAATCCTCTGCCAGAAACACCCACTGAGGACAGAACCAGCACTGAGGACACACAGAAGCCGCTGACTCTGAGAAGCCAGAGGCTCTGGGGTGTCTTTGCTTTTTAGAACGCCCTTCTCCCAAACGGATACACTTAAAAGCCACATTGGCTGATGGAAGACACCCTCAGCCTCTTGCCAGCAGAAACGCACGTGGTTACTCGTGCCTGTGAACAGAGCACGTGTGATGTAATGACATCGCGTTCGAGTCCCATCTGGAGGATATATAACAGGAGGAGAGGGTTTGACCCGGGACAGTTCAGTCACCATATATGTACTCGGATGCCTACACTTACTTCATTTAAATTGAGAAAGAGGACATAACCTTTAAAGGTCACCTTCCTTCAGCATGTTCCGGGTCTGTGTCGTGTGAGCACATGGGGAACGTGTGAAAGGTTAGCGTTTGTCACTTATCTAATCCCACCCTCTGGTCTTTCTCCACTGCTGCCAAGACCCAGCAGCTCCTTGCCACTCACCACCGGCAGGGTTTTCTTTGCAGCCTAAGACTTCCATTTTCATCTCCCTGGAGAGACTGAACACAGCTCCTGGGCCAGGGAACACGAGGCTAGGCGGCTGGGGTTCCATTTCAGCACTCTCAGCTCCATCATGCACTGCTAATGAGGGCTGCCATCTCCCAAGGACCTATTGTGTGCCAGGCATGGTGCTGGAAGCCTCGGGCAAACCTTCGCTGCAACCCTGCAAAACAGAGGCTGACGTACGCCCCCCACCATCACCTCTTGGTTCCTCTGGCTCCACAGCTCTGCCTCCCTGTAAATCCCACCCCACACCTGCCTACGGACACTGCGGAAAGGGCCAGGCTTGCTCTCAGAGTGAAATTGGGCCACTGAGCAAGCAGGGTGAGTGCAGAGGGTACTGAGCCCCTCTCTGTTCTCAGTTTAGGAGGGGGTAGGCAGTGAACTGGCATGGCCTGATGGCCTGGCAGCCCTCTCCCGGGAAAAAGGAAAATGCATCCCAGTTAGCTGGCACACTGCAGCTGGCTCTAATTGCCCATGGAAAGGGCAACGGGTCAAGTCATCCAAGGAAATTGACCTTTGAGTCATCCTTGACCCTTGGACCAGGAATCATTGGGCTCACCCACCAGATGTGTGTAGCCATCATCTCCCTCTCGAGGTCACATGACTCCTTGAATTACTGATACAGCAAGAGCCATCTGTGGTGAGCACCTAGCGTGCCCTGGCAGCAAATGTCTATCGAGCGCCGACGAGGTTCTGGGCACTAGGGCTAAGCAGTGAGCCCCTAAAGCCGGCAGCGAGCCCCCTAAAGCCGGCAGCGGCCCCCTAAAGCCGGCAGCGGCCCCCTAAAGCTGGCAGCGGCCCCCATAAAGCTGGCAGTGACCCCTAAAGCTGGCAGTGACCCCCTAAAGCCGGCAGTGGCTCCCTAAAGCCGGCAGCGAGCCCCCTAAAGCCAACAGCGAGCCCCCTAAAGCCGACAACAGCCCCCATAAAGCCGGCAGTGACCCCCTAAAGCCAGCAGCGAGCCCCCTAAAGCCGACAGCGGCCCCCATAAAGCCGGCAGTGGCCCCCTAAAGCCGGCAGTGACCCCCTAAAGCCGGCAGTGAGCCCCTAAAGCCGGCAGCGGCCCCCATAAAGCTGGCAGTGACCCCCTAAAGCTGGCAGTGAGTCCCTAAAGCCGGCAGTGGCCCCCTAAAGCTGGCAGNACTTTTTCCATATGTGTTTGCTTCTGCTCCTATCAAGCTGGTTGACACAGAGTTCCCTGGTACGGTGACCAGATTCAGGAAATAAAACACTCAGGACTCCCAGTTAAATGTGAACCTGATCTACAACAAATACACTTTGTATATCTCATGCAACAGACCTCATGTACATACTCTTACTAGGAAAAGTATATGTCATTTATCTGAAATTCACATTTCAGTGGGAATCCTATATTTCATTTGGCAACCCAAGTACTCTCCTATCTCTTCCCATGCACAAGGTTCCATTCTTACCTTGGAGGCTTTTATCTCTAGCTATACCCATCAGATTTGCCCTTCAAGTCTCAGCTCAACCCCTTCCCTCCAAGAAGACTGCCAGGATCAGAACTTCCTTACCTGTAATCATTATCCACATCATTCATTTGATTCCATATATAGGATGCCTTGTGTTCTGTATAATTCCAACTCTCCAAGTTAATGTTGAGTTTATCAAAGGTAGAGCTTATAAGTAGAAGAACTTAATAAATATGCTTTGGTGGCGCTACTGCTGATCTGTAATATAGGATGTGAAGGGATAAGAGTACAGGAGAAAAAGAACCTCCAGAGGTCACTAATCTGGATTTAAGGTGCTCACAGACCCATGATGCTCCCACAGCATCAGGCCAGGTGGGTATGGCTGCCTGGCCATGGGACGCTTCTCCCCACGTCCTCCTTCAATACATCCTACTAGTTGTGGATTACAAGTTGTAGATTTTGCTAAATCTACCTTTCTTAAAACTCCACTCTATCTCTTCAGCAATCTGATCTCATTTATATTTCAATGAGTGTCAAGTGGTGGCTATACGACGTAATCTGTAAACACACAGTGGTTGTAGGAGTTATGCTGGAAGCCAAGAAATAAATGTCTGTTTAATTAATAGAGAAGCTAAAAGAGTTGGCTTTGTTTGTTTGTTTTCAAAATTAGCTAACTCTAGTAATGTACTATGGGCTTCCCTGGTGGCTCAGCCTGCAGTGCAGGAGATGCGAGTTCAATCCCCAGGTAGGAAAGATCCCCTGGAGAAGGAAATGGCAACCCACTCCAGTATTCTTGTCCGCGAAATTCCAGGAATAGAGTTTTGTAGGCTACAGTCCATGTGGTCCCAGTGGGACACGACTTAGTGAGTAAACAACAATAATGTACTATAATCTCAGGAACTTAGGAATACATCAAGAAAACTGTGAAACTATCAAACAATTCTCAAGATAACTATTTTAAATAACTGGCACTTCATGGATACATTTATAAGCATCTATGGGCATCCAGAAACTAATGACCAAAAACAGAACTTTTAAAATTGGAAAAGATATATATTCTTAGAATAAAATACATAGCTCATAGTTTTGTTTATTATTTAAGCCTTCAACAGTGTTTATAACAATTTTATTCTCATAATGTAAACATATGAATATGTCAAATGAGAATGTTGTTTTGAAATTGCAAGAAGAAAAAGTTCAACATACACAGAGAAATCAGAATCACTGTAAGCAGTGTTTCTATCACTAGACCCACATGGAATGGCAATTAATTAGGTTACCTTAGACTTTATGTTGTGGAAATAATAAAATGGATTCAGCACTGAATTCAGGACTTTGCAGAATTAGAGTGTCCTGGAAACAAGGGCTAAGAGTTTGTTCTCTTTCTTCAGACTCATCATATTTGTCCAGATTAATTTTATTTCCCTCTATTTTTTACTACCTAGCTTTAACTAAGAAATATTGCTTTTTCTACTCAAGGATATTATAGTTTGCTATTTCCATGGAATGAATTATAATTTTCTAATCAGAAGAAAATAACCCTTAAATTCTTCCAGGAAGGAGAACAGGCAATAAAATCCACATCGAGACAGAACTCAGCCTTGGCCTCCTGCGTTAGTCTCAATCTGGCTGGCTCAGCTTTTCTGGCTTCCAGTTTTGCTATCTTCTTAGGACAGATTCTAAACATACCAATCTCAAACAGGGATAAACCAAAATAACAGCAACACATTTCCTTCTGCTTTTCCTTTTCAATAAACCACCAGAACCTTATTCCTTTGTTTGACATCATAGAAACATTAATCAAGTTTTTCCAGGACACAAATGTGAATATAATCAGAGGGGGATGCAAATACGGTGGATCATCTAAACAAACGTACTTGTGTGATGGCAAAAAAATGTTAAAAGAGTTGGAATGTCCCTAGGAGCTTTCCAAGTTTTTGTGGGCGGCATCAGCTGCTCTTGGATATAATCCATTCCCTTTTGACCTTTCCACTTCCAAACCCAGGAACAATTTTTCAGGTCACTCAGAAAATATATGTTGAATGAATATTTTGAAATAATAATTTAAATGTAAGTAATTATTGTGAACAGTTTCTATCACTGGAGCTGTTAAGTGCTTTTTTTTTTTTTTTTTTTTTTTTACATGCTATCTAGATTTTTCATAGCGTTTCTTTCAAAAGGGAATTGTCTTTTAGTTTCATGGCTGCAGTCACCATCTGCAGTGATTTTGGAGCCCATCCCTGGGAGGGGGGGCCCTAGTGAATCCCAGCATCTTTGGATGCTGTAAAGGGCTCATGGCCAAGGGAGGTACCATGTGTAAAGTCACTCATTGTTGAGTCCAAAGGGAGGGACACAGGGTTTAGCCTCTACCACCAAAGGGAGGTAGGAGGGTCAGAGTTCGGGGATCAGAACACTGGTTTCTGGTCCCAGGTCACCTCATCATAATGGACGGGGTTTGGTTCTAACTCATCTTTACCGAGCCAAGTGCTGTGCTGGACACTTTCACACACGTTATATTCATGCAACCCCTCACAGGATCCTAGGAGAACTGAGGTTCAGAGGAGTTAAGGGGTTTGCCCAAGGTCGTGAGTAAGTGGGCTGGAGAGCTAAGGCCGAGACCCAGGCTGAATGATCCTGGTGGAGGCTTCCTCTCCTAGGTTTCCCCACCCCTGCCTGCAGTCTCTCCCTCCTTGTGGTCTGTCTTCAAAGCCTCCCAACTCCATTTCCCAGGACCCTGTAATTCCTCAATTGCAGCTGTGTTGAGAAGCGTTCTCTCTAGCACACCAGGCACATTGATCACCAGGCTCAGGATAGACCCTGGTTTCAGTACAGCCCAGGAACACACCTACTATGAACCCCTGGGGCCAATTTGGTCCTCTGGGTAAGCTAATTTTGCAGTGCATGGGGATGCTCAGCAGTATTGGTCCACCTGCTGTGAGCTGGGCTCCTGACCCATATCACTGGACTTGGGTTTTGGTGAAGAGCCAGGTAGGTGGGAGGCAGAACAGCAGAGGTGCCTTCCTGAATGCAGCCCAACCCCCATGACTCACGTGCCTTCCCCTGGAGCCTAATGCATGCCTGGTTTCACGGTAGACATAATCTCGCCATTGTCTTCTGAAATGGGCAGTTCACATCTGAGTGGCAGGGATGAGCCCAGGGCACTGGAGAGAGTCCAGTCCCAAAGATGGAGACAGGGAAGCGTGGGAAGCATATGGAGATTGGGGCAGAGTCAAGGGGAATGACAAGAGAAAGTCTGGGAGACAGCACAGAAGAGGTGTCCAGCCAGGTCATCTAGAGACTGGTCCAAGGTGGGGTATGAGAAGGGGAAAGTAGAAATGTATATCTGTCCTGCTAGTTGACCCTCTGCATTTTCCTCATCCTTGATTTATGAAATAACGGACATATAGAGGCACATGTCTGGGCCATCTTGTTGAAGCTCTCATTTGACTCTAAAAATAGAATGGCCTCTGAGAAGCAGTTATTACTAGCTTCATGTGCCTGGTGAAGAAACAGAGGCCCAGAGATGCTGAGTGGCTGGCCAGGCTCCCCTACCTTGAAAGAGCGAGGATTCACAGCAGGGGCTGCCTGGCCCCAAGGACCATGACCACCCCCCTTGGCACGTCAACAGGTTCACCTGGACAGCATTCGTTTCCCCTGAAAAGTATAGATGTCTGGAGAATGTCTCCTGCTGGTCCCTCTCCCTCCCTGACTGGCTCTCAGGCAGGATGGGTCTCATGGCTGAGAGACCCACAGACCCACGAATTCTGACCAGTCTCGCCTGCGGAGGGACAGGTCCTGCCAGCGTGAGTCGGCACACGCCTGAGGGACCTGGCACAGACCCATGGGGAACCCTCTGATCCAGAGCTGAGGCTCCCCCACCCAGCTTTTCAGGGAAGGGTGTGAGTTTCCGCCACTGTGGGCACCTGCTCTCTCACAGGTAGACTCCGAACATCCTGGCCATGCTTCGTGAAGACCACTTAATTGCAGACTGTGATACTGCACATTTCAGTGGTGCAATGTCGTACTTCATTCCCCTGCAACGATTTCTCCAATGATGTGTTTAGCATCTGTCTTCCCCTGTAAGTTCTTCCTTGAAGAGCTGCATCCAGGTTTATCAGACAAGGTGAAAGGACTTAGGAAACTCAAGCTTGGTCCCGGGGGCAAGCTCTGAGCAGGCTGTGTGATGAGTCACACTGAAGAAAATGCAGCTGCCAAACTGGAGAGGAAACCTTTTGTAGAGACAGACAGTTGTTGTCCAATACAGGAAGGACTGCCACCTGGAAGAGGCAGTCATGGGCCTTGATGAGGCCTGAAGGACTTCCCAGCAGTTAAAGCTGTCTAGACATGGAAAGGGCTACTTTGACAGGTGGTGAGCTCCTTGTCCTTGGGGGGTATGCAAGCAGGCCCAGCATATGGAGAAGCTTGATACAAGGGTGACCAAGTTTTGGAGCACAGCTATTGTGTTCAGAGCAGATGCCATCATCTTTCTGAACTTCAGTTTCCTCCTCTGGAAAGTGGGGATAATAATGCATGTCACCACATTATTGCACCATTGTGCTATTCTGCAGTTTACATGAAGTAATATACAGCAAGCACTCAGCACAGGGCCGGTCACATAAGCAGCGGCCCCTGGCTGGGAGTTCATATTATTTCCACAGTCGATGTCTACTTTTTATTGAGGGGATTCTGGTCAGATGGGGCCCTGGCCTTTGTGCTTTCTGGCACTCAGCATCTTTGGAAGTTACCCTCCTCCCCCTTCAGATGTCCTGGTTTTCCTTGCAGCTCAGACGGTAAGGAATCTGCCTGCAGTGCAGGAGACCTGGTTCAGTCCCTGGGTTGGGACGATCCCCTGGAGGAGGGAATGGCTACCCACTCCGTATTCATGCCTGGAGAATCCCCTGGACAGAGGAGACTTGTAGGCGACAGTCCTATCGCAAAGAGCCGGACACGGCTGCGCCACTAACACTTTCACCTTTCAGATGTTCTAGAATAAGGGGACTGTCTCTCCTTCCCCTCACTTGCAACTGCGTGGCCTCTAAAAGCGGCCTCTGCTGACTCAGATCCCCACCTGGCCCCCTTTCCTAATGGACTGTGGTGCTGAGCTGCTATTTCTCATTTCCTGGATCCCTGTGCATGTAAGAATGCCTGCTGTCCAAACCAACCTGGGGAGGGTGTTGGGGTGGGTGGTGCCCTGAGGGCCTCCCTCCTTCACCACCTGGAGCTGATTTGCCCTCTGATGAGTCTCCCTTGTTCCTCTTCTACGGACTAAATGAAGTTGAATTTCAACCACTTGGAAGAAATAAAATATCAAGTGTAAATTGTCCCCCAGGGCTCCTAACCGAACAGCGAGTTTCCACATTTCTTGGTCTGAGTCAAAAGCCTTCCCTTTAGCAACTGGGCACTTCTCACTTGTTAATAGATTTAATTTCCACAGACTCTAGGTGCTTTCTTGGAATTGATCTTTTCATGAACAACATGCTTTGGAGACAAGAAATAACCATTAAGAGAGCCTATAAATGAACTGTACTTGTCGACGGAAATAAAAATGCACCACGTGAGAGCTGTGAGTTTCAGTTTTATTTGGGGGCTTAATGAAGACTAGAGGCCAGGACATATGCTCTCAGAGAGGTCTGAGGAGCTGTTTAGAAGGGTGGTGGGGAGGTCAGTATATATGTGGTTTTGGAGAAGGGGCACACGCTCTCATGCACCCATCTCAGGAGAAGGTTGCTGCTGGTCACAAGACACACATGTCTCAGCTAGAGATTTTAGTGCTTTTCTAAGGGTGGGAAGATGCAAGAATTGGATTGTCTCTGGCTGGGGCTGGGTGTCAATCAAGGGAGGCTGGGGTTTAAAGCTCAACATTCAGAAAACTAAGATCATGGCATCCGGTCCCATCACTTCATGGCAAATGGATGGGGAAACAGTGGCTGACTTTACTTTTGGAGGCTCCAAAATCACTGCAGATGGTGACTGCAGCCATAAATTAAAAGGCACTTACTCCTTGGAAGGAAAGTTATGACCAACCTAGACAGCATATTCAAAAGCAGAGACATTACTTTGCCAACAAAGGCCCATCTAGTCAAGACCATGGTTTTTCCAGTGGTCATGTATGGATATGAGAGTTGGGCTATAAAGAAAGCTGAGGGCCGAAGAATTGATGCTTTTGAACTGTGGTGTTGGAGAAGACACTTGAAAGTCCCTTGGACTGCAAGGAGATCCAACCAGTCCATCCTAAAGGAGATCAGTCCTGAATGTTCATTGGAAGGACCTGAAGCTGAAAGTCCAGTACTGTGGTGACCTGATGCAAAAAAACTGACTCATTTGAAAAGACCCTGATGCTGGGAAAGATTGAAGGTGGGAGGAGAAGGGGACGACAGAGGATGAGATGGTTGGATGGCATCATTGACTTGATGGACTTGAGTTTGGGTAAGCCCCGGGAGTTGGTGATGGACAGGGAGGCCTGGTGTGCTGTGGTCCCTGGGGGTCACAAAGAGTCGGACATGACTGAGTGACTGAACTGAACTGAACTGAACTGGGGTTTGGAGACCACTGTCCTACTGTCATGAGGCCACAGGAATTGCATCATTGCCCCACCTCTGCCTGGCCACCTGAGGGGAGAGAGCTCTTCTGGGGCATCTGTGCTGTAGGTCACTGGCCTCTGCTCAGCATGAGCTCAGGCTCCAGACAGCTGTCACATTGACGGAGTCCAGCATTGTGTGTTCCTTGATGGAGGCAGCGGTGCTTGGAGGCTTGGTCTGGCTGTTCCTGCTCTCCCGGGCATCCTGGGGGAGCAGAGGGCTTTGAAGCAGCAGAAGAGATCTGCCAATGAGATGGACGAGGGCGGCAGCATCCCAGGGCCAGGTGGCTGAGCCAGGATACACATCACACAGGCACGCCCCAGGCCCAGGTCGGCTGCCATCTCGGAGGCTGCCCGGGGCTTATAGGGATGGGTGTGCTCAGAAGTAGAGGCTTGGGGTTTGGGAAACACAGAGTTGCTCTCACAGTCTGCAGGGGCTTCCCAGATCCAGGAGAGTGGGCTNAGGCCCAGGTCGGCTGCCATCTCGGAGGCTGCCCGGGGCTTATAGGGATGGGTGTGTTCAGAAGTGGAGGCTTGGGGTTTGGGAAACACAGAGTTGCTCTCACAGTCTGCAGGGGCTTCCCAGATCCAGGAGAGTGGGCTACCCCCAGCGGCATCCAGGCTCCTTTACCAAAGGCTCGGCCTCTGCAGCTATCAAGACCTGGGTGTGAATCCCAGCTCCACCAGGGCCCACGTGTAGGATCCTGGAGAAGGATCTCCAAGACCTCTTGACCTCCCCTAGCCCTAGCTTCCTCATCTGCACAGTAGATTCTGGGCGCCTTCCATTCCAAGTTCATTTTCTTTGGGTGGGGACAGAAGGTGATGAAGAGCAGGCCCTGAGCCACAGGGCTCATCCCCCCGACTTTCTGAGGGAGCTGGCAGGTGGGAACCCTCACCTCTGACTCCCTGGGGGCCACGGAGGACCATCGGCCCTGGACTGGGAGTCAGGAGACCTTGGTTTGGCCACCACATGTGGCTGCAGAACCTTGGGCCAATGTGTCCCTCCCTCTGCTGGCCCGAGGGCTCTGTGAGAGGAAAGGGCGGGGGGACGAGAGAATTATAGCATCTTGGGGGAGGGAGAGACTTGGAGGTGGCTCAGGACCCCCTGATCTCACAGGAGAGGAAACACAAAGGTTCTTCCCATCCTCCGATTGTCCCCAGTCCAGGGGTGACCGAGGCATTAAATGCTGGTTTGTTTGCCCTGGCCCTTCAGATCCTTCCCTCCTCCATGTGACAGCCCTTGGCTCAGCCCTTTGCCTGCAGAGGCAACCTGGTGCTGGGCGAGGAGGACCTTCTCAAGCTCCAGAAAAGTGAGGGAAAAGGGAGGGTCCCCCAGGGATGTGCCCCAGGTCCGAGTGCACAGGAACTAGTTCCCTTTGAGGCTTGCCAAGCCCCGCTTCCTCCCTTGGCTCTCAC
>SJYX01022036.1:0-15796 GCA_006410675.1 Oreotragus oreotragus
ACCATTTTCAAATCCCACTCCCTAACCTGGCCCTCTGTGACCCTGTACAATCCCTGCTCGGGGGACAGGGTATCTTCCACTGACCCTCAGCCTCAGCAGTTCCCGAACTAAGCAGATACATTTTTTTTTTTCCAAAACGAACACTGTCTCTCTGAGTGTTCTGTCTCTCAAAGGCAAGGTTGTGCAGCTTTGCAGGTTGTTCCCGTGCCACCTGGGGAGATGGGGTCTGCACTGCGGTCCACGTGGACAGCACCCCTGACCGTGTGTTGGGCCGTAGGAGGTGACCCTGCCAGACTCCACCATTGTCCTCATTGTCTGAACTCAAGACAGCCTGTAATCTCATTCCTTCTTCTTCGCCTTCAACAAAGCAGTCAACAGATCCTCTTAGTCCTGCTCTAAGACCTGCTTCTGACACAGCTTTCTGGGCCGTCTCAGGCTCTCTATCCAAAGACCTTGTGTACGATCGTCACCTCCCACACCACGGGTCAATGTTTCCTATCTTTCACTCGTCATGAAATCAGCATTCTGTTCCCATGGCTCTCCCGACTCTGCCCACAGCCTTCACTCCAACTTGCTTAACCTCATCTCCCGTCTCACCTGGAGCAGCTGCCTTTATGCTCCACGTAGCGTGTGTCTTCCTTGGTCACCCAGACAGACCGAACCCTCCCCCGACTCTGCACTCCAAGCTCATCCCAGAGTCCCCTCCATGCCCTTTGTCAATCTGACTTCTGCTGATCTCTCAGTGCCGGCCCAAGGGCTGCCCCTGCACAAGGCCCTCCTTGCTCTGGACACAGGCAGTGTGCACACATTCGCTTCTGCAGCTAGAAGTCTGAAGTCCCGTTATTGGTACTTATGGAATTTCACCCTTAAGAATGGTTTTACTGTTCACCCACTTCACTGTTTTCTGGAACACAGACCTTATTTATCCAATGCCATCAGGCCATCCTGGGCCCCCTGATGGACTCTCAGGGTCTGACAAACTAAATTCCTCAGGGGGGTTGTCATGGGAGCTTTTCAGGTCAAACGTGGGGCTGGACTTCTCTTCTGAGATGCTTCCAGACCTGGTCACACAGCCATTCTCGGTCAGACTAAATGCAGGGGTACGATACAGTGGTGGAGAAGGGAACAGCAACCCACTCCAGTATTCTTGCCTGGAGAATTCCATGACAGAGGAGCTTGGTGGGCTACAGTCCATGGGGTCACAAAGTATCAGACACGACTGAGTGACTCACACACACACAGACACACACACACACACACACACACATACATCCAGTGACTCAGTTGAGGAGTCCCAATGCTGAGTTTTGCAGGCACAGTCCAGGCTTGTTAGACTGGTCACCCAGAGAGAATCCACAAAGGCTAAGTGGTATGTTGCTACTGTCACCTGACTAAGCCTATTACTGACAATCGGATTAAGCTTTCCCACAAACTGTGTTCTGAACTATTAAGCCTTTTCCTCTTTTATATCTCATCTTCAAATTTAATTTAGTCTTAGCTCTCCAAAACCCAGCCAATAACAGGGGGTTACTAATTAGTTTTTAGTGGCACCCAGAGGGGTAGCAGGAATGATTTGAAGCTGTTGCTTTAAAACTTAAAGTCATTTTAAAATTACTATTCTTGGTTCTAGATAAAGTATAATTTACAATTTTGTAATTACCAAACTTTATTTGGTAATAAAGCGTCAATATGAAAATTTTCTGAATAATGAAACTGACCTTTCTTGGTTGGAATAAGTGATTAACATTTGTATCTCCCTCAGTCTCAACCATGACCATAACCTGGTGTTAGTACAAACTAAAAAGGCTTCAACCTCAGAGAAAAAAAGTCTGAACTTGAAGTAGAAAAAAAAAACAGACTTTATCTATAAATATAGATTAATCACTAAGTTAAAAGAAGGCCAATAGATCTAAAACAAAGGAAGTATGAAGAATGAAAATTTAAAGTCCCTAGAATGAACATTTTTCTATACAGTAAATGATTGACTAATTAAATGCTTTGTTGGCCTGAAATTTTTACAGAAGGAAACCCCACATTCCAGCTGCCACCAGCTCAGCTGAGTGATTCTAAGTAGAATTCCTGGAACCCTGGGTGTTCACTGGCACACCCCTGATGGAGAAAATGATCTGACTAATTTACAACTAAAGTAGAAATTACTCATGCCTTTGGTCAGATTAACATAATAGAAAAGCCTTGAACAAAGTACAGCTTTATGAAAATAAAACATTCAATTTTTAAAAACTTCTAATTAAGAAAATTTCACGTATGGAAGTAGAGGGAATAGGTGGGTTACCTTTCACATAGATTCAACCATCATCAACATCTGGCCATTCCTATGTTATATGATTGAATAGAATAAAAACATAATTTTATGTGGCGGGATGAGATTGTACCCATCACTGAGAGGCAGTATTCACATTATTAACAGGGTGCTGTTTTTCTATCACCCTGCAGTCTAAACGTTCAGAGCTTGTTTTTATGATGATGAACGATACTTTTGGAGTAGTTCCTGGAAAAGTTAGCAGTTTCTGCTGGAGTAACAACAATCATACTGGTATCTAATACTTTGTGTCACAGAAGCTGGTGAAAGGGATTTCTACCTTCAGAATAACACTTCTAGCAATATCTCATTTTACACAGAAGGGGCCCAGGGAACAGAGTGGTAGACCCAAGGTCAGGGACTATTTCGGTCCAGGCTGAGACTTGAACTTTGGGGATATAATTCTAGTGTTAAGACTCTTAACCGTTACGCCAGTGCGCAGCAGCGAGATTGAATACTGCTAAGAGGAAACGAAGGGGAGAGCTCTATCATACAGGAGAGTGAGGTGCCATATATAGGTTTACCTCTTTTACCAAAACACACACCTTTACTAATTCCATGACAAGATACAGCTCAGTTGGCACGTCCATCTCTTCGATCAGAAGAACAATATTGGGGTGCTTCACTCTTCTCAAGATAGACACCTCATTCTGGATCATGTGTTCCTGTTCAAGAGAAAGTTATCTCCGTCAACACACACAGCAAAACAATGAAGGGCTAAGTCAAATTAACAAAGCCATACTATTTAAGGGTTTCCCTGGTGGCTCAGACGGTAAAAAGTCTGTCTGCAATGCGGGATACCTGGTTCCATCCCTGGGTCAGGGAGATCCCCTGTAGAAGAGCAAGGCAACACACTCCAATACTCTTGCCTGGAAAATCCCATGGACCAAGGAGCTTGGGTGGGCTACATACAGTCCATGGGGTCGCAAAGAGTTGAACACAACTGAGCGACTAACACTTAACTTATACTATTTAAAGATCAAGGGAGATATATTTTTCTAAAATATAATGTCTATCTTAAATTCTGATATTCGTATAAGTCGCTTCAGTCATGTCTGACTCTGTGTGACCCCATAGACAGCAGCCCACCAGGCTCCCCTGTCCCTGGGAATCTCCAGGCAAGAACACTGGAGTGGGTTGCCATTTCCTTTTCCAATGCATGAAAGTGAAAAGTGAAAGTGAAGTTGCTCAGTCATGTCCAACTCTTAGTGACCCCATGGACTGCAGCCCACCAGGCTCCTCCGTCCATGGGATTTTCCAGGCAAGAGTACTGGAGTGGGGTGGCATGGCCTTCTCCGTCATATAGCCTAGAATTGGCAAAAGATATTGAAGGTCCTTATAAGATGCTTGTACTTTCAGAGCCTACCATGGTTAACTCTAACTGCATGTAGAAGGATGAAATGAAACTTAGATCACAAAAGTAAGAGAAGTAAATACAAGAACAAAGAGAAGGAACTGAAATAATATCCCATCATTTCAAGTGACTTTGATGCCAGGAATATTTATAGAATAAAGTTATATCCTAATAAGTATATAACATTCTACTCTACCAAAACACAATTCCTAGGGTGAACTTATGTTTATTTGGGGGCTCATCTTGTGTTTTTTTTCTACCTCCAAAAGAATGTATTTTCAAAAGAAGAAAACCTTATACATACTTTGCCTCGACACTTGCTTTTCTTGATAATTTTCAGAGCATACTCCCTAGCAGTCGACCTGCAAAGAAAAAGTTTTTTTTTAATAAATGTAATTTCCGATGTGTTGAATCATCTTGTTAAGGACTCACTCGTACCCCATTGATCTGGCATCGTGGTGTAAATATTTTGTAAAAAATTCTCTTTTCTGTTTTTAAAAGAAATAGGTGAATTTTAAGGGGTTGACCAAGTGTAAGGACAAAACAAACATGATAGCTCAGAAATGTCACAAGCTGTTAAGGCTGCCGTAATTGTAATAAAGTTACTGCTACTGCTACCCCCGTGGGTAACTCCCCCTTGCAGGTGGCTGTGCCCTGTTCCTCCCTCTAAAGTGGACATGAATAGGGGTGAGCTTCTGCCCTTCTCCATTTCTCTTGAGGTCATCCACAAAGTGACAGTTTTCTGAATGGTTCTCACGGTCACACTGATGACATTCAAGGCGCAGTTCACCCTCTTTAGACTTGGGCTGTGTGCAGCTCTGTGTGTTCTGGTGGAGAACTCACGAATGAGGTGTTCAAGGAGTACACCAAGGGATACCGTCAGTATCTGAGCATCCTGTGACCTCTTGAGCCTTTCAAAAAAATACTTATTTATTTGGCTGTGCCGGGTCTTTGCTGTGGCACGAGGGGTCTTCGATCTTCGTTGCGGTATCCAAGTTCTTCAGTTGTAGCTTGGAAACTCTTAGTTGCGGCATTTGGGATCCAGTTCCCTGACCAGGGATCAAACCCAGGCCCCCCTGCATTTGGAGTGTGGAGTCTTAGCCACAGGCCCTCTCATTCAATAGAAATTAAATGGATGTGAGAATTATAAACAGCTCACGTTCCCAAAGCCACCTGGCAGTGTGACAATCAGGGCTTGAGTTTTTGGGGTCTCTGCTTCTCATATAGCCCAGCCAACACTGCCCGTCCTCCGTCGTGGGTGTGGGCGGGAACCTTTAAATAGCTTCCTAACTTGTGTGAACATTTCTAAGATACTGGTGCCAATAGTGACGGCCCACTGTCAAAGGACACAATGCATTCGTAACAGTCATCAGGAACTACAGGACACAGTGCATTCGTAACAGTCACCAGGAGCTACAGGACACAATACATTCGTAACAGTCATCAGGAGCTACTACTTCACAATCATTTCTACTTCAGATCTAGTTGGGAAACCAAGAGAGTTCAGCTTCTTACCTGTAGATAAAGGCCAATTTTAGGGATCCAAATGAATACAATGGGAGTGAAGTTGATTAAGAACAAAATTTCAAAATAGGGTTTTAAAATGTTCACTTTGGAGAATCAAAGGGGAATTTCCTAGTCGTATGTTATGGTAAGAGCAAGACAGTGATGTGCCTATAAATTAAGAGACCAGATAGTAACAATGTGTTCAAAGCATTTTAGAAACCATTCATGTTGTTTGCTTCTCTTTTAAAAATATTTATTTATTTATTTACTTGGCTGTGCCAGGTCTTAGTTGTGACATGTGGGGTCTTTAGTTGTGGCATCTGGGATCAAACCCAGATGCCTGTGCTGGGAGTGTGGCGTCTCAGCCACTGGACCACCAGGGAAATCCTCCTGTAACATTTACTTCCAAAACTCCTTCTCCCACTGCACTTCCAGGACCCTTCACTGTACTAGCTTGCAGAATAAAATAAACATTGACCAAACTGTTATAATTCTATCTAATGAGAAAAGTCTAGAGGCTTCCCAGGTGGAGCAGTGGTGAAAAACCTGCCTGCCAATGCAGGAGACTCACATCACAGGAGGATCGCAGGGACTCTCTAAGCGGCACTTTTTAAGAGGCTTCTGAAGAGTTTCATCTGCAAACATGAAAATATTTAATCAAGAGGAAAAGTAAAAGCTGAAGTGTTTCTGGGTTCTGCATTTCACAGATCACACACAAAATTATAATAAAGCAAAGCTGAGACTGGAATATATGAGCAGCTTCCAGTCTAGTCTGGGATGTTTCATCTGATTGCAGGGAATCTAGACTCCAGGACTGAAAGCTCTGATAAGAGCCAGCAGTACCAGGCAGGGCAAGAGAGGTAGGACGGTGCTTGGGAAAGTGCTGGTTAGAAGAGCAGAAATTTCTTGGCTGTGTCTTCCCCATGGTTACCACCTGATCCTCCATTTCCCTGGAATGAGCAACATTAAAGCTTTGCTATACTCAAAACAGAAAGCTGGAGTGGGACCCAAGCAGGCTGACTCCTCTTCTACAGCCAGATACACAAACAGCAGAATCCCTAGCAAATAAGTGAGCGTGCTGGCTTCCAGGACACCAGGCAACCAGGTTGCGTGCTGAGCCTCCAGCTGAGGGGCAAATGCAAGCAAACCTGGGCCGCAGAGGCCCATAGCTTCCTAGGAAGAGGACCTTGTGGGTTGACTACCCAGAATCTTACAAAATAGGAGTCAACACTCAGTCAGATTTACCCACATTTTGTATCAGACAAAGAGCCCTGTGGAGGAACCACCAAAATTAATACTGCAAGTTTTTTTTTCTGGATTCTTTGAGAATAGAACTATAAAGTCATAATAAAATCCTTAATTACTAGAAATGCATGTTTATAAGGAAAGAGGATGAATCTGGAATATAAGACTAAAAACAGGTGTTAGGATTAAATGTCCACCATAAGAATAAACACATCATGGCTTGCTTTCAGTTGGTAAAAGAAAACATTTGCCAAGAAATAAAACCTCAAACAAAGTATCTGCCTTCTTCCATACTGTAAACCGAGGACCGCTGTGCCCGTGTCAGCATCCAGTAAGCAGGAGCGTGGTTCTTTGTCAGCTACACAGGTGATAAGAGACCTGGCCTTTGATTTGACCTCAAGGAGTCTACAGTTTGGTGTGTGGAGGAGAGGAGACACCTGGGTTGCTGGGGAACATCCAGGCCATTCGCTCGTATGTTCTTGAAATTATAGCCTTGACTGTTCATGCAATCATAGAAACCTCAAAGGCCACAGCTAAAGAGACAAGCTTGGGTTTCCTCCTTGTCCGTAGGAGCTCAGTGTATAAGGTCACGTTCCTATTCAGTTTGACCCCAGGCTAGAGCTCGAACTACTAGGGAGAAACGTCTGAACTTTACAAATTGGAACTAAGTCTAGCCTTTCAGGGTTGTACTGATGATGGTTTGGAGAACACTATCTTGTGTAGCGCAATGATTCTGGGCCCCAGGACAGTCTTCTCACCCCTTCCCTCAGCCCTGGAGGGCTGCAGAATGCTAATGAAAAGGGCACTCTGGACCAAAGGGATTTTTGTCGTTTGCTCTGTTTTGATGATTTTTATGAAGATTATGTGGAAGAGGAAACATGGTTTCCCAGGCATTTTTCTGCCACAGCCTTTATTGACTGTCATGGCGATCCTTTGCTTATGGGTGAGGTCCTCAAGCAGAGCGGCGGTGTGACTCTCTTTGTGCCCCGGAAATGCCCAGCAGAGGCCTGAACTAGCAGGGCCTCCAAACACGTTGGTGGCGCTGGGAGAACTCCAGAGGCTGGTGGCGCTTAGGACATGACAGGGAGACCTTGTCTCCTTGAGGAGTGAATCCACAGCACCCGTTGTTTACCCAGTAATCAAAGCTAAATCTCAGCCTCCTCTGTGAGCAGAGAACGGAGGCACCCCAGAAGTGTCTTGTCAGACATCTCCGGAGTGGAGCTGTATTTTAAATTTGAACTTGGGCCCTGTGGCTATCAGGGGCCAGAGATCCTTAGGGAGGAAAGAACACTGTCAGCTGAGAGACACTTAAAATCCTTCCCACTGACTCACCCTCCAAATCCCACTTCAGAAGCATATGCCTCCAATTATAGGTGTATGGTTCTTCAAACGTCTGAGGACTTTCTAGGTGGATGCACCCATGTTGCTGATACTGCAGGCTCAGCTCGTTCTTGTGGGTTTGGGCCTGTCTCACACCATTGCCAGAGCCAATGCTTTCCACGTGTGGTTCTTTTAGTTTATCCTATTAATTTTATTTATTTTTTTGACTGTGCCGGGTCTTCGTTGCTACTCAAAGGCTTTCTCTAGCTGTGGTGAGTGAGGGCTGCCCTTCATTGAGGTGCACAGGCTTCCCGTTGCTGTGGCTTCTCTTGTTGCAGAGCATGGGCTTTGGGCTTCAGTAGCTGTGGCTCGTGGGTTCCAGAGCGCTGCTCAGTAGTCGGGGTGCACAGGCTTAGCCACTCCGTGGCATGTGGGATCATCCCAGACCAGGGATTGAACTGGTGGCCCCTGCACTGCCGGGCAGACCCCTATCCTTCCACTGGGGAAGCCCTCAATGTGTAGTTCTTTGCGTCTCCAGGTGGAGCAGGGAGAGAGGGAATCAGGAGTGGCTACAATTTTAACCCAGTTGAATCCTGTGCTGCCAAAACATGCAAGCAGTCAGGTGGGTAGGAGGGCCAGGAGCCACCCAAGACACCATGCCTGCTCACAGCTGCGTTACTGGTACCCATGGCTTGACTGGTAATTAATCCACACAGAGCCAGGAAGCCAGGGATGAAGGGCACCTCGTCTCAAGCCCTCTATCCATCCTCGGACCTCCTCTTAGCGCGTTTCAGCTTTGTGAGTTTTCTTTGAGGCCTCGAAAGGCTCCACAAAACAGCTTCTAAAGTTCGCCAGCACCCTTCAGCACATCCTAAGGGCTCCCGAGGCCACTGGAGACAGTGCTACGGGGAGACAAGTGGAAACCAGGATGGGACGTGTTGACACAGAATCAGGGGAGGGATGCGATGCCACCACATCCACCATTGCAGGAAACCCTCCCCTGAGACAGACCACTATCAGCAGGAGGGGTCGACCTGTTCTTGTTCATCCACATCTGTCCTTCCAAATACGGCAGCATGTCCCCACACAAGCAGTGTGTGCCGCTCAAAACATTTTTAGCCCCCTTTTATTTTCCTGGACCTCTGGAAGGTATTAAAAGATCGTTCCAGAATACTTCTGAGGAGAGGGGGCAGCTGCCATATGTTCTGGTTCAGCGGGAGTTGAAGACTAACACTTTGGGGAGCAACCTGGTGCTTACACTCTGAAGGCGCGAACGATGAGACCCAAGATGTGAACTCCTGCAAAACGGATGCAATCTAAACCAGAAAGAAATAAATTAATCCGGGATGAAGAAATGAGAAATTTCTATCTGGGAAGACCAGGGCCATGGGACTAAGATGCCACGTGGTCTGAGGACGGGCACACGCCAGGCTCAACAGATGACGCCCCTGGCAGGGAACCAGGCCCCCAAGGGGGAAGAGCGCCGCAATGCTGAACTCGGGATTTTCTGCTGCAGCACACATTACATTTAAAGGGGCTGGCTTCCCTATCAGTAAAAGCACAAATGAAAACAAAATTACACACACACACTTCCACCCGTTACTTTGAGAATGGCTTTCCCTATGCCACTTCTGTCTCCTTCGTACAGGGACAAACGTGACTTGTGTGACTTCGGCCCTGGTTGGAGGCGGGGCCAGTGGAGCAGAGTGGTCCAGTGGCGCGGGGTTTGGAGCTGAACTAGCATCCATGCCTTGCTGAATAGAAATACTTAACTGAGCACTTACTGACAGGCATTTAGATTCTTCAGGCGTTCTTTATATAAAATGGAAATAGTTCCAATGCCATGGTATTATTATGGTAGGTCAATAAAACATCCTAAGTTTAGGACCTTGTATATGGTTTGCGTTCAGTAAACAGTGGTTGCTCCTGTTTGGGGAGGCGTGAGGCCCAGAAAAGTAATGGGGCATTTTCTACGTTTGTCAGTCACGCAGCCAACTGTCCAGCTTTGTGGTGGGAGTGGGGCGGGGAGGAGGAGGGGGAAGAGGGCCTGGGAGGGTCAGCTAAGGCATTTCTCAAGCTACCCTTCACTCATGCCTCTCCCCACCAAGGAGTGGCTGCTCGAGGCGGGTGCCACCACGTCTGCGGGAATGGCTTGGCCCAGCTGGTATGCTGAGAAGGGCACAGTGTGAGACCCACTGCTCCAGGGGAGCCTAACGGGGGCTCCATTGCCTTAGCCAGGCAGAGGGTGAAGGGTCAGTGGACAATGGCCAAACTCAGGACCCTCATGTCTGAGGCCCAGGCAGACGTCCAGCTCAGAGGTGACTTGAATCTTTGTTTCTAAGTCAAAGGCCTTGCAGAAAAATAAGTTCCGGGTTCTGCAGGTTAGAACTTTTAGTCTGAGGCATCTGCTTCAAATGGAGGCAGAGCTTAGAGCCTTTGTGTTGAGAACTCAGGCAGGCGAGAGAAAAAGAACATTGAGGAAGATGCTCACCCCAGCCGGCCCCTGGAAGCCAATGGACACGCTCCTTTAAGGAGCGGAGCACGTGCCTCTGGCTCTCCAATACTCTGTTCACCAGCCCTGAGAAGAAGCTGCTGGCCGATCGGGTCCTCCTAAAGTAAGGAATTCCAAATCTAAGGCTGGGCTCAGGGTTTGAGGCGGCCTTAATCTGGGCTATAACTATTACTTGTCCCTTCTCCAACTAGTAGCCCCTGCTACTGTCCTTGATTAGGTACTGAGATCCTAGGGATAAACCTTTCACTCTAAGCCCTCCCCTTTGGCTCACAAGAGTGCCTGGCTCATTCATTTTAAAACATTTTAATGTGTTAAATGCTATTTTTTGTGGGGATCAGTACAGTTGCATTGTGAAGCTTTTCAAAGTTCTTATATTTAATTTTATGACATATACATGTGAGAAATATATCAATACACCAAAGAATGTTCTGACATTTACAAAATGTCTCCCCAAAATGTAGAAAAAACTATTAAGCTTTTTTTTTTTTTTAAACAAAATAAAAGGACTTACCTGAAAGAGCTGGCAACATTTTGCTGAGTACATTAAAAAGAAAAATCAAAGCTCTTAATTTATAGATTGTCCCCAGAAATCACTACATTTTTCACGTCTGTTGTTAGATGACATTTTTCACGTCTGTTGTTAGATGAGCTGTTCTTTCTTTTACATTTTTTTTTAACATCTGGAGTTGAGACATTAACCTATTCCATATGTGCCTCAGACCGCAAATAAAGACACAATCTTGGAAAACATAACCCCGAGTGTTTCCTTTAAAGCTCGATGCAAATGATATCTTTCTCACCTTTCTACACATTCCTTGACAACAGCAAAATTTCCATCTCCTATTGTCCTTCCGACTTTATATCGTTCTGTTATTGTGGCTGGAATTTGGAAGCCTTCCTCCGACACTTCTGAAAGAATCGTTAGTATGTTTTTATTGGGAGAAAAGGGAACACAGATGTAGTGCATAGGAGACGTTTAGAAGTATCATCTAATAGACTAGCACTGATTCAGAATCAATGTCATTTTCTGGACAGGCAGGCCAGTCTCCCACCCCTAGCCCCTTGCTGACACTGTATAATCAACTGTTTCTACTAAAACAAATGATCAACTAAAAGGAAATGTAAAATCTATGGAGTCCATTCCCACCTATGTAAGACCAGCTAATGCTTCTGCTGAAGCGGGTTGTCTGAGGAGGAAGTTTTGCTTTTCATTTCATGCCAATTTGATCAATAGCATTTATGAATACCCATAGTGTTCAGAGACATGACATTCCTAGGTAGGGAGGAAAATGCAGTTTGTAAGGGACTCTGGACTGCTTGACACCGTACAAGCATGAAAAATGCCTGCTGTTTGGACACTTAGCTTTACTACATCCTGAAATAGAGATCTCCGTAAAATTCCTTATGTTAGAACTAAGCACTGATCACCGTCCCTCCCCAGTATCACTGAGCAGATTTTGGACAAATGTTCTCACCAGCAACCTGCGTAGCAGATGTTGAGTTAAAATTGCAGTATCTATTATGTCTGCGAACAGAACAGTTTTGTAGTTTCAATTATGTTAGTGCCACTAACACAATGCATTTTCCCCCTTAAAATGCATTTTGAAATATTTTACAAATGCCTAATAATGCTTTAAATATCTAAGGTCATAAAACTAAATAAGCCACACTTAGGTCACATAAATATAGTGGATAACCTTTAACATCTTAGGGGTATAAAAAGCCTTTTATAGCCAGGCTCTAAAATTTACATGCTTTAAAGTTATAAATCCTGGCTTCTCCCTCAGGCAACCTGAATACAAAATACGGTGGAAGCCTAGTGCGCTTTCTAAATGGGCTCCTTTTCTGACCTTTAATCACAAACCGAGACTAAACATTTCTTCTCAAAATAAAATTAAAACCTTAGGTGGCAAAAGGGCTTTCTGGGCAATTTTCATGTTCTCGTTGAGTGTATTCTGCAGGGCTGGAGAACGGTCAATAGAAGCTCACAACCGGCAGGCATCTTCTATAGGACCTTTACTTACTCTGTTTTTGCGATCATCTCCACCCTGCACCCCTCTGGATGCTAGAGTGGATGGGATTTCTGGAAAGTATTGTACAAATGCAGGACATTTGCTGCTACTGCTTTTGTCCTTGGCATTTTGCAGCCTCTTCACCTCTTTAAAGGTGACGTTTTACTTTTAACCCACTAGAAGCCATCTCAGAGGTCTCTGAAGAAAGCAAGAGCTGGAGCCTTTCCTCCACTCCTTGCGTCATTTTGCCTCTGTCTGAAAGATACAGCCTAGGGATTTTTGTCTGGCCTACGGTTATTACATGAGATGGTTGGGGAAGTTTCAAAGCCACTGTAAAGCACCCAAATTTACAAAACATCTCTCGGATGACACGGTCTTAAGGCTCTTTCCTGCATGGATAATAAAAGTAACCATCCTTGTCTGTTGGAAGCAAGTCTGGTTTCAGATGGGAAATGGAAGATGCTTCTATGTTTCCATGAAGGGACACCCATCTGGAGCACATGGCTTGGTTTCTTTCCCCCTGACTATATAAAAATGTATCTTTTAGGCCTCTGATTAAGAAGACTTAGCCAAGGGCTTAGTCAAGGACCATTTTGTTTCATTAAGTAAATAAAACACATTGGAACAAAAGAAGACTTCTGGATGGCTGAATTTCATCCTTCTGGAAATACCAAAAAAGTCTGATATTGCATGGTAGTCAGGAAATAATCCTTGGGTCAGTCATGTATCGCATGTAACATGATGAAGTGTTTCCCCCAAGTGCGACTTTATTGGAAAATTAAATCCTATCCCTTCAAACAAATAAGGGGTACTGGTCCTCTAACAGTGGCTTGATTGTATCAGTTTTATACCTGAGTTCCTAAATACTTTCCCATAATTGATTTCAGCCTGATAATAACCTCCAGGGAGGAAAGAAACATGTATTAGGATACACTCTCCATTTCATAGAAGAAAAACTAAGATGCAGAGGGCAGGAAAGGCTCATCCAAAACAATTCAGGGGTTAGCAGGAAACACCCATTCCATAACCCGAGTCACGTGACCACTTTCTAAAGTGAATTTGCTGGAGGTCCAAAGAATATTTTTGCCATTTGCCATCAATTCAGTCATTTTGTAAAGCCAGATGTTCGCATTTTGACTTGACTGAAGTCTGAGAGCCTCTGCAGGGCTATCTCAGTCAGAGAGTAAACATGTCTCTCTTGCTATAGGAGTGCACTGAATTTGGAAACAAAGGCAACAGTTAGCCCCTTTTATTTGCAAGGAGGGCAGAGCTGGCCTTTACGCCTTTGAAGGGTGGGAAAGGTCTCCACTTTTGGCTGACTCCCTCTTCCCAGCCTCAGAGAGCAGATACCACCCCTGGTGAGAGCCACGTTCGGTCCTACCCCCTTGCAATGACCCTGAGCTGCTTCAGGGTCATTCTGCTGGAGAAATGTCAGTTTTCTGGACTAAATTTAGCCAACCCATTCTCCGTCCGGATACAAGCTACGCCTTCTCAGGCACCACATCCCAAGCTTACCACCTTCTCCGGGTCCGTCGTTCTCGTCCATCGAGCTGCAGACTTTGGTGGATGCCAGTGAAGTGGAGGAGCCGCCATGCTGAGAGCTCTGGAGGAAAACGGAAACAGAGGATAAAACTGTCGATCCTGCCCCGTGTCTGCAGGTGCTGTGCCCAGCCCAGAAGCTCCGGCAGTAACTGCGCCCACTGCCACGGAGGGGACTGGTCTCCACGCACCCCCAGAAGGGGAGGTGCTCGGACCACTCAACGGGGACTACCGCTCCCCACCAGCTTCTTAACCACGATGGGTGGTGTTAACTGTGCCAGGCTCATCCTTGTCGAATTGGACGTTCCGTGACGTTCATTCCATTTTCTCAAAATTAGCATCCTTTTGCTCACTGTTTAGGTTTGGCAGATTTGAGGTGCCTCACCTCACTCTTCCACAGTCTATCTGCAAGTAGGCTTCTTACAAGTGGTCACTCTGATCTTTTTTTTTTTTATTCTTACCATAGAAAAAATTTTTCTTCAGTTTTATTTTTATGGAATATCCTTTTAAAAAATAATTCAGCTTTGCCACATCCTTGGGGAAAGATTAAAGAGTAGGTTTGTTAATTCCACTTTGTGATAAAGACATAAGCACTAAGCAAGTTATTGATATGTTAAATGTTATGTAACAAGAAACATTTACTTATTATAATTACTTTTCTTCCTGAGGCAAAGATGAAACTAAAAACCTAAGCCTTGTGATTCAAATTCTGGGTATATCTGGACTCAAGAATCGTGACAGCAAACAGGGTAACAACTATATTATAAAGCTCAGAGCAAGTGCAAAGTTGCTTCAGTCGTGTGTGACTCTTTGCGACCCCATGGACGGTAGCCCACCAGGCTCCTCTGTCCATGGGATTCTCCAGGCAAGAATACTGGAGTGGGCTGCTATGCCCTCTTACAGGGTATAAAGCTCTGAGGACAGAACAATACCAAATGTTTAATACTAGCATCAGCTACGAGGCAGTATTTTAACAATGAATCTTTCCATCTCTNTAGCCCACCAGGCTCCTCTGTCCATGGGATTCTCCAGGCAAGAATACTGGAGTGGGCTGCTATGCCCTCTTACAGGGTATAAAGCTCTGAGGACAGAACAATACCAAATGTTTAATACTAGCATCAGCTACGAGGCAGTATTTTAACAATGAATCTTTCCATCTCTGCATCTGCTCCTTGAGAAAACAATGTGCACATATCAATGCTGTTTCTAAGTAATGAACACAGCTTGTCCTAAAAGATCCTCCTTCTGTTTGCCTGGGTTTATCCACTTGGTTGGCCTGATGGGAGCCAGGAGGCGGTGAGGGGGCGGCATTGGCTCGGGGTGCCGGCTGTCTGTGGAGCAGAGAGAAGGGAGGGAGAATCTGTAGCTGAATTAATAATGAAGTGGCGAGACGCAATGTTGACCTACTTTTCCTCTGCTTACCCGTCTCCCTTCAACCTCCCCCACATGCCCTCCAGCCTTAAGTATGCACAAAGCCAGAAGGAAGAGTTTTACATACAGTCATTGTGCCCAACAGCACCTTGCATGGCAAATTCAGAGACTTTAGTTTTCACCCAAAAGATGAATATAACTGGGCAAATGCTACTTCAGTCACTGTGGGGCCATTTGGGTCAACTGCACAGCATTCTCCGGGGTGTGTTAAGATGACCATGTTCCATGGGACAAGTTCATCAAAGTTGACAGCTGCCATGATGGGGACAAAAGTTAAACTCACAGCCGTGACACATCTGCTTCCTCTTAAGACTTTCTGGAAGTTTGGTGGCTACTCTGGAAGGTTGGTGTTTAGTCTGGAAGTTTGGTGGCTACTCTGGAAGTTTGGTGGTTAGTCTGGAAGTTTGGTGGCTACTCTGGAAGTTTGGTGGTTAGTCTAGAAGTTTGGTGGTAGTCTGTGTCGTGTGCCCTTTATTTTCCGGGATCGTAAGAATGGCACCCCACCCCAGTACTCTTGCCTGGAAAATCCAATGGACGGAGGAGCCTGGTGGGCTGCA
>SJYX01022038.1:0-14602 GCA_006410675.1 Oreotragus oreotragus
TGTCTAGTGTCTAACAGAAAGTTTCAAAATCTTCTTTGCTTGTTTTTAACAGCTTTATTGAGGTAGAATTCATAAACCAGAAAGAAGAACACACTCAGTGTATACAATCTGATGAGCTTAGACATATGTGTACACTTGTGATACTATCACCATGATCATGGAAATAAACATACATCACCTCCAACATTTTTTTTGTCATGTTTTTAATTTTTGTGCTAAGAATTATTATGAGATCTGCCCTGTTAAGTTTATTGTTAACAATAGGCACTATATTATACAGCAGATCTCTAGAACTTATTCACTGTGTATATTTAAACCTTTATACCAATAGAATAGCAACTTGCCATTTTCTCCTCCATCCAACCCCAAACAACCACCATTCTATTCTCTGCTTCTACTAGTTTGACTCATTGGAGAAGACTCTTATGCTGGGAAAGATTGAGGGCAGGAGAAGAAAGGGGCAATAGAGGATGAAAGGGTTGGATGGCATCATCAACTCAATGAACATGAGTTTGAGCAAACTCTGAGATATAGTGAAGGACAAGGAAGCCTGGTGTTTGTTGAGGCACAGAGAGTTGGAGATGACCGAGTGAGTGAGTAACAACATGAATTTGGCTATTTTAGATTCCACATATAAGTGGAATTATACGGCATTCATCTTTCTGTGACTGACATTTCAATTAGCATAATCTCTTCCAGATTCATCTATTTTTGCAAATGGTAGAATTTCCTTCCTTTTTAAGGCTAAATAATATTCCACTGTGGGCTTTCTTGGTGACTGAGTGGTGAAGAATTTGCCTGCCAATGCAGGATACGTGGGTTCAACCCCTGGGTTGGGAAGATCTCCTGGAGAAGGAAATGACAACCCTCTCCAGTATTCTTGCCTGGAGAACCCCATGAGCAGAGAAGCCTGGTGGGCTACAGTCCATGGGGTCACAAAGAATCAGACATGACTAACAACAACAATATGCCACTGCATGTACAGACCACAATATCTTTATCCATTCATCTGTCAACAAACACATGAGTTTTTGTTCCCAAGTCTTGGCTGTTCTGAATAATACAGCAATGAACATGGGAATGCATAGATCTCTTCAATATCCTGATTTTGATTTTTTTTATTTATATACACGCATTCTTTACCATCTGAGCCACCAGGGAAACCCAATACAGGCATACCTCAGAGATGTTGCTGGTTTGGCTCCAGACCACTACGATAAAGTGAGCCACATGAATTTTTTGGTTCCCCAGTGGATATAAAAGTTATGTTTACAGTAGACTGTAGTCTATTAAGTGTGTAACAACATTATATCTAAAAAGTGTACATACCTCAATTTAAAAATAATTTCTGCTTAAAATGCTACCCATCATTTGAGTAATATCAAAGACCTGATCACAGACCTCACAACAAATATAAGAATAGAGAAGCAGTTTGAAATATTTGTAGAATTACCAAATTCTAGACACAGGAAAGTGAGCAAATGCTGCTCAGAAAATTGTACCCATAGATTTGCTCCATGCAAGTTTGCCACAAACCTTCAATTTATACTTAAAAAAAAAAACCCTCAATATCTGTAAAGCATAATAAAGTGAAGTACAATTTCTATATTATATAGTAGTTCTATTTTTAATTTTTTGAGAACCTCCATAGTGGTTGGCACCATTTTACATCTTTATCAACTGGAAATGGAATCTCACCTTACAAGAGCTCCAATTTCTCCACATCCTCACCAAACTTGTTATCTTCTGTTATTGTTCTTATTGTTTTCATATAATAGCCATTCTGACAGATACCCTATCAGGTATGAGGTGATAGCTTATGGTGGTTTTGATGTGCGTTGCCCTGATAATTAGTAACCTTAAGTACCTTTTCATCTACCTGGTTGAATGGCTCTCTTCACTGGAAAAATGGCCTTTTCCCATTTTTTAATCAGTTTATTTGCTATTTTGTTACTGAGTTGTAGAAGTTTTGGTTTTTTTTTTTAATGCATTTTGGATATTAACCCCTTACCAGATAAATGATTTGGAAATATTTTCTCATGTTATACAGATTGTAAGACAAACACAGAGACCAATGGAACAGAATAAAACCTCCAGAAATAAACCCACATGTATACAGCCAACTGATTTTCAACAAGGGTGTCAAGAATACACAATGGGGAAAGAATAGTCTCTTCAACAAAGGAAGAGGGAAGACTTGGGGAAGATTGAGTATCTACATCCAAAAGAATTAAATTGAGCCTCTCTCTTGCACCATACACAAAAAATCAACTCAGAAATGAGTTAAAGACATAAACATAAGATTTGACACTCAACATAGGGGGAAAGTTCCTTAACACTGATCTTGACAATGATTATTTTTGCCATGACACCAAAAGTACAGGCAATCAAAGCAAAAATAGACAGATAGGACTAGAGAAAATGAAAAAGCTTTGGCAGAGCAAAGGCAACACTTAGAATAAAAAAGGTATTTATTTTACTGATTAGGAAGCTAAACACCAGTCAAGTGAAGTCCCTTAGCAAAGTTCAGACAATAGCTGGTAGCAGAGTCTGGCTGGAACCCAGGACTCCTGTCCTCCAGCCCAGTGCTGTCTCCACTGGATCCCATTGCCCCATCTCACAGCCCCAACTTCTGAATTTATCAACACAGTAGCCTTGTCTCTAGAATCAAACTATCTCAGATTCCCCGGCCCACCTTGCAATGAAATCATTAATATGGGTCTCAGACAATATGATGAATTGGGAAATGTTTAAGGTATGATTTCAGGGGCTCAGAAGTCTCCTTGCCCACAGCCTGCCCCCTTACCCTTTTACCAAGCTTTGCCCCACACAGCAAGGGAGGATCCAGCAGATGAAGGAAGGCAGGGGAATCACCAAAATGGCAGTTGGTATGCCCAGCCCATGCTCCCTCCAAACCTGTCTCTGAACTCGTGTAGATTTAACCCACAGGCAAAATAAATACAAGCCCTAATGCAGGGGCCAAAGCATCAGTTCCTTTCCTGACTCTGCCTGTGTGGGGATCACACTGGAGCCTCAGTTTTCTTGTCTGGAAAATGGACAGTGGGATTTGACACCCAGAGAGGACTTGAAAATGTTTGAATGTATTCTTCCTCAAAGTTCCAAACCTGCTGGCTAAGTGGATTCCTAATACATGTGAACAGAGGGTCTCCAGGCTTCAGGAAAACAGCCTTGGTTCTCTGGGTCTCTCTTCACATGACCCACTTCCACGTACTATCCCCGGCTCTTCTCAGAATCCCACTCCGAGAAGCCTTTGCCCTTCACTTCTCTGTACCAGCAATAGAGCTCTGTGGAAACCACAACCATACCACCCGACGTGTGAGTCAGGGTTGGGGCAGGGTCGGGGTATGGAGGGGGATTGTCCCCTTCAGACTGCAGGGAGAGGGCGGGAGCAGGAGAAGGAGGATGAGGTAAAGGGCCAGCAGCTCACACCTCACTTATTGTAAGTAGCCCATGTGGTTTGACTTTGCACCCACTTCTCCAGTGGGAGTCTGCGTGTTAGCACCTAGGGACACCTGTCTCCAATTAGCCCAACCATTTCCCGAAGAAATGATACCCCCTAGAAGATGGGCCTCCAGCAGTCTCCCCAGCCTGCAGAGAGAGTCATGGCTTTGTCCAAACTCTCAGCCAGCAACAGAGCAGAAACAGGAGAGGGATGGAGGCGGGGAGGTTTGGGGCAGGCTTCCAGGAGGGGCAGGGAGAAAGAGCAGAAACACCACCCAGGCCTGAACCTTCCCTCCGGCCTGGGCACACCTGGTGGCCTTGCGGCTGCAGGCGTGGGGATGTCTGGCATTCCTCAGTGGCCACGCTGGACCAGAAATGGAAGCCAGCCTACCCGGAGGGCTTCAGAGGGCGCTGGGGCTGCGGGGGTCACCTTTCGGGGGTCTGGCTGGATTTCATGGTCCCGGCTGTCTGGATGATTTGCTGAGGATTCCAGTCCACTGGGCCCCCTGCTGAGAGAACTCACCCAGCTGCAGAGAAGCTGCCAGTGGCTCTGCGGGGCTTTCAATAACATTAGAAAAACAAAACAATCCCCCCTCCCCTGGGCTACCTTGAGAGTTCCCCCTTAACACGTTTGATTGACTGAAAGTAAATTACTTATTCTCACATCTTCAGCAGGAGATTAGACTTCCAATAGGAGCTAATAGGCCTCAGTCCTAATACAGAGACTGAGAAGGGATGGATTTCTGGAACCACAACCACACACTGTAATTCCATTTTCAAAGTGAATGCATTGATTAATTCTTACAATCGGATTCCTAGGTCCCTTAGCAAACAAGCCAGGTAAAATCCTCATGACTGGGCCATTTGGGTTTTGGTTGTCTTTTTTTTTTTTTTTTTTTTTTTGGTTTTTTAATTCATGTGCCATAAAATTGAGATGTAATTCACAAACCATAAAATCCACCCCATTTAAAGTGTACAATTCAATGGTTTTTAGTATACACACAGAGTTGTGCAACTATCATCACTGTCTACTTTTTGAACATTTTCATCACCCCAAAGGAAAACCTGTTAGCAGTCCAGCCCTGTTCTCCCCTCCTTTTAGCCTTGTGCAACCTACCCATCCACTTTATACATATACATATAGATGTATATATATATATATATATATATATATATATGCCTATTCAGTCATTTTGTAGAACAGGAATCAGACACTATTTATCTTATTGAGACTGGCTTTAATTTAGCTTAGCATTTTCAGGGTTCATCCATTTGTAGTACGTATCAGTANCACATCTAGATGTGTATAAGAGACAGACTTTATACATATACATATAGATGTATATATATATATATATATATATATATATATGCCTATTCAGTCATTTTGTAGAACAGGAATCAGACACTATTTATCTTATTGAGACTGGCTTTAATTTAGCTTAGCATTTTCAGGGTTCATCCATTTGTAGTACGTATCAGTACTTCATTCCTTTTTAAGGCTGGGTAACATCCATGCATGTACCACACTTTGTTTATCTACTCATCAGCTGATGGACATTTGGATTATTTCCATTTTATAATGAGTACAAGTAAAGCTGCTATTCATGTGTAGGCTTTAAATTTTTTTTTTTTTTTTTTTAGGTCTTTTTCTTTGACCTCTGTTTGGAAAAGAGTAAGGCTTAATACCCTCTTCATGGATCATAGCCTTGTGATCCTGGAGGGTGAAAGAGGAGACTGAAAAACCTGGCTGGAAACTCAACATTCAAAAAACTAAGATCTTGTCATCTGGTCCCATCACTTCATGGCAAATAGATGGGGAAAAGTGGAAGCAGTGACAGATTTTATTTTCTTGGGCTCCAAAATCACTGCAGACAGTGACTGCAGCCATGAAATGAAATCATGCTTGCTCCTTGGAAGGAAAACTATAACAAACCTAGACAGCATATTAAAAAGCAGAGACATCACTTTGCCAACAAAGATCCATATTGTCAAAGTTACGGTTTTTCTAGTAGCCATGTACAGATATGAGAGTTGGGCCAGAAAGAAGGCTGAGAGGTGAAGAATTAATGCTTTTGAATTGTGGTCATGAAGAAGACTCTTGAGAGTCCCTTGGACTGCAAGATCAAACCAGTCAATCCTAAAGGAAATCAAGCCTGAATATTCACTGGAAGGACTGATGTTGAAGCTGAAACTCCAATACTCTGGCCACCTGATGCAAAGAACTGACTTATTGGAAAAGACCCCAATGCTGGGAAAGATTAAAAGCAAAAGAAGAGGCAGGCAGCAGAGGATGAGATGGCTAGATAGCATCACTGACTCAATAAACATAAGTTTGAGCAAGCACTGGGAGATAGTGAAGAACAGGGGAGCCTCACATGCTGTGTGTAGTCAATGGAGTCACAAAGAGTAGGACATGACTTAGGAGCTGACCAACAACAACAGCAAGGCTTAAAACACCCTCTAGTGTTTCTTGTTCACTGCTCTTAATATTTCTCCATTGTTGTTCAGAGATAATGTGTGCTGCTGCTGCTGCTAAGTCACTTCAATCGTGTCCGACTCTGTGTGACCCCATAGACGGCAGCCCACCAGGCTTCCCCATCCCTGGGATTCTCCAGGCAAGAACACTGGAGTGGGTTGCCATTTCCTTCTCCAATGCATGAAAGAGAAAAGTGAAAGTGAAGTCGCCCAGTCTGTCCGACTGTTAGCGACCCCATGGACTGCAGCCCACCAGGCTACTCCGTCCATTGGATTTTCCAGGCAAGAGTAATGTGTACAAAGTGCCAAATTCTGGGCTTGGTACCCAGGTGGCCCCCAACCAACAGGAGTTGTTGTGGATTCTTAACAGAGGCCATTCATGGGCTTGAACCATGGTGAGCAAGGTCACCTATAAAGGACAATCTGAAGCCCCATCCATGTATTGTGACAAGGAGCTACTGTCCATTCTGGAGCCAGAGAAGAGGCATAATCTCAGAGCTCTGGAATACTTGAGCAGTCCCTTAAAGATGATCAATCTCATTTCCTCTTTTCACAGACAACAAAGCTGTTTAAGAGAGAGAGCTCTGGCCAGAATCAGAAGACCTGGGTTTGAGTTCTGACTTCACAACCAACAGTCACAAGATCTTACCCAAGACACTCCAGCTTTCTAAATTTCGATTTTTTCCTATAAATCAGAGACCCAATGCACATGCACATGAGTGCATACAGCCACACACAGAGACACACACACACCTGAAACAGCCGGTGGCTCCATCCCATTTGTAAGTAACTGGCTGACAAAAGTGCTACCCTCCCCTGCTTTGACAGAAAGAAGTGGTTGCTGAATCTTGGGAGTCAAGTTTTGGATTACCAGAGAATGTTGGGATCATACTGAAATGGATCCTCCTTCCCAAGAGCGTCGCTTGACATGGTAAGTGGAATCCACCCGTAGAAAGTTGTTGAGTGTGAGGTTGTCAAGACTGGCCACCCATAAAAGCCCTACCCACTACGATGGAGTGCTTGCAAGGGCCCAGAAAGGGGGGAGGGGTGTCTCCCGGAGCTCCCAAATGTGCCGACCAGAGCAGGAGACAGCTGTGAACATCTGCCAAAGGCTGAGAGCCTGCAGGCCCAGGACTATCAGTGGAGACAACAATGAGTGGGTGGAGAAGGAAGAAAGGGGGCAGCTCCACCCCTCTCTGGTACACAGGCTATGCTGGAACCAGTCCAGCTGGGAAGAGCAGACTGGATGCCTCAACACCGTCTGGGTCACAGCAACGCAGGACTTGGTCAACTAAAGTCGAAGACAAAGGTTATGGGTCTGCTTAAGTTCCCTTCAAGGGCAAAGGGGAGGGCTACCCCTACAGAGTAAGATGTAAGTGGCAGTAGGAAACAAATAAAGTGGCTTGGAGTTCAGAGTTTCTAATATCCTGCTTTTACCTTGGAAGTGGAAATGTTAATCGCTCAGTTGTGTCCGACTCTTTGTAACTCTTGGACTGCAGCCCACCAGGCTCCTCTGTCCATGAAATTCTCCAGGCAAGAATACTGGAGTGGGTAGCTATTCCATTCTCCAGGGGATCATCCCAATCGAGGGAGAGAATCCTGGTCTCCTGCATTGCAGGCAGGTTCATTATCATCTGATTTATCTTGAAGTGATGTTCTTTATAAGGTAAAGAACTTGTCTGGGGCTGGGCTCAGTGATGAAAGGACAGTCCAGAAGGCCTGGACACTGACGCTAGATGGGCCAGGACCTGCCCTCCCATCTGCCTTCCCAGACTGGCTCTGCTCATCTGTGTGAAAATGCTCACCCCACTGACCACCTTGTAGTCTCTTCTTCCTTATTTAACAAATGGGCACCATCAGATCTGTCTCGAAGCATTAGATGCAGAGAAAGCATTTCAAGGAAAGATAAGCAAACTAACAAAACTGTTTCATGTGGCACCTCTGAGGATAGGAAAAGGATTCTGTGGCAAGGGAGGGGACTGATGGAGAAGAGAAACACCCTTTTCACTCTACACCTCCATGGAGACTGGACTTTGAGCAGGCAGGAATGAGATGGAGGAGTTCTCTCCGTGTGGCTTTCCCAGTGGTAGGTATACTTTAGTTTGTCTTTTGATATACGTTAGCTTCCGGGCCCTAAGCCAAGCCCTTTTTATGTATCGTGTTGTTTAATCCTTGCAAGCACACGATGACATAGCTACTAGTATCATCCTGTATTTTCTTCCAGAGGATAAAGAGACAGAGAGAGAATAGACACTGAGCAACAGCATCAGAATTAAACTCCAGCAGTCTGCTTCCAACTCCACAGTTGTAGACAAACAGAATGTAGGTAGGCTTTCAAATTGGTGCCTGGACCAGTGCTAGGGACAGAGGGTGTACTCCCATGAATGAATAAGTGGATAAATTAGAAACTATGGAAAATTCAGAAAATGGGTAGAAGAAAATCTAAATTAACAACAATCTCTTGATCCAGAGATAACCACTGTATTTTTATATTTTTCGTCCAACATTTTTTCCTGAAAATAGATAGTATTTAATGAGGAGCAGTATTTTTACATAATTGAATTTACAATGTACGTATAATTTTCTATACAGCTTTTTTCAATTAAAGTGTTATCATGAGTATTTTCCCATGTCATTTAAAATTCTTCAGAAGCATTGTTTTAATGATAGTGTGATATTTCACTGTGTTGTTATGTTACAGTTTACTTAACCATTCCACTATGGTTAGACATTTGAGCTGCTTCCAAATAATTCTGCAATAAACATCTTTGTGCATATAAATCTTTGTGCCAGTTTCTATTTCTTTGGCAGACATTTCTAGAAGAGGAATTACAGGTCAAGCTTTAGGAATATTTTTAAAGTCTCTAGGTACATACTGCTAAATTGTTTTCCAGAAAGGTAATGCCAGTTTGCATTCCCAAAAGAATGTGTGACTATCTTATTTTTCTCTCACTAAAATTGAAGATTAATTATTCAAAGCATTTTGCCAGTCTGATATATTTTTTAAAAGCTCATTTCTATATGCATATTTATTATTAGCAAAGCTGAACATGTTTCTAAGTTCATTGCTCTTTTATAGTCCTTCCATGAGATAGTTATCTCCTTACTTCATTTTTCTATTGTAGTATTAATGTTTCTTATTGATTTGTAAGTGCTTTTTATATATGAAAGTTATTGATCCTTTATCATACTTATTTCACTGAACTTTGCCTTTGGTTGACAGACTCTCCCATCTTTACCTCTTAACCTTTTTCTCTGATTGTCCATGAAACACTTGTAACTACACTTCCAGTGACATGTAAACCTTGTCACTTTACACATTCTGTCAGAGTATGAGCCGTCAACAAGGACATGTGGTATCAGGAGATGGCCTCATGCATAACTCAAAACTCAGAAAGTGAGGTGCCCAGGTCATTGCACTAGACCCAGTTTCCACCACCGTCACCCGTGTCAGCTGCCTGCCTCTTTGCCTGCCCTGGGGCCAGGCCAGGCAGCTGACATTGACTGCTCTGACAGGCGTGCACTTGAAGTGGCATTTTACCCATCACCAGTCTCAGATCACAGAGCTCAGGGCTCAGCTGCAGGTGTCAGCAGCCAGGATGGAAACCATGACAATGATTAGTGACACGGGGGCACCAACAGATGTTTCTGTCCCTTACAGTTGCTGATCTAACAAGTCAGTTCACAGCTGGTACAGCTCTCCTGGGCCCCAGGGTTGCAGAGCTGAGAGGAAGGAGCAGGGGAACCAACATTTTCCATTTTGGGAGGCCTGACCTGGGTGGAGAGGCCAGGGGAAAGATGACTTCCAAGGATTTTAACCAATAGTGTAAAAAGGATTTTGAACACATGCGTGGCAGGTGCCTGACTGCCTAAAAATACAAAGTTCCAGAGGCCCACATGTCACACCCTGATTCATTCCTTCATTCAAAGTGTGTCCACCAGGTGGATGAGAGAGGTCAAAGGAACCTTCCCAAAGAAAATTTTGCCGGAGCCGAATTGCAAAGGATAACTGGGAGCTTCGCAGGAAGGGCATTTCACAGGGAGGGAACAGAGGCACAAAGGTCCAGAGGACGAGAAAGAACTGTTAATTTTACTGTCTCAGCAGAATAAATCTCTGATGCGGCTGAGGGAGGTCTGTTGACCAGCAGCGTAAACTGCACCTCTGAGCAAGGCATTCAGGACACAGCAAGTGGATCTTAAAACCAAGGAGAAAAACACAGGGGTCTGGCAGATTCCTCTCTTTTCCTTGAGATTCAGCTCAGGGCCACCCTCCTTTGGCAGGCCCGCCTGGTTCCCCCATCCATCACCACCCCTTCTGGGGTCCCACATGCCTGCAGACTTGAAATTTTCTATGCATCACATTGACTGGGCTGCAAGCCTCTGAATCCCTTGAGGAGAAAGCCTGTGTCTAATTCATCATAAATCCCCAAGGCTAAGAGAGGTTGGTTTTGGAAAAAGACGTAGAAGTCTTGTTTGGGTCAGTTTGCTATGAGACAAACCAAGGTTCAGGGAAGTTACAGAATGAGCATCCTCAGGGCAAGAGACAATGCTGGGATTCAAGCCCAGATCTGGATGTCCCCCACATGGGGTGCCCCTCAGCACCTTGTGTGGGGAGGGGCTAAGTCAGCCCTGAGACAGAATGGCCCCAGAGAGTGGGAACACAAAAGCTGTGCACTGGTGACGAGTGATGTTTCCAAAAGCACTTCCACCCAGCCTTCCTGCTCTGCCAGCTTCCCTGCGTTCCTTGGATGACAATGTCCGTGTGTGCTGGACACTCTGTGGATCTTCTCAGTTCAGAAAATCACGTCCTTCAGTTCTAAGAAGACTGCCAGTATTGATCCTTGGAAAATTCCCTCCCCTCTGTTTCCCTGGTTATTTTTTTTAATTTTGGAAGCTCACTAATAAAATGTTGGCTACCCTGGCCGATCCCTTCCTTTCCTTACGTCTTCTTCCTATTTTCCATCTCTTCATCTTTTTCTTCCGAATGTTCCTTTTTACAGTAACCCCCTGTTCTTTTTCTTTTTTAATTTATTTTTAATTGAAGGATAATTTCTTTACCATCTTGTGTTGGTTTATGCCATATAACAACATGAATCAGCCATAAACATACGTATGTCTCCTCCCTCTTGAACCTCTCTCCCATCTGGCCCCCTGTTCCTGTTCCATAGATGCAACCTATTTTATTACTCTGATTATATTAATTTGTGACCGTTTTTCTGTGTTTCTGCATTTTCTTTCATCCAGTCTTCAGAATAGAAGCTTTCCTTAAATGCCTAGTGATCCTTGGCTGCCTGGTCAGATGGGTGTGACAGTCACTGGAAGTAGTTGGAAACTCTGTGTGTGCGGATGAGGCATGTTGACAGGAAGCAGAGGTACGGTGAGCCAACTTGTGCTTTAGGATCCCCCAAGAGTCATTCTCTGAGAGTCTTTCTTTAACTGATTGGTTCCTGAGGTGGAGATCCCAAATTCCTGCAGGCAGCGCAAGTCCTGGAAGCCAGTTTTGGACAAGAGACAGAGGGGGGAGAGTGACAAGGAGGCTCATTGTTGGGCCCTCAAGCTCCAGTTCTTAATGTGGCTGCCCTCCCCGCTAGGCTGCTGTCCTCAAGTTTCGAGTTTCTTTCTCTTTGTCCAGAGCTGACCTCCATCCAACTACTGAGAGAGGCAGGGCCCGTTGCCTACTGCATGGACTGGGAGAAGAAATCCCCAATACCTGCTCTTTATAAAAACGTTTGAACTGTCTTACTGCCTGACACGCCTAAGCTTTACCCTCCGAGGTACCCGGCGCCTCCAATTTCTTAGCATTTCTGGGATTTTGTGATGGGATAAGCTCCCTTTACCTTGGCTTCCACCCATCCTGGCAGGCAAGGCCTCAGCTCTCATCTGCTAAGTCAGTTCCATTTATCCGTCACTTTTCATCTTTAAAAATTGTGTTGACATCTCTCAACTGCTCTCTCTTTGTCTTTGGAGTTGTTGCTTTTTAATTCCTTATTGTACTTGTTTAAGGTTTTGGAAGAAAAACTGTTTAAATGAATATTTAAAAGTATGTTCCAATCTGCCTTGTTTACTACTTCTAAGTACTTAAGTTTTGAAATCCCTATGTTCTGGTCATTATTCATATCAAAGAGGCCAAAGAAGCCACATAGAATATTTTTCTTGGCATGGAATTCAAAAATAATCCGCTGCCAGAGATGAAAAATTCTAGTCTCTTTATTATAAACATTGTATCGTCAAACAATTATTACTGTGTTAGCCATTCAGTCATATCTGACTCTTTATGACCCTATGGACTGTAATCCACCAGGCTCCTCTGTCCATGGGATTTCTCAGGCGAGAATACTGGAGTGGGTTGCTATTTCCTTCTCCAGGGCATCTTCCCAACCCAGGGACTGATCCTGGGTCTCCAGCATTGCAGTCAGATTCTTTACCACCTGACCCAGGAGGGAAACCTAAACAACTATTAAGCACTAATTGTATGCTGGGTATCAAAAAGCAGAGATATCACTTTGGCAACAAAGGTCCATATAGTCAAAGTTATATTTCTTCCAGTAGTCATGTACAGATGTGAGAGTTGGACCATAGGGAAGGCTGAGAGCCGAAGAACTGATGCTTTCAAATTGTGGTACTAGAGAAGACTCTTGAGAGTATCTTCGACTGTAAGGAAATCAAACAAGTCAATTCTAAAAGAAGTCAACCCTCAATATTCATTGGAAGGACTGATGCTGAAACTGAAGCTCCAATACTTTGGCCACTAGAGGAGAAGAGCTGACTCACTGGAAAAGTCCCAGATGCTGAGAAAGACTGAAGGAGGCAGCAGAGGATGAGATGGTTGGATAGCATTACTGATGCAATGAACATGAGTTTGAGCAAACTCTGGGAGTTAGTGAAGCACAGGGAAGCCTGGTGTGCTGCAGTCCGGGGGTCACAAAGAGTCGGACAACTGAGCGACGGAACGTCATATGCTAGGTACAGAGCTAGGTGCAAGGATCCAGACACCCTTGCTGTCAGTGAGTTGGTGGTTTAGCTGGGGAGGTAGATATAGAAAGGAGCCAGAGTGATCATAGACGCATTCAGGGATGGAAAGATCTGGTGACAGAGAGAGTGAACCAGTCTGCCTGTGGTAAGGAAGAGGCCAGCGTGAGGCCAAGCCCTTCTTCCTGCAAAGCTCCACAGTCGTACATGCTGAAACAACAGCCATTACAACATCAGCAAAAGGGCTGCTGCCAGGTTTGTAAGTTCCTAGGTCCTAGTGTGTGCTCAGAAATAATTGATGGAGGGAACCCCCGGTGGTCCAGTGGTTGAAAATAGCCAGCTAATACAGGGGACATGGGTTCGATCCCTGGTCCAGGAAGATCCCACCATGCCTCGGAGAAACTAAGCCCAGGAGCCACCCCTACCAAGCCTGCATGTTGCAGCTATTGAAACCTGAGCACCTAGAGCTCGTGCTCCAGAAGAGAATCCACCTCAGTGAGAAGCCCATGCCCTGCAACAAGGGGTAGCCCCCCACTCACTACAGTCAGAGACAGCCCGTGCACAGCAACGAAGACCTAGTGCAGTGAAAAATAAAATAAAATAAATAAATGCATCTTTTTGGAGACGAATTCATGGAATATGTGAAAGATCTAAATGACCACTCCATGGCTCATCAGCTGTACAAATGCAGGGGTGTCTATTTCAAAAAGACAGTAGGAGGTGTGATTAATTCTCTGTCTTGTGGATTAGGGGAAGCAGGTGACAAAGACCCCTCCTTTCTATAAAGCTCTGAGATATTGCTTACATGTATTCACACACACATGCATAAGCTCTACCTATTGTCAATGCATATCTATACATCTACTTTTCTTAAAGGGACACACACACATCACAAAGTTCCTGCCCAGAGCTTCTGAGTTATGTGAATTTACAATGCAGAAGTCTGTAAATTACAGTGTGTGAAACCCCTCTGTCTATGTGGAGTTTAAAACAAAGGGAAGAGAATGCCAAGGAGGACAGGGTGTGGGAGAACACATTAGCCAGGGACCAGCCCCAAACACAGAAAATGAAATTCCCCCCTGGGGGAATTCTTAGCACTCACACGCCTGCAAAAGAAGCTGGGACCCAGGGAGGTGGGGGAGGGGGCATCGGAGACGATGCGCTGCCAGCTCAGAAACACCAACAGGTTGCTCCCAACAAAGCACAAGGTGCCAGTGGGGAAACAGATTCACAGGAGCACATGTGCTTGAAAGGGATAACTCAAAGCTTTTGAGCAGGAATTGGAGGGACAAAGAGAGGAGAGTGTGGAGGCTTCTGATAGAGAAAGAGGCAACAGGGGACCCCCAGCCCAAAGAGTGCCAAGAACGGAGAGTGCATTAAATCCTGCCATGACAAAGGGGCAGCTTAATATCAACTGCTATCAGTCGTAGCAGAGAGCATGTCCACCACGTCCCCTATGCCACCAGGACAGGAGAATGGGAGGAGTGAGACTCTGGACAGCCAAGAGAAAAAAGAACTGGAATTCACTCTCCGTGGCCTGCTTTCCCCCAGTCTCCTATGAAACTAGACTCTGGTCGATTCAAAAAGACAGTAGAGGGCAAGAGGGGGTCTCAGAACCTTAAGGCAACTTAGGGGTGTAGGGCAGCTTTTCTCATATGATCCCCCTTACCAGGAGATGACAGGCACCATTGCA
>SJYX01022039.1:0-90985 GCA_006410675.1 Oreotragus oreotragus
TGGGCGATACTGTCAGCCCTTTTGCTGATGTAGAGTTCTCCTTCGCAGAAATTACGCCTTCTTCCTTGTCACTATCAGTAAAGCATATTTATTTTTTTCTCAATTATAGAAGTGATGTCATGGTCATATCAAAGGGGCTCTTAAGTTTATGGAAATTCTTCTCCATGATACCTCCATCTCATGGGTCTATCACTCATTCTTCCTTTTCCCTTTGCAGGATGATAAGTTTCACTTCAGTTCAGCTTTCCATCCTTTATTTTTGCCATGAACATTATATCAGAAAGAAGTTATAAATCTTGAAAATGGTGTCTTTCAATAAAGGATTTAACCTCACTTGTAAATGTGCTTCCCCGGTGGCTCAGTGATAAAGAATCCACCTGCCAATGCAGGAGGGGTGGGTCAGGAAGATCTCCTGGAGGAGGAAATGCCAACCCACTCTAGTACCCTTGCCAGGATAATCCCAAGGACAAAGGAGCCTGTCGGGCTATTGTCCAAAGGGTCACAGAGAGCCAGACACAACTTAGTGTTGGAGTACTCTCTTGTAAAGAGACACAGTTCCTGGTCTGAAGAAACACTCTCTAATGGAATCTTTGCTGAGTGTTCCCATGACTCAGGGCCATTCAATGCTCAGCTTGAGAAAGTGGTTCCACAGGCATTGTGATGTATCCAGAAATGTCACTTCTTCTTTATCTGTTTGCTGATCCCTTTAACAACTACCACATTTTTTCATTCCACGGGTAGCTTGGTGGCTTAAATCGCAATAGGCTGAAGAAGAAGCAACACAATGATGTGGGTTAACATGGACTAAGGTTTATGTGCCTGACTGCACATTCTTCTGAAGGCAGAGAAATCAGGGGGTGAGGTAGTGAGGAGGAACCTCGCTAGGAGGTGCAGGGCACCAGAAGGGCAGGCTGAAGGCAGAGGTAAACCTCACTCACCGAATGAAGCTTCCCAGGGCTGGGCTTGCTGAAACAGAGCACCAGCTGACAGCAACCCATGCTGTATCACATTAAGAGGGACTTAAGTGGGCTACTCCAGCCATTCAGCTGTTGTATCCATAAAGTCAAGGGGGGATGCTACCTCATTCTGAGCAGACATTAGGGTTCCATCTGTTACAGGCAGGTCACTTATTAAGCAAAACTTCAATCACACGTAGATGCTGAATCATTAGAGTGCAAAGCTGGTGATATTTAAACACACTCCCAATTAACCTGTCACTGTACCCTGGGTTGCCCCTGCAAATAGAAATCATAGACCTCAGGATAAGGTGACAGATACCAAAGGATCGGATCATCAGCCAAAATACAGGGGGGAGCAGAATTTCAAATAGATATCCCTTTGGAGTCAATTTACAGTATTTGGTTTTTGCTTTATAAACACCCCAGCTAATGCATTTCTTTTCACAAATAGATTTTCATATCTGTCCTTCCAGACTCAACTCCTATGCTACAATCTCTTGAGGGGACAATAAGAAAAGAAATCAACCCATAGAAAGATGATTTGGGATCATAATAAGTATTATGGAAAAAAAATATTGGGTTAGCTCAAAAGTTTGTTTGTTTGTTTTTCCAATAAGATCTTGTAGCAAAACCCAATTAAACTTTTGGGCCAACCCAATAAAAACAGACAGTGAGATGAAGAGTGATCTCAAGGAACGACAAAGTAGCCTCTGGGACTGGATGTTTCAGCTGAGAGCTACTGGAAGAAAAGGAACCAGTCATGCAAGAATCTGCAAGGGGCGCAAGTCAGAAGAAGCATGAACCTAAAACAGTGTCTGTTTCTGATGGGGCAGACACTTGGGAGGGGCATAGAGGGAGATGCCGGAGCTGGTTAATCGCCAATTCTCTCTCCATGGAAATCTGAACAGGGCGCCAGTCCCTCCAACCACCCCCCACACACCCACTTTGCATATTCTTTTCATTGCCATTTTAATTTTCTTAATTCTTCTCCCTGATTTTCATTAACTTACAAGAACATGAGCCTCTGCCAGTGGGAAACACATTTGGAGCCCTCTTCTAACCCCTCCTCATAGTCATTGGAAAATAGAAGCAGAGAGTATTAAAATTTAGCTCTCATTATTATGAGGTCCATTCAACTGTTTATTTTTATGACTATTACATCTCATTATCATTACCAATCATAGCCAGAAACTAAGGTATAGACTCGTTTGTTCCTTTGCATTTTATCTCATATGAAGTCCTACGATGGGGTAAATATCTTTAGCAAAGTTGCATATTTAACTATACACATTTTTTTTTAAAAAAGCAAATGCATCTAGATAGCATTTTCCAAGGTAATCATAAATACTTCAGAAAAAAGTGCACTACTTATTTTAGTATGACTAAATTTGAAATTTCTTCATCATTATCATCATCTACTTCATTGCAAGTATTTGTTCAGCAAGCACTGAAATTACTAGAAGAAAGAAGATAAAGAGAAGAAGCTATTTTTTGCACCATGATCAGACTGTCCAGATGTCGTGCCTGGCATACATCACAAGTGACATTTCTAGTCATGTTTCCAATCAATGGAAACATACAAATTTTCTTTTGTGATCTGCAAAGCTTTTGGATTCTTCGAGCCCTGCTGTCAACAACAGCAGCCCAGGAAAGGAGGCGTTGCCATGAATGGACTCTACCTGCTGCCATCTTCGGTTTCACCCCGAGGCACTGTGGTTCTCTTGGGGATCCCTCTTCTTCCTAAATTCCAGTCCCACAAACCAGAAAAAAAACAAAAACAAAAACAGGGAGAAAAGAAAAACAATGCATTAATTGACAGCAATAGCTTTTTGCAAATCGACTAGTTAAAATGAGATCAAGATCTGAAAAAAACTAGACCATGCCCTTATGAACTGAGGCCCTGGATAAGGAACAAACTCAACCACAGATGTTGAGCAGAATAACTATGGGGGTGCTGGGTTACAAACTCCAGGGTGCCATTCACGTGGAAGCAACTCAGGCACCGTCTGTGACTGATCCATTAGGGGACATCAGTTAATTAAACACAGTAGTGGCAGGTTTCTTCATAATATGGAAAGTCGGCCAGTATGGTGCAACAAAAAGAAGTATGTTTTATTTTTCACAATTCAAAAAGCTGATTTCATGTACCTTAGAAAGTTCTATCCCAGCTCAGTTATGTTTATCTCTGGGAAAGTGAGCAGACACATTCTTCTCCGAGCTCTGGTATGACACGCTTTAATGACAATTGTGACTCCTGTATGTAGCACTCATCAAAGTTGGTCCAGCTAGAAGTGGAGGTAAATTAAAAAGAACATCTCCATGGGGCTTTTCTAATTTTGTCTGATTCCTTTATTTTTTTCCTTCATTGAATAAATATCTGTTGAGTGCCTGTAACGTGCTAAATCTATGGGATCTTAATCTTTAGGAAAGATTCCTTCTCCAGTCTCTTGAATTATATTGTAGGTAGTTCCCTTCTCACTTCCTCCCTAGGCTGACAAACTTTCTTCATACACTTGGTTTCTCCTAAAAATTTAGCCCAGTAGAAGATATTCTGGACCTTAATAAAGCTTANGAGCCCCCAAAATAAAGTCTGACACTGTTTCCGCTGTTTCCCCATCTATTTCCCATGAAGTGATGGGACCAGATGCCATGATCTTCGTTTTCTGAATGTTGAGCTTTAAGCCAACTTTTTCACTCTCCTCTTTCACTTTCATCAAGAGGCTTCCATAAATGATAACTACTCTCTAACCAGATGGGAACAATGGAATTCCAAAACTGATATTATCTACTATAGGTTGCTGCTGTTGCTGTGTTGCTCAGTTGTATCTGATTCTTTGAGACCCCCATGGCCTCTAGCCCACCAGGCTCCTTTGTCCATGGGATTTTCCAGACAACAATACTGCAGTGGGTTGCCATTTCCTTCTCCAGGGGATCTTCCCAACCCAGGGATTGAACCCAGGTCTCCTGCACTGCAGGCAGACTCTTTACTGTCTGAGCCACCAGGGAAGCCCATCTATCATAGGATCTATCAAGTCCCCAATTTGTTCTAAGTTTGTAGCTCCTAGGTCATATCTCATCTGAGAATTCATCATACTCTCAAGCTTGGTTGGTAAGATAAAAAGATATTCTTTTCAGTTTATAAAGATTAGTTTCATTAAATCATCATCAGTATCAACTCAGAAAGCAACTGGTTTCACCTGCATTGGGTACCAATGTTTTTTTCAGAGATCAAAAATCATCTTAAAATGTTTATCATCAGGGACCAGTTTCAAAATTTGTTCATACTTTCAAAACCCATGAAATCGTACTAATGCAGGCAATTTGGACAAACAAGCCTTCCAGTCCAATTATCTCAAATTTATACAAGAAATTGTAATGAAAATTGCTCCCACAATTACAATTATAAAAAAGATCTGAATTAATAGTATACGAAAGATATGTAAATGATAGTGAAGCCCCATTACATAGCAAGTAAATGCAGCAAATAATTTCTTGTTTCACAAGGCCCAGTAGAACAGTATGGAATAAAAACATGAAGAACTTTTTATAATACAGCCACAGGAAACATCTCTTGAGAAGCCAAAATAATCAAAATAAATTTGTTTCATGGATGGAAGGATTCCCCTTTGAGCCAGTAAGACTGTTTACTTTTTCATTGCTCTGAATTCCAGAAGTGTGAAATAACTAAGCCTTTAACATTCTTCCAAATGCATTTATTACTTCATTTTAAGTTTCCCCTCCCCCAATCTTGTCATTAACTAGTAAAAATTGCAAAGCCCTGGAAGGATCTGCAGATGGAAGGATATTTGGAATCTGCCCCGCTGGAGAGCTCTCAGCATAGAATAAACAAGCATCTGTCTTTAATAGCATAAACTATGTTCTATTTAGAGAAAAAAGGCTGAGCTCCTAGATTCTTGAGTTTCTTCTGCAAGTCTGTGATTTGCTGAATTTGTTCTTACTGGCTTTTTCCCAGCAAAGCTAGAATAAAATGACAACAGTCCAACTGTAGTAGACATCTGTCGATTTTGCTGCCTGGAATTCACTCACATTTTCTAGTAAGTGTGTCCTGATTTCCTCTTTAAATTCATCCTTTCCCCCTAGTAATGAATTGTTGTTCTTATGAAGCCAATTCAATTCTCCCCCACACATATGTCCCTCCCCACCACGCCAGAGGTGGTCATGCAACTCAGGGCTGGGCCCAGCAGGCCCCTGTATTTCCCTGTTATTGGTGCAGAGTGGTCATGTGATCTAGGGCTGGGTACATTAGTCCACTTCATTTCCTTGTGATTGGCGCAGAGTGAGTCACGTGACCCAACCTGGGCTAATGAGAGATTTTCAATGCACTTTCAAGAATATGGCTTCTATTCTACCCTGGTCCCAAATTCTGAGATGACTGTGGTGTAAGGGTTGGGCTGTTGCTGTCACATGCAGCTGGGACTGAAGCCCACATAAAGGAAAGCTCTGCAAACTCAGGAAATTTCCTTTAGATACTGTAGATGTAGGGAAGCCCAGGAAGATGGGAGGTGTCATTCCTGTCTTAATCACTTCAACATTTCACTCCCATCAGCACTGGGTCCATGGAGAACATTCCTCATGAACAAAAACTGCAATTCACTCAGCTACCCAAGATCAGGGACACTGGGGCCTTGACCAGGGATTTGCTTTGTTCCCTGCTGGCATGATGCCATAGAGTCCTCGGTGCTTCTTAGTCTTACATGTCAGAAACCTCAGTCGCTGCTGCAAAAGAGGAGGTATGTTGGGTCACGTTTGTCAAGTTGTAGTTCTCAACTTTTGATGTGTATCCAAACCACCTGGAGGATGTGGGACAAATACAGAGGAGCCAGCCCTTTCCCACTTCACCATGGCTGGGCTCTGGATTACTTATTAGTGCTCCCCCTGATGCTGACACACACCCAAGCTTGAGAATTGCTATTATAAAGGATAGAAATTTGGTCTGGTAGTCAGAGATCACCAGGATCCTCTCTTTCTCTCAGTCTCTCCATTGGTCCATTTCTTATCTTTGTGTTGCTTCCCAGGCTTCTCCTTTGCACAGTCAAGGCCACCAGATGCTCTAGGGCCATAGCCTTTCAGCTCATGTTTCAAAGGGGGGACAAAGAATGTCTCAGTCCCTGCATTCATAATGTAGCCAGCCCTCCGTGTCAGTGGATTCAACCAACCTTTGGTCAAATTTCAGAAACCTTTTTATGTAAGGGACTTGAGCATCTGTGGAGGACAGGAGGGTACTGGAACCCATCCCCTTATGGATACCGAGGTGACTGTGTAGAGTTCTAGGGGAAGCCTCTGGTTGCTCTGTCTTGGATTACATGCACATGCCTGTCAAGGAATAGGGACCTACATCACTGCCCACCCCATGGGCCATGGGAGGGAGGAGGTGCTGTGGTTGGAAGCCTCCTCAGAACCTTAGAGAATGGGGAAGGCGCAGTTCCCCAAGAGAAGGAAAGCTGTGTCCAGAAGTGGGGGAGGAAGGGATGCTTGCTACAATTAGACTCCAAGCAGACAATTCTCCAAAGCCACAGGACTAAAAATACCTCCTGAGAGGAGTGATGTGGGGAATGGATGCCACTCAAGGACCTGGGGGCAGCTATTCATAGCTCAAAACAAAGGTGTTTTTATATCTTAAAAACCAATGTTTCTTTTACTTCTTTTTTATTTTTTTATTTAAGTATAGTGGATTTACAGTGTAGCCCAGTCTCTGCTGTACAGCAAAGTGACAGTTTTTCACATATAGAGATTTTTTTTTAATATTTTTTCCATTATGGTTTATCACAGGATATTGAATATAGTTCCCTGTGCTATACAGTAGGATCTTACTATTTATCTATTCTTGTATACTAGTTTGCATCTGCTAATCCCAAACTCCCATTTCAGCCCCACCCCCCACCCCANAGGGCAAGCAAACAAACAAACAAAAAAAATCAGTAAATCCATAAAAGACTGAGAGATATAGAACATCATATCCAACTAATTACATGATTAACTTTCTTTTCAAATACAAATGGGAAGCAACATTTATTAAAACTGGCCATATGTTAAGCTATACAGCAAGTCTCTAAATTCAAAGGGTTAAAATTATACAGCTACATCTCTGATGATAGAGATGAATCGGTGAAAAAGAAAAAAAAATCCCTCAGTGTTTGAAAATTAAGCAATATACCTCAAAATGACTCCTAGGACAAGGAAGTATCACAATAAATAACTGGAAAACATGAATGGAACGATAATAAAGATACATAATGAATTAAGTATAGGACACAAGTGCTCAGAGAAATATTCACTGCCTTAAATCTGTATATTAAAATAGGTAACAGGAATACTATACAAATTTCTCATATTCTTTTTCTCATTCAAACAAGGGGTATATTCCAATGTAACATGTTTGCTCGTCTTTAAACAACTCAAGATTTTAAAAGGTTAAAAAGGAAAATGTAAAACAGACATAAAGGTAGAAGAATCAGAAAGACAATTCACTTTTCTCTTTGCTTTTTACAAATGTGAAGAGATAGTGCCTTGCTTGTAAATCCCTGTTTACTACCTCAAGGCACATTCTGACATTGTTATTAACCTACCAGACATGCAGTTCCAAGCAATATCAATGCCATGATAGAGAATATGTGAAAATGTCAGAAATAACCAATATTAAGTAGGAAAAGAGTTTCAAATCCATTAGTGTTATCATATACTCTAGTAATGATATATATTATTAATTTAAAATGGAAATAACAAATAAATAAAAACAAAAAAATAATAATAAAACAAAAAAAACAAAAGAAAAAAAATAAAAAAATAAAATGGAAATAACGTCAAAGAATTGTGTTTCACTTATTTAGTGTTATTAAAAACACAGAACAATTATGGAAATAATTTAGCAGTACTCACCTATCAAAGTCTGACAGCTTATTCGGGTTACACCACTATTTACAGGGAAGTCATTTACATATACCTGTCCACTCTCATAGGTTATGTTAAGAACAACCTTAAAATAAAGCAGCATATACATTAATTCCAATGGTTTACAAATGATGACAAACTCTTCATGTCAAAAATACTTTATCTAACTAAATGAGGTGTAGAGATAAAAAATAAAACAGTCTGCATGATACTTAGCTAAATGATATAAGGAAAGCATAACAAAGACACACCTGTTCTTTAGACACCTCCCCATCCTCCAGGGTGGTTACATTAATTCTGATGCTGTCCTACAAAACAAATACACAGATCAGGTAGGTATGCATTTGGTGAACCGAGAGTAACTCAGTTCATTCTCTTCTCCCTCAGTTATACTTACTGTATGATCGCATATGACTACATTAAAAGAACACTGTTAAAAAACTCATGAGGAAAAACAAAAAAAAACACAATTCATCAGTTTTATTTTTATAGCTCTTTTTTGTGTGTGTGTGGGGGTGGCTTTCAGGATTTTAGTTCCCCAACCAGGGATGGAACCCAGGACCCCAGCAGTGAAAACATTGAATCTTAACTGCTAGACCACCAGGGAATTCCCTTTACAGCCTTTTAAATGCCATTATTCACAATTTCAGTTTTTCATAATCTATATACTTATCCATTTAATATGAAATATATCATGTATTTGAGCACGTAATATGCAAATATAAAGTTTAAAAGAAAAGATAAACACTCATGTATCTCCTGCTGCTGCTAAGTTGCTTCAGTCGTGTCCGACTCTGTGTGACCCCATTGACGGCAGCCCACCAGGCTTCCCCGTCCCTGGGATTCTCCAGGCAAGAACACTGGAGTGGGTTGCCATTTCCTTCTCCAATACATGAAAGTGAAAAGTGAAAATCAAGTCGCTCAGTCGCGTCCAACTCTTAGCGACCCCATGGACTTCAGCCTACCAGGCTCCTCCACCCATGGGATTTTCCAGGCAAGAGTACTGGAGTGGGGTGCCATTGCCTTCTCCCACGTATCTTATACCCAGGCTGCTGCTGCTGCTAAGTCGCTTCAGTCATGTCTGACTCTGTGCGACCCCATAGATGGCAGCCCACCAGGCCCCGCCGTCCCTGAGATTCTTCAGGCAAGAACATTGGAGTGGGTTGCCATTTCCTTCTCCAATGCATGAAAGTGAAAAGTGAAAGGGAAGTCGCTCAGTCGTGTCCAACTCTTCGCGACCCCATGGACTGCAGCCTACCAGGCTCCTCTGTCCAAGGGATTCTCCAGGCAAGAGTACTGGAGTGGGGTGCCATTGCCTTCTCCCACGTATCTCATACCCAGGAGCAAAACTAAAATGTTATTCATATCTTCTAAGTCCCCTGCATGATGCTTTCCGTCACATTTCCCACTGCCCCTCAGAAGGAATCCCTATACTGTCTTCCATGTTAACACTCCTTGCTTTCCTTTACAGTTTAACTCCCTGTGTTCTCTTTCTCTAAACAACCTATTGTTTAGTCTTATCTGTTCCTGAACTTTTTAAGGGAATGATATTTCACGTATTCTTCTGGAACTTATTTCATTTAAAACAGTTATGTGGGCAGATGTAGACACTTTTTTTTTTTAACAGCATTGTGTAATATACCATCAATTTATTTATTTGTTCCATGAGAGCGGACATCAAATGTTTTCAACTTTATTGCTTTCACATACAAACTTGCTCTTATCCTTCTTAAAGGTGTCTTCTAATACCCATGGACAAGGACTTGGGGTGCACAGTTTCAGTGCCTCTCATGGTATGCTTGAAGACAGTCTACTCAAATATTTAAGTTTATTCACGAGATTCTTACTACACAGAAGAAAGCACTATTTTAAGTATTCAGGGTCACAGAAACTATAATTTGTTATCTGTAAATGAAATTCTCTCCTAAGTGTATTCACAGACGTTGTTATCCTAGAATAAAAAGAAGACTCCTCTTAAATACCTTTGGGGGGGGTATTCTTAATTTTCAAAGAGAAAAATTATTCATAAACATCAAACTAACATACCAGTGTATTTCTTACTGCTTTTGCCCGGGTAGGGGGGACTCTCACTATCCTTAACCAGTATTTGCCACTCAGCCGTTGAATGTGTGATAGGGGCAAAGTCTGAAGACTTCACAATGCGATTTTCCCAGAATGAAGATAAATGACGTAGGTGCACCTTTTCTTACTAATCAAGACTTGGACACCCAGCACTCAGGGGTGACTGATTCTTACTGCTTTTGCCCGGGTAGGGGGGACTCTCACTATCCTTAACCAGTATTTGCCACTCAGCCGTTGAATGTGTGATAGGGGCAAAGTCTGAAGACTTCACAATGCGATTTTCCCAGAATGAAGATAAATGACGTAGGTGCACCTTTTCTTACTAATCAAGACTTGGACACCCAGCACTCAGGGGTGACTGACACTATAAATGCCACTGTTTTACTTTCACTGTTTTAAGAGTTTAAATACACCATTGCTGCACCATGAGCAACCCCAATACTTTATATATTTCTAACAAATGAGAGACTAAGACAGTGATTTTACGGGCTGAGTTTATTGATTCCTGGGACAACTTGATAAAGAGGATACTAACATGTAAGTCCATACCATCTATTCAGGATGACATTGGTCCACTTCCCAACTCCCAGAGGAGCCCAAGAAGCTTTAGGACCAGTGATTCCTCAGCTCCAGCCCAGTTTCCTCCTGGCCCATCCTTATTTAGAATTAAGTGTGGGTTAGAACAAGTGAACTCATCTCTTAGAACAAACTAACATTCAATGAACCATCAAGTTGCTGGCTGTATTGTTTCATGCCCAAATTTCAGTCAAGAATTCATTCTTTCCAAACTAGATAATCTATTTGAAAACTGTAGAGTACTGTTCTTCTAACAGTCTGGAGATAAGCCTCCAGTGATGCTCTTCTGAGAACTTTTTAAAGTTCTGCCTTTCAGTAGAGACCATACCCTATATTGTGAGTCATTTACTTCACTTACATACATCACTTGCCCAGTAGAAATGGGCCCATTGTCTTTGGGAAAGACAATGAACAGACACGAGCAGACTGTATTTTCCAGAGGGCCACCTCCAATTCAATGATTTTGAATCCTCTTGAATGATTTCCCATCAGGAGAAACTCTCATCCCTTCCTGCCTCCTAACCCAAAGTTCAGAGCCGGGTCATATTTCTTGTTCTTTCCAAGAGCCTCTGACGGAACTAGAAGTACAGGCTTGTCAGCCAGGGCAGTGTACATTTAGAAAAGGGTGGCAGAACTGAGGTCTCTCCCCACTCATTGTCAATTCTCCTCTGATTCCGTCACTCACAATTGCCCACTTGAGACAAAATGGCTTCCTAAGAACAAAAGTAATAGATACCTGGTTTAAAGTAAGTCTGAGGGAAATAAATGAAATAAATATTTACACATATAAGAAAAGAAGCATCCTCTGGCTGCCTCCCTCTCTTCGGTGATCAAGTCATTTTATTATCAGAAGAATGAATTGTAAAAAAATTTTTATTACTTCACAATCTGTGTAACCTCAACATCTGACAACTTACATATGTAAACAAAACAAAAATGCTTATAATCCAATAAATCTGACTGACTGAAGACATACACAGAGAATTTTCCTTATTTCAACCAATTTTCTTACATTTAGGTCAGGCGGGATACGAAGATAAATGAAAACATGTGTGATAAAGCAAGCATGAGTGAGTGAAGTCACTCAGTCGTGTCCGACTCTTTGCGACCCCATGGACTGCAGCCTACCAGGCTCCTCTGTCCATGGGATTTTCCAGGCAATAGTACTGGAGTAGATTGCCATTTCCTTCTCCAGGGAATCTTCCCGACCCAGGGATCGAACCCGGGTCTCCTGCATTGTAGACAGATGCTTAATACAAATGGTCAGCTGAGTTGGCATTATTCAATATGGTATCCACTAATCACATGTGACTATTTACATTTAATTAAAACTAAACAACCTGTTAAAAACAGTTCCTCAATCACACTGGCGACATTTCAAATACTCAATAACCACAGTAGTCCAGTGGTTACCGTGATGCAGAGTTCAAATACACCATTGCTGCACAAAAGTCAACAGAAAAACTCCTATCAATTATGCACGACCACTCTAAAACTCTCTCAAATATTCTATACCTTTGAAAATTTTCACAGTACAACTTTGAAAAATGTTTAGATTCAGAGGCCTCAGCTTCCCACATATACCTTCCAAGGAATGAGATTCATTTAACCAACAAAATGAGTGTAGATATGGACTTTCCAAAAGCAGACAGAAGTCATAAGGAGAACTGAAATGAACAACTCACTAAGAACCCACAGTATGGTGTGTTATCAGCCTGCAGTCTAAAGGCAAGCATATAACAGGAATAGACTCAAAGGTCTTTGAGATTCATAAATAACTATGATAATCTCTAAAGTCTGGAAAAGGGGTAACTAATGACTCTATTTCCAGGACTCTAGGAATTACTTCATTTTAATTTGGTCTCGATCTCATATTCATATTTTTGAACAGCTGCAACTGTGGTCCACTTCGGATATAAGTCGTTCTTAGAGCTTGGGATGGTGTGGCTTCTTGGAATGTCCCAAGAGAACTGAAACCGAGGTACGCTATTATTTTTGTAGCCAGGAAGGTAACGCCGAAACTCTTAAAACCGTGAAAGTAAAACAGTGGCATTTATGGTGTCAGTCACCCCTGAGTGCTGGGTGTCCAAGTCTTGTTTAGTAAGAAAAGGTGCACCTACGTCGTTTATCTTCATTCTGGGAAAATCGCATTGTGAAGTCTTCAGACTTTGCCCCTATCACACGTTCAACGGCTGAGTGGAAAATACTGGTTAAGGGTAGCGAGAGTCCCTCCTACCCGGGCAAAAGCAGTAAGAACCAGTCAGTCACCCTTCAGTACAGCACGCGGTGATGCGCACACTTCAGCCCACCTCGGGGTCACCTGGATGGAGAGCTTGCTGGAACGCTCTGCTGGGTCCTCACCCTGGAGCTTTTGATTGGAGCGTTTCTACCAGGTTCCCAGCTGGCGCGCCTGGCCCCAGCGCGCTTAGAGACCGGCTCCTCTAAGACCGCCCGCTAAAGGCAGGCCGGCAGGGTCAGCGCTGGGTCTTCCTTCTCTCTGCCTCAGAGGCCCCCAGACACCCGGCCTGCGCGCACCTGGAGCCCCGCGCGCCGGGGGCAGGCATTCCTTCCCGCCGCCCGCCGGAGCAGACAGGTGGCCTGGAAACGCCCTCGCTCTCTCTCGTTGAGCAACTTCCACGTTTCCCTAGCACATAAACACTGCCTCGCCCCAGAGCCCGGCTCTACCCCAAGAAGGCGCCATGACAAAAGGCTGTGACCGGCGACTTTCGACGGCAAACGCCCGTCAGGACGGCAACAGCCGAGACTACCGCAACAGGCAGTTTCGCTGCGCCGGGCTTAACCACACGTTAAAGCTTCCCTTTCACTCTCTCGCCTCCCTCGTCCCCTGCCGCCCCCGTTTCCTTGGGCGCTTCTCCCCACCTACAGCCAAAGGCTTTGACAGAGTCAATAAAGCAAAAATAGATACTGATGCATACCTACTGAATATTTTCAGTACTGAATATCATCTTAACAGCCACACTTCTTAAGTACAGGTTCTGGGCTTCTCTGGTGGTCTAGTGGTTAATAATCTGCCTGCCAGTGTAGAAGACACAGGTTTGATTCCTAGTCTGGGAAGATCCCACATGCCTTGGGGTAATTAAGCCTGTGGCCCACAACTACTGAACCTGTGCTGCACAACAAGAGAAGCCACCACAATGAGAAAGAAGCCTATTAATCACAAAGAAGACCAGCCCCCGCTCGCCCCAAGTAGAGAAAGCCCACTCACAGCAATGAAGACCCAGTGAACTCATAAATAAATAAATACATTTTTAAAAAATATTAAAAAAAATAAAACAACAGGAAACATGCAAACAAAGGTATAGGTACCTCCCAGAGGTATGCTGTAACATGCTAGAAGTATGCAAAGCCTCTCTCTGTAGCATCAATCTCACTCAAAGATATGGGAGAGAAAACATTATTTGTACTTTAAAACAAATCTGATTACATCTGAGAAGGGTATGTAGAACAGACCTAAATGTTTAGGATGAACATGGAATGTCAAGGAAGTTTGCAGGCAGGGTTCCTGACACAAAAGTTACTCTGTAAATAATACTGAAAAACATTGTCAGGGAAAGTGCAAAGTTGATATTTGTGTCCCTATTATGCAGAAGGGGCCCTGGAGAGTTGAAGACTAACTAAAGCTGTGTGCTTCTGGGTAGGACAAGATTCATACAATTTACCTGGGTCAGGGCCCCAGTGCTCTCAGCAATACCAGGCTGTCTTCTTTTCTTGTTTGCTCCTTATTCGTGTTATTTTTTAAAAATTTAATGGTAAGTGGAAAGAACATTGAATAATAGAATAGTTACCCTAAGTGAAAGGACTAATGGAAGCGAACTTTGGGTAAAGAAGGATATATTATAGTTTTATAAAGGAATGGATGATTGTTCCTCTTAGCTAGGGAAAATCATTTCAAAGACATACCATTGTCTGTTTCAAGGTTTAGAGAACCCCACACCAAGGATGCCACAGAACAAAACATTTATCACGTGGTGGAAATTTCAGAACCAGCAGCATGGGAAACTTTGACACAGTCTTAACGGCTGTAATTCAACATGCTGATCCAAACTTTCAAATTACATAATGATTGCAAAAATATTTGAATTAAAATAACTGTCAACTAGTGAGGAATGAAGTGGGTAAGATTAGTTCCCTCTACAGATTGCTATGGATGGAATGTTTTTGTCCCTCTCTGCCCCAGTTCATAAATTGAAATCTTAATTCCCAATGTGATTGTATAAGAGGTGGAGCCTTGGGGGAGTAATTAGGTCGTGAGAGTGGAACTTTCATGAATGGGATTAGTGCTCTTATAAAAAGAGACCCCAGAGAACTCTCCAGCCCTTTCCTGCTTGTGAGGACACAGCGAGAAGATAGTCATCAATGAACCAGGAAATGGGCTGTCACCAGACACTGAATCATTTAGCACCTTGGTCTTATATTTCTCAGCCTCTAGAACTGTGAGAAATAAATGGCTGTTGTTTAAGCCACTCAGTCTGTTAAGGGAAGCACACTGACTGAAGCCACCCACCCTGGCCAGGCCCTTTAGTAACCATCCACATGAGCTGTTTTATGACAGGAGATCCTGGTAAGGAATATGGAACTAATAAGCCACCACCAACCAGAAGAGTTCGGGNCTGTTGTTTAAGCCACTCAGTCTGTTAAGGGAAGCACACTGACTGAAGCCACCCACCCTGGCCAGGCCCTTTAGTAACCATCCACATGAGCTGTTTTATGACAGGAGATCCTGGTAAGGAATATGGAACTAATAAGCCACCACCAACCAGAAGAGTTCGGGCAAGGCCTAAGGGAGACACTGCGTGTCCGTCCACTTCCCACAGTCCCTCTCGCTAGCATCCATCGTGTTTGAGCGATGCGTGTGCCACCAGGAAAGACTCTGAGTTAGAATGATTGGCCAAAGACAACCCGGAAACTAATCCTATCACCATAAAACCCGAGACTGCGAGCCATGTGGCAGAGCAGTTCTCCTGGGTTTCCTTGCCCTACTGCTCTCTACCCGGGTGCCCTTTCCCAATAAAATCTCTTGCTTTGCTAGCAAATGTGTCTCCTCGGACAATTCATTTCCGAGTGTTAGACAAGAGCCCAGTTTCGGGCCCTGGAAGGGGTCCCCTTTCCTGCAACAAGTCTACGGCAATTTGTTAAGCGGCCTGAACAGACAGATCCTGGTCAACTGAGGATTATTACATATCCCACATATAGATTTGTGTTACAGTTCTTGAATAAATGATGAGAGAGAATCAGGACTCTTTGGCTACTTTTATATTTAATTCTACTTCCATTGGCACTCTATAAACACGGGTTGAATGAATGAATAATGCTTGCTTAAGGAAGATTATTTCTAATCAAAACAGGTTCACAGACATAGAAAACAAACTTANTGAGGATTATTACATATCCCACATATAGATTTGTGTTACAGTTCTTGAATAAATGATGAGAGAGAATCAGGACTCTTTGGCTACTTTTATATTTAATTCTACTTCCATTGGCACTCTATAAACACGGGTTGAATGAATGAATAATGCTTGCTTAAGGAAGATTATTTCTAATCAAAACAGGTTCACAGACATAGAAAACAAACTTATGGTTACCAAAGATGAAAGGAGAGGGAATAAATCAGGAGTCTGGGGTTAACTTATACACATTCAGTTCAGTCACTCAGTCGTGTCCGACTCTTTGCGACCCCATGAATCGCAGCACGCCAGGCCTCCTTGTCCATCACCATCTCCCGGAGTTCACTCAGACTCATGTCCATTGAGTCCGTGATGCCATCCAGCCATCTCATCCTCAGTCGTCCCCTTCTCCTCCNTGTTTTGTTAGTTTTTTTGTATAACAAACTGAATCAGCTATACATATACATATATCCTCCCCCACTCTTGGGCTTCCCTCCCAGCGACCCTCATCCCACTCCTCCAGGTCATCACAGATCACTGAGCTGAGCTCCTTGAGTTATACAGCAGCTTCCTACTAGATGTGTATAAGAGACAGGACCTACTGTGTAGCCACAGAGAATTATACTCAATATCTTTTAATAATCCAGAGGGGAAAAGAACCTGAAAAGGAATAGAAATGTGTGTGTGTGTGTGTGTGTGTGTGTATAACTGAATCATTTTGTCCTATACCTGAAACTAAGTACAACATTGTAAATCAACTATACTTTTTTTAAAAAGGCATAGCAAATATCACTTTACAAATGATTCCTAATTCTTTTTAGTTCCTGGGAGTCAAGTTAAGTGAATTATGACCTTAAAAAAGAAAAGAATGTTTCCCTCCAATCTTCATTTGCATAAAACTGATGCTCCAAGAAGCCATTCACAAGTATAATGTGGCTTCAAGCCCTGCAGGGCACACTTCAGATGTCCCTGGAAGACAATGCAAGTTTGAGAGAGACTGTGTCAAAAGGGTTTCACCCACACATGGTGAACAAGAACATCAGTTTCTGTTGGAAATGGGGACACCAGTTTTTTATTCAGTCTCCATATCGGTTCACAGAATTAGTAACACTTCTTTCTGTCTCCAGTATTCTTGCCTGGAGAATCTCAGAGATGGGGGAGCCTGGTGGGCTTCCATCTGTGGGGTTGCACAGAGTCAGAAATGACTGAAGCGACTTAGCAGCAGCAGCAGCAGCAGCTTTCTCTCTCCAGTATGGATCCATTATAAAGTGCTGTCTGTGTGGTTTCACTTGACTCTGTCAATAATTGTGTATGGTGGGCGAAGCAGGTATCCCTGTCTCACAAAAATGCACTGCTTTCCTCGATTCACGCAACACTTCTGACACTCTATTTTTTCCCACACTGAACAATTCTCCAATACCAGTTGGGCATCCACAATTAAATTTAGTTCTAATATGAACCAGGGTTGGCACTGACCCTGCAAGTTAAAGGCTTAGCCCCACAAGACTGCCTCCCACTTTGTCACCAACAGCAAGCAGTAGGTCCCAAGCTTTCCTTTAACTTCTGTGCAACTTGACTACAAATCAGAGGTTCCCACAATCCCCTTCTTGGGGTCACTCATTTGCCAGAATATCTCCCAGAACCCAGTAAGACAGTCCACATATTCTTGCTGATTTGTTACCAAAAATATATTACAGGATAAAACAGACCAGACAAAGATGTACATAGAGTGAATCTGGAAGGATCCCGTAGGCATTTCTGTTCCCATGGTTATTGTGTGTAGATGTGTTGGCTAACCCAAAAGGTTTCCTAAATCCACAACTTTGGCATGTTTATGGAGGCTTCCTCATGTAGGCATGATTATTAACTCCATTTCCCACCCCTCTCCCCCTCTGAAGAATGGGGTGTGGGCCTGAAAGTTTGAAGCTTCTGGTCACATTTTGGTCTTTCTGGTGACCCGACCCCATCCAGGAACCCACTCAGAGAGACCTCATTAGAACAAAAGACACTCCTATCACCCAGGAAATTCTAAAGGATTTAGGAACTCAGATGCTCTTATCACTTAGGGAATTACAAGGGTTTAAGAGCTCTGTGTCAAGAATCCAGGTCAAAGATCAACTCAGATTCTCCCTGCATCTCTACTTACAAGGGTTTTAGGAGATTTGTGTCAGGAACCAGGAGCAGAGATGGATATACATAAATGTTTGTTTCTTATTATTTCACACCTTTATTTTCTACATGAAGAATTTAAACACCACAGTCACACAACCGTAAAGAAAAGCAAGGCCATTCCCTTTGCTGACTGGCCATGAAGAAACACTTCTCATATTGCTCTGAGCTCTTCTCATCCCTCAGAGTTTAGGCAGACAGATCAGAAAACAGGTGGTCTTTTCTCAAGAACCGAAAAGTAGGAAAGGAGGAGAGATTTGGCCAGAGACCCAGGGTACATTGGCATGTACACACTTATGGAGCTTCTGTAAGAACCTGGAGATGACTTCTAGGCACTGGTTCTCATTTCCTGAACAATCTCACTTCCAGAACTTATTCTAAGCTTCCATTTGTGGAAGCAGGAATTATGTCTCTAAGAAATTACACCCCTCAGCGGTGACACCCAAGAACTCTTTTGGCTTCCTGTAAAACCTTCAAGAATAAATGGAACCTCTTTTCCTGAAGCTTGACTTGCCACAAAGTACTATTTATAAATAGCCAAAATAAACTTAAAATATAGTCTCAATTCAACCTGGGGGGAAAATTGCTAAACTGAGATTGCTTAATGCCACCTAAGAATGGGTAGGGTCGGGGGAGGGAAGCCAGCCACCAGTTGTGCTACCCTGTCCTGAATAAGCACATCTCTTACAGCAACTTTTAAAGAAATAGCATTTTACTATGATACGGCAGCTCTTCTAATGACAGAAGTGCCATGGAACTCATTGATTTTCAGGAATTTCCCTCACAGAAGGCTTATGCTCAAAAAACCCTGACTAGTTTTACTAGAGAGGATTAACAATTTCTCTGGCTCAGTATACAGCTCTCATCTCTCAGATTGTGTTACCCACAAAAGGATTTTTTCTTTAATTTGGGTATAGTTTCTTTACAATGTTTTGTTAGTTTTTTTGTATAACAAACTGAATCAGCTATACATATACATATATCCTCCCCCACTCTTGGGCTTCCCTCCCAGCGACCCCCATCCCACTCCTCCAGGTCATCACAGATCACTGAGCTGAGCTCCTTGAGTTATACAGCAGCTTCCTACTAGCTGTCTGTTTTACACATGACAGTGCGTATACATCATTCCTAATCTCCCAGCTCATCCCACACTCACCAAAAGAATTTTTCAATGTCCTTCTACGAATCCTTGTTAACATCACTTTAGAAAGGCAGTGATATCTGATGGAAAAGGAGAGTCTGAAGAGCCACCTTCAAGTCCAAGATGTTCATCCTTCTCTGGGCTTTATTTCCTCCTAAAGAAGGAAATGCTCTTCACAACCTCATAGCAAGAGATGCTCTTCACAGCCTCATAGCAGGCCATGCTTCCAGATCAAATGACAGAAGGAGGAGGGAAAGCATCCCAAACTCTTTCCAATAACAGAAGGGTCAACATTCTTGTTATTTGGAAAGAGATAATTATAAAGGTCAGTATTTATCTTTTTGCTTAAACAGAACCCAGGCAGTTCCGTGTACATACAAAACCAACACAGAGAAGAGAACTCTGTCACCTTGCACACAGTAATTGCTCAGCAAATATTTATGGTCTGTTAGCTAAACTCACCACATGATTTCAAGTCCTCCTGGAGGGCACGGGGAAAATTCAACAAGAGAGGAACAGGTGTGATGGGGGAGGGGCAGGCTGTCATGAAAAGTGCTGCCAAGAGTTATTTGCTTTCATTTCCATTCTCCTTCTACTTAGAAATGCTTCTCTACCCAATTCTGAATCCTAGATAGAGTGGGACAGAATCACTCCTAGATCATAAGTGTCCAGTAACATATACACATGTGCACACAGAAACACACAGAAACACATTCACACAAGCACATATAAACATTCAAACACTTATAGACACACATTATACATACATACATAATCACACACACAAACACAGACATACACATAAACACACATACTTAGACAAATGTACACTCAAAAACACAGATACACACATATGTAGACAAACACACAAAAGACATAGACACACATACACAAACACACATGCATGACAAACATATATATACACACATATTCAAACACATACACATACAAATGCACACAAATACACATACGCAAACACATACGCAAGCACACACACATATACATAACATACATACACAAACACACACGTATATGTACCTATTTGCAAATACATATGCACACACACATGCGTGTATGTACACAAGCAAACACGCATACAAACATCTTTACACACCATGGATCAAAAGCAAACTGGGCAACAGTGAAGAGTAAAGCTGGGAAGAGATGCATGGCAGCTGAGCCTCCCAGCCTCCTGTCCATGCCGCTGACCTTCATATTAGGATGTGTGCCCTTTGTTTCGGCAGAGTTTCTAGAAAGAGAGGGGGGGTTACTGTGAATTCGAGTGTTAACGTAACCAACGCCCCAAGTTCCTTTACCAGGAATTACTTAATGGAGTTTCCTTTCTCCCAGCGTGGCTGCAGGTCTGAGCGCCCCCTCCACCCAGCTTCGTGCTGACCCCACACTCTGGACACTGCTGACCTCCAGATGCTCGGCTCTGCCAGTGCCCTCTCTTTGTTCTCCCTGTTTTCACTTGCCTGCCCCTCTAAGGGAGAAGAGATGTGCTTACAGGGAAGGCAGCAGTTCGGCTTTAACCCAGAAAACCAAAGGAACCAAGTATAGCAGTTGAATGGGAATTTTCTTTTATTTAGGGGATGGGAAACGTATTCATTGAACCAACAGTGACTGAGCACCTACTGTGCGCCTGCCACTCCCTGGGTGTGGAGGGAACGCAGACCAGTACCCTGGAGAAGGATACCAATCATTAGAACATCAGAATTTCAAGGGAGAACAAAGAAGAAGGCACCCAGGCCTCTGTAGGTGACCAGGACGACATCTCAGGGGAGAGGATGCCACATACCAGAGGGGCAGGCGCTGGTGCTCCCGGCAGGGAACTACTTCAAGGATCCAAGATTCTAATAAGGGTTTTCACTTTTTTTATAGGAGTATAGTTGCTTCAGGGCATAAATTTGAGCAAACTCTAGGAGATAGTGAAGGAGAAGGCAATGGCACCCGACTCTGGTACTCTTGCCTGGAAAATCCCATGGACAGAGGAGCCTGGTAGGCTGCAGTCCATGGGGTCGCTAAGAGTCGGCACGACTGAGCGACTGCACTTTCACTTTTCACTTTCCTGCACTGGAGAAGGAAATGGCAACCCACTCCAGTGCTCTTGCCTGGAGAATCCCAGGGATGGGGGAGCTTGGTGGGCTGCTGTCTATGGGGTCGCACAGAGTCAGACACGACTGAAGTGACTTAGCAGCAGCAGCAGCAGAGGAGCCTGGTATGCTACAGTCCATAGAGTCACAAAGGCAGGCACAGCTGAGCGACTGAACAACAGCAACGTAGCTGCTTTAGAATGCTGCGTCAGTCTCTGCTGTCCAGCAGACTTAGGCACACATCTATCCCCTCTTTTGTGGATTTCCTTCCCTTCAGGTCACCACAGAGCACTGAACAGAATTCCCTGTGCTAGTCAGCAGGTTCTCATTAGTTATCTGTCTTATACAGAGTAGTGTGTATGTGTCAGTCCCATTCTCCCAGTTCATCCCACCCATCTCCTTCCCCCTTGGTGTCCATACTTTTGTTCTCTACATCAGTGTCTCTATTTCTGCTTTGCAAATAAGAACATCTATACCATTTTTCTAGATTCCACATATATGCGTTAATACACAATATTTGTTAACCAGTTTTCACTTTTAATTTCCTCTTTAAAAAATTACCTTGGATCTCAGAGATAGTGCAAACCCAATATCTTTCATGTGCTCTGTCCTTCTCTCCCCTTCCCTTCCCATAAATACATCATGGGTTCCTTGGACCTCTGGCTTCCCACTGAGCTCAGCCCATGGGAACATGAGCAGGAGATCAGAGGGAGGAAGGACCGTGCAGTCCAGGCGCTTGCTCCTATCAAGGCAGCCTTCTCAGGAAATGCTCTTTTATCCAGGTTCCTGCAGCACCTCCCACCCTCATCCCTAGGACTGGTAACAGCCCTTCCTCTGCCACTAGTGTCCCTTGTGGTTCCTCTCTATCCCAACCACACTTTCATAAACAGTCGTTTTATTAAGCTCTTCTTGAAATATTCTAATTTGAGGGCCATCTGTTTCCTGTTGGGACCTTGACTGATACCAAATAGTTCTGCAAATAGCAAATATATCAGGACAAGCAGGATGCAAACGTTATGCACGTGTCTAAAGAAACTATGCATGATTCTATTTATATTTTATATGAATTTATAAAATATATAACACATTTATATTTGTATAAATATATCAATATATCCACACCAGTGATGGTAGTGGTGGTATCCCATTCATTCACTCATTTATTCCACAGACATTTATTCATCACTTGCTACAGGAAGTATTCTTGCCTGGAGAATTCCACAGACAGAGGAGTTTGGCAGGCTATAGTCCATGGGGTCTCAAAAAGTTGAACACCACTGAGTGACTAACACACACACACACACCATCACACACACACACACACACACACACACACGGCAAAAACACAAGCAGTAAGGAAATCACCCTTTCTGGATTTTATGAGACAGTGTCAGTTACAACACATTTTGTTATGGCCGGACTATATATTTCATTTGTGGGGTTCATACAATATGATCACAATAGTTATCAGCAGGGGAAGATGAGTACTCTGATTTTTTTTCTTATAGTCTAGCTTATTCCTCCAAAGTCCATGTCTCTAACAAACAAACAAAAAAAGCAAGTGGAAGAAATCAGAGGCAAGATCAAGTTCCAGGTCTGTATTCCCCAGTAGGTAAAGTTCCTTCACTGAGTAGCAAGTCAGCTGCTTTGGGGTCAAAAGCTTTCAGAGTGATAACCAAGGCTCGCTATGAGCCCAAGCCATGAGCCAAAAGTTTTGCAAATAATACTGAATTTATTCTTCATGAACATCCCTGTGAAAAAGGCATGGTTTTCCTCATTTGGCACTTAGCAGTAGTCGTTAGTGTCTGGATTCAAACCCAAGTCTATATTCAACACCCATTGCTCTCTCCTCCACTGCATCATCCTTTCTAGGAATAGACAATTCACGGCCAAGATGAGAGGCTGTTTGATAAATAAGAGACAATTACAGGTTTGGAGGCAAAGAGCTATCTAGCAATTTTGGTGGATTCTCCGTTATTATATCCACAGAGTGAGAAATTGGCTGGGGAACTAACCTTACAAGAGTCTTCTGATTCTACCTGGTGGCATCAGACATTAGCTAACAATTTGCTCAGGGATTAGAAAGAAGGGAGAGAGGCAAACAAAAGATGTACCTGGGGCAGGACTTCCCTGGGAGTCCAGTGGTTGAGTCCACCTGCCAATACGGGGGTCACAGGTTTGATCCCTGGTCTGGTAAGTTTCCATATGTCTCAAGCAAGTAAGCCCATGTACCATGAGCCCAGAACTTATGTGCATGTACTACTGAGCCTTTGAGCCTAGAACCTATGCTCCACAACAAGAAAATCTAGCACAATGAGAAGTTGGTGAACCTCAAAGAATAGCCCCCGCTTGCTGAAACTAGAGAAAGCCCGTGCATAGCAACAAAGATCTAGTGCAGCCAAAAATAAGTAAACAAATAATTAAATTGCTGTGGCGGAGAGGGAGAAGTACATTCCTTTGGAAAAAAAAAAAATGTACCTGGGGCACTCCCAAAGTTTGCTTCTGAACAGACTCTGGCTCCCTTTGAACTAATTATTGATTTGAGGAAGTAATAGAGATTGGAGTGTTAATGAGAGGAGTGAAATTCGAAATTTAAGACCGTTCCACGGAATTCCCTGGCTGTCCAGTGGTTAAGACCCTGCGTTTTCACTGTCTGCCGAGGGCCAGGGTTTAATCCATAGTCAGGGAACTCAGATCTCACACATTGTGCAGCCCAACCAAAAAACAAACAAACAAACAAAAAATTGTTCCACTTGTGATTAACCATATTGGGGCTGGGGTGGGTAGCACTGCTGTATGCTTCCTCTGGCTACAAGGGTGGCTAACCTAACCACACAGAAGGGTTTTTATAGTTGGCAAGCAATACACATTCTGGTAAATTTAGAGTACCCCATAAATTTTGCAGAATCCAAACTTAAGATCTGTTGATGAACTCAGTTTAAAAAAAAAAAAAGCTACATTACTTTTCCCCTATGTCTAAAGTACCCATATACATGGTTTAATGGCTATTCTTCCAGAATGATTATTAATGGTGTCCCTTTTCACACTCAAAAGTGTTGATTTAGGTGATAAATTATCATCTCACTTTTGCTGTATGTAACTGATCAACAAAAGAAGATGAGGCATCAGAACTCGGAGCTTCAAATACCTCAAGTCTGGTTTCAGAATGAGTGTTGCCTTGCTGCGTGAACCTAGGTTATTCAGTTAACTTCTCTGATCCTTCACATGCAAGGTGAGAATGAAATACTGGCCCCTGACTTTTAAGAGCAGTAACAAACAAAAGTCGTTCATAGAGTTAGAGGTCTTAGAGCTAGAAGCCATCTGGAGAGATGGTTCAAGACACCATCTCTACGATGGTGTGGGCTATGATCATGTCATATCTGTGCTCAGTCGTGTCCGATTTTTTGCGACCCTGTGGACTGTAGCTCACCAGGCTCCTCCGTCCATGGGATTCTCCAGGCAAGAATACTGGAATGGGTTGCCATTTCCTTCTCCAGAGGAATCTTCCCAACACAGGGATCGAACCCAGGTCTCCCGCATTGCAAGCAGACGTTTTAACCTCTGAGCCACCAGGGAAGCCCAAGAGCTACGAAGAGCCTTACAAAAGCCACAGTGAGGCAGTCAGTCTTCCCCACGGCTCTGTGGTGTTTTAGAGAAAGCTAGCAACTCAACCCAGCTGCAGTAGGTTACATTACAGGGAGCTGACGGAAGGCTTAATCCTTTTATCAACTGGAATTCAAACTAGCCATCAGTCTGTGTCTGTTTGCCTGTGTTTACCATAACAAACCATCCAGGGGCCCCAGTAGATCTGATCACCACAACAGCAGCGGCAGCACACGCTGCGTATGTTCTGAGAAGGATACAACCGCATCTCTTTGGGGGACTAGGAAAATCTTGATGACAGCACTAGGCTTGATTTGGCACATGGAAACTGGGCATACTGTGGGTGGGAAGGGAGGGGAGAAAGGGGTTCATAGTTCTACACCAAAGAGACAATATGAGAAAAGCCAGGGAAAGTATGTGTGTGATGAGAGTAGTAAGACACTGGTTTTGGTTACAGAGAGCAAATTTGTAGGGGACAAGTAAATAGGCTGAAGCACGTGGTACGGTGGTTTGAGTGTCATCCTAAGGCTTTTTACTCAATTTGAAAGGCTGCGGGAAGCCCACTTTGTAGCAGAAAGGTAGACCATCAAAAAGATCAGTCTGGAAATAGTGTGCAGATTGGATTGGCATGCAGAGAGCTCGTGATGGGGGAGGACAATGAAGAGTCCTGAGAAAAAAGCAGTAATGACAATAGTGATGCAAGGAGAAGAGCTGACTACATGAGGTCAAACAGAATTCAGGAGAAAATCAACACAAATTTGAGAAATAATCCCCAGTGGAAAGAGTATTCTTTGAAGGTGAGCCATTTCTTTGGGCAATTTATCAAACAGGAGGCAAGCACTGTCACAATAATTGACTGTTAAGCTTGGCATCCTCTACAGTACCCTGGGAGATGAGGGGGAGCCCCAGTCCTCCAACTGGTAACTTTCAGAACTCAAGAAAAAAATGGAGTGGATGGTTTACCTCCATATGGAAGCCTTGGGGGCATTTCAGTGGTTGCAGAGAAGTTAACATAGGGAGAGTAATCAGTGCCGACACCAGATGAGAGCCAATAAAGAGATGAATGTCCTGATTGTGAAATGACAATAAAAACAGGGATGAGAGGGGAAGCTGAGCAACCCAGCCTAGGTTTATCTCTGCATCCTGAGCTGGATCCATGATTCATAATCGGCTACAGTTCCCAGGGCATCCATTTTCCGCCATAAACAAGAATGACAGGCCTCTTCCCAGATGTGGAAACAGATTGTAAAACCTCCACTCTCCACTGGCAGCTCTGACAGCCAAAGTTATTTGAAATCGCACCAGCCTGAAAGGAACTGGAGGCCCAGCGGCTCACTGGGACGCTACAAGCGAGCAGGGAGAGAGATGGCCCAGAGCACACGAGGGAGCACAGCAGTTCAAGCTGTGATCACTAATAACCTTTATCTGGCTACAAGGAAGCACCGGGACAGTGGCTAACACCTGGGGCACACCTACTCATGCTGTACACACGACGTGCACGCAAGTGTGCATGTGTGTATGCACATACACACACACGTATGTGCGCCTCACGTGCTCGCATCCCCATCCTACGTCTCTGAGGACATGGCTCCTTGCCTGCTCTTAATTGTCAGGGCCTTCACGTTAGTGCCAGACAAGACCCAGCAGAGAAACCCTGCCACGTTTGCCTTGGAAACCTCCTCTCTCCTGCTGATTTCTTATGGAAGTAAGCGTTCTGACATTCAGCCACTTTTATTAAAACATTCTTTAATGTCCTAATGTAACCTCATGTTCCCTAACATCATGCTGACCTCATTTAAGGCTCTCTAACAAACTTACTTCTAAAAAGATCAGTGCCAGGCCAAGCCCTCCCATTTAAATGGTCACAACAGCTTCAATCATAGTTTCCTGTCGCTCACAGACAGGAGTCATCCCATGTGGGAACGGAAAGAAGGCATCCAGGCCATCGGCTTCGGATTACACATCAGGAAAGGGAGACCAGACAGAAGACACGACTGGCCCCAGGCAAGGATTTCTTTCTTTCTTTTTTTTTCCAAGCCAAAGGGCCAAAGGAAGCTTTTTGTGCAGTGTCATAGTGCTAAGTTTCCAGAAACTAGCCCATTACACACTTGTCCTTCTGGTGGCGTTTTGAGTTGAGCAATGTAGCTGCTCCTTTCTGAAGTACTTCTTAGCAAACAAGATAATTAAGACAATTGTCACAGCATTAGCTATGGAGGTCTCCACATATTTGGAGGTCTGGTTTCCTGCTGCTGGCAATAGCACCCCACTGGGGAAAAAAATATTGCAGAAATAAAAATTCTCTGTCTTCTTTTCAGCTGAAGAATAGGGAATACACATGAAGGAATACAGGAATTGTGACAATTTGTCCCATAAACAAGGGCATTTAAAGAAATATTCTTTTTCTAAATTGGAGGATAATTGTTTTACAACAGTTGTGTTAGTTTCTGCTGTACAACAATGTGAATCAGTTATATGTATATAAGTATATCCTCTCCCTCTGTGTTATACATTTGCTTCCCACTAGCTGTCTGTTTTACGCATGGTAATGTATATCTTCATGACCAAGATAATCACGATGGTGTGATCACTCACCTAGAGCCAGACATCCTGGAATGTGAAGTCAAGTGGACCTTAGAAAGCATCACTACAAACAAAGCTAGTGGAGGTGATAGAATTCCAGTTGAGCTATTTCAAATCCTGGAAGATGGTGTTGTGAAAGTGCTGCACTCAATATGCCAGTAAATTTGGAAAACACAGCAGTGGCCACAGGACTGGAAATCCCAAAGAAAGGCAATGCCAAAGAATGCTCAAAATACTGTACAATTGCACTCATCTCACATGCTAGCAAAGCACTGCTCAAAACTCTCCAAGCCAGGCTTCAGGAATACATAAACTGTGAACTCCCTGATGTTCAAGCTGCTTTTAGAAAAGGCAGAGGAACTAGAGATCAAATTGCCAACATCCGCTGGATCATGGAAAAGGCAAGAGAGTCCCAGAAAAACATCTATTTCTGCTTTATTGACTATGCCAAAGCCTTTGACTATGTGGATCACAATAAACTGTGGAAAATTCTGAAAGAGATGGGAATACCAGACCACCTGACCTGCCTCTTGAGAAATCTGTATGCAGATCAGGAAGCAATAGTTAGAACTGGACATGGACAACAGACTGGCTGTCTCTTATACACATCTAGATGTGTATAAGAGACAGTGACAATAGTGATGCAAGGAGAAGAGCTGACTACATGAGGTCAAACAGAATTCAGGAGAAAATCAACACAAATTTGAGAAATAATCCCCAGTGGAAAGAGTATTCTTTGAAGGTGAGCCATTTCTTTGGGCAATTTATCAAACAGGAGGCAAGCACTGTCACAATAATTGACTGTTAAGCTTGGCATCCTCTACAGTACCCTGGGAGATGAGGGGGAGCCCCAGTCCTCCAACTGGTAACTTTCAGAACTCAAGAAAAAAATGGAGTGGATGGTTTACCTCCATATGGAAGCCTTGGGGGCATTTCAGTGGTTGCAGAGAAGTTAACATAGGGAGAGTAATCAGTGCCGACACCAGATGAGAGCCAATAAAGAGATGAATGTCCTGATTGTGAAATGACAATAAAAACAGGGATGAGAGGGGAAGCTGAGCAACCCAGCCTAGGTTTATCTCTGCATCCTGAGCTGGATCCATGATTCATAATCGGCTACAGTTCCCAGGGCATCCATTTTCCGCCATAAACAAGAATGACAGGCCTCTTCCCAGATGTGGAAACAGATTGTAAAACCTCCACTCTCCACTGGCAGCTCTGACAGCCAAAGTTATTTGAAATCGCACCAGCCTGAAAGGAACTGGAGGCCCAGCGGCTCACTGGGACGCTACAAGCGAGCAGGGAGACNCTTATTTAACTTATATGCAGAGTATATCATGAGAAACGCTGGACTGGAAGAAGCACAAGCTGGAATCAAGATTGCCCGGAGAAATATCAATAACCTCAGATATACAGATGACACCACCCTCATGGCAGAAAGTGAAAAGGAACTAAAAAGCCTCTTGATGAAAGTGAAAGAGGAGAGTGAAAAAGTTGACTTAAAGCTCAACATTCAGAAAACTAAGATCATGGCATCTGGTCCCATCACTTCATGGCGAATAGATGGGGAAACAGTGTCAGACTTTGTTTTTGGGGGCTCCAAAATCACTGCAGATAGTGATTGCAGTCATGAAATTAAAAGATGCTTACTCCTTGGAAGGAAAGTTATGACAACTTAGATAGCATATTGAAAAGCAGAGACATTACTTTGTCAACATAGGTCCATCTAGTCAAGGCTATGGTTTTTCCAGTGGTATGTGTGGATGTGAGAGTTGGACTGTGAAGAAAGCTGAGCACTGAAGAACTGATGGTTTTAAACTGTGGTGTTGGAGAAGACTCTTGAGAGTCCCTTGGACTGCAGGGAGATCCAATCAGACCATTCTAAAGGAGATCAGTCCTGGAAGGACTGAGGCTAAAGCTGAAACTCTAATACTTTGGCCACCTCATGAGAAGAGATGACTCACTGGAAAAGACTCTGATGCTGGGAGGGACTGGGGACAGGAGGAGAAGGGGACGACAGAGGATGAGATGGCTGGATGGCATCACGGACTCGATGGACATGAGTTTGGGTGAACTCCGGGAGTCGGTGATGGACAGGGAGGCCTGGCGTGCCGCGATTCATGGGGTCGCAAAGAGTGGGACACGACTAAGTGACTGAACTGAACTGAACTGAATGTATATCTAATGAAATACTTTTAAGGAACAAAGAGAAATACATGGTTTATTTGTGAATGTATAACATATAGTGTGTATGTATGTTTCTAAAGAGCTGTCTTATGCCTGATATTTTTCGTAGGCTACATGTGATGGAGTTAACCTTTGGTTGTAATGCTGTTAATCCTTTTCATAAAGTCTTTGACTAAATAATCAAATTTATTATCTTTTAAAATAATAAAAGATAATATTTTATTATCTTTGGTGTGTGTGACACCATGCGTTTGGTGCATCACAGCTGGAAAACCAGCTCTCCCATAGCAGAGTCAGGTTAGATCTCTCTGGGCTTGAACAAACCACAAAACAAAACTTTGCCTTTAAAATGTGACACTCTGACCCATCTCCAAGTCTTCCTTGAGTCATGATGAAATGTAGTCACTGACCCTGCTTTAGCACTCAGCAAGGAAATGCTTCCAGTTTTCACACCCACAGCAGGGCTCAATGTCAAGTTTGGTCTTAAAATCTCCCTTTTCCAGAAGCACTGCCTCATTGTTTGGGGAGTTTTTTTGTTTGTTTGTTTGTTTTTTAATTTTTTTAAGTTTACCATTTATGGTCAAGGGAACATTGTAGACTACAATTTCTGGTTTATTTCCAGGTGCAGTAGCAACCGAAATGACTGAGCAGAGAATCAGTCATGATGGTTTTAAAACAAAGTTTTTTTTTTAAGGGAGAGAAGAAAGGAGAGAGAAAATGTTAAAATACTTGGGGGAAAAAAATCTGGGTTATCATCCCAGCTAGTGCTAAGTAAACCCTGTGCATTTTGTCTAGTTTTGAGAAAAGCAGCCCTCATGATTCCCATCTTTTAGACAGCAGGAGCGATCTTTCTCTGCTCAAAGAGCACACATCCATGTGGCCTGTGTGTACATCCTCAAAGAAGGTTAAATAGTTGAATCCCATCCTTCCTTCATCAGATCTCAGAGATTTTATGGCTTTGGAGGAAAAATCCAATCCCTTTATTTGTTCTAAATGTCGAACTGTTCTAAGAGGCTAACAGTAAAGGTTTAGATAAATTGCCATGCAAAATAAATGTAATAAATGAATCATTCAAACAAAAAGGAACAGATTTGAACTGATAGCCGACAAGGTGCTCAAAGTCATAGGAGACTCCTAGTGGACTCCTAGCAAATGATTTCCTACTGTTTATTCTAAGTTGAGAGGTTATAGCCCAGCCACAGAAAGGTCCAGAGATAGGTCCCTGACAAAACCAGGAAAAAAACAGAGGGGACACAAGCTGGGTAGTTAAAAATTAAACTGGACATAGGTGGAATCAAAACAGAATACAGCCCACAGAATGGGCGAAAATATTTATCCTATATGTCTGATAGGAGATTAATATCCAGAGTGTATAAAGAACTCCTGCAACTCAACAGCAACAAAAACAACCCAATTCAAAACAGGCAAAGAACATATATAGACATCTCTCCAAAATAGACATACAAATGGCCAATCAGCGCATGAAAAGATGTTCAGCATCATTGTGCACATGTATAGTTGCTCAGTCGAGTCTGACTCTTTGCGACCCCGTGGACCCTAGCCACCAGGCTCCTCTGTCCATGGTGGTTCTCCAGGCCAGAATACTGGAGTGGGTTGCCATGCTCTCCTGCAGGGGAACTTCCCAACCCAGAGGTAAAATCCAGGCCTCCCACACTACACGCAGATTGCTTACTGTCTGAGCCACCAGGGAACATAGTTAATCATTAGGAAAGTGCACATCAAACCACAATGAGATACCACTTCATACCTATTGGAGTGGGCATTATCAAAAGGCAAACAGAAAAACAAGTGTTGGTATGGATGGAAAGAAATTGGAACCCTTGTGCATTGCTGGTGCTCATGTAAAATGGTGCAGCTGCTATGGAAAACATTATGGTGGTTACTCAAAAAGCTAAATGTAGAATTACTCTATGTGTAATGTGTGTGTGCACATGTGCGCACGCTTGCTCAGTCACTTCAGTCATGTCCAACTCTTTGTGACCCTGTGGACTATAGTCCACCAGGCTCCTCTGTCCTTGGGATTCTCCAGGCCAGAATACTGGAATGGGCTGCCATGCTCTCCTCCAGGGGATCTTCCTGACCCAGGGATCAAACCTGGATCTCTGGCATTGCAGAGAGGAGCTACCTGAGGAGCCCATACAGTTACCATATGACCCAGCAGTTCCACTCCTGGGTACACAGCAGGAAAAACTGAGGCAGGGACTTGAATAAGTAGTTATACACTCATTTTCATTAGCAGCATTATTCAGTTGCTTTACGTTCATTAGTATATGAATGGATAAACAAAATATGATACAGCCATACAACTTTGAGCCATTCTAAAGGTTGAATTTTATTCAACCTTTAGAAGGAATGAAATTCTGATGGATGCTACAACATGGGTGAACCTTGAAGACATAACGCTAAGTGCCATAAGCCAGACGCAGAAGGGCAAATAGTGTACAATTATATTTATATGTGGTGCCTAGAGTAGTCAGTTCAGTACAGAGAGAAGGTAGAATGGTGGTTGCCAGGGGTGGGGAAGGGGGAAATAGAAAGTAAGTGTTTCATGGGTATAGCGTTTCAGTTTAGGATGAAGAAAAATTTCTCTATGTGGATGGTGGGTAAGGTTGCAGAAACCATGTGAGTGTAATTATTTACTGTCAGCAAACTGTCCACATAAGAATAGTTTAAATGGTAAATTTCATGTTTACCACAGTAAAACAGTGTATAAATGATTTTACACAGTCCAGCCGTGACTCTGTCACAGTCACCTCGTGACACTCAGAGAGACTGGTCCTCTGGGTTCAGTGATCATCCCACTTGGAAGCTCAGAGAGCTTGTGTTTCCAGGTACCTTCAGGGATTTCTACTCAGCACCAAGTCACTGAGACCAAAGAGACGATGGTCACCAGCAGAGTGTCGCCAGGACTGAAGAGAAGTGAACCCATCCTTACACAGGAGAAAGTCCTACTATTCTAGGACTGTGCTCCTCATGGACCACTACTGTACTCAGGCAACCCTGGCCTCACAAATACTCCCCTCCCCTCTGTGACCACCTTGGCTGGGCTAGATTAGGGAGCCATATCAGGGCTGTAAGTAGGAGGACCCAAGTATTTATTCTCCTTTTCTTTTTCATTCTTCATTCTGTTAAAATCACTTTACTTTTAACATAAACATGGCTCCCTGTTCCCACTCGATCAAAACAGTGAACTATTCATACCTGTTGAACTTTTAAAAAAGAAATCCGGAGTCAGTGAATCCCAGCTTGTGGAAGAGATACCAAGCTTATGAGAAAGAAAGGATACAAATGCTGACCAGGCTGTGGAGGGCATGGCGCCTGTTCATGGCCAGGAAGGGCAGAACCCTCAAGCCCCAGCTTCGCGGACAAGCGTCCCAGCTCGAGCACTCTGTTCACAGGCTCCTTTCTGCCTCCCATCCTGCTGTCAGTTCGTGTGACTGCTCATTCTCTCCACCTTAGGAGGCCTGAACCCAGTCTGACCATTTTCATTTCTCATGACTTGCTGTGCATTTCAGACAGATGTCTGCAGAGATGATACAGTAGGATGTTTTCCACTTATTTCATGATCCATGGAGCTGAATTTCTCAAGGTAGCAGCCTCTGAGACCAGTGGTAAAAATGCACTATCAAACCATGGAAAGGCATGGAGGAACCTTAAATACAGTTGCTAAGGGAGCAAACTCCAAGAGATGGTGAAGGACAGGAAAGCCTGGCACACTGCAGTCCATGGGATCACAAGGAGTCAGACAGGACTTAGCGACCGAACAATAAAGGGGAAGAAACCAATATGAAAATCTATATACTGTATGATTTCAACTATATGACATCCTGGAAAACTATCAAAGGGTTCAGGGGGCAGGGAGGGAGAGAGAGAAAGAGGTGGAACACAGGGCATTTTTTGGGCAGTGATGCTATTCTGTATGATACTGTATTGATGGATACTTGTCATTTTATATTTGTCAAAATTCATAGAATGTATCAATATAACACAAAGAGTGACTCCTAATGTAAACCATGAGCTTCAATTAATATTATATATCAATATTGGCTATTGGCTCATTAGTTGTTTCAAACATACCTCATTAATGCAAAATGTTAGTAATGAGAGAAACTGAGAGGAGCAGAAAGAGGGCATATGGGAACCCGCTATAATTTCCATTCACTTTTTCTATAAACCTAAAACTTCTTTATAAAAAAAGGTCAATCAAAGGCTTCCCTGATGGTCTAGTGGTTAAGAATCTGCCTACCAACGCAGGGGACGCCGGTTCTATCCCTGGTTCAGGAAGAGCCCACGTGCTGTGGGGGAACTAAGCCTATGTGCCACAACTACTGCGCCTGTGCTCTAGAGTCCCTGCTGTGCAAGGAGAAACCTATGCACAGCAGAGTAGCCCCTGCTCGCGGCAACTAGAGAAAGCCCGCATGCAGCGACGAAGACCTAATGCAGTCCTAAGTAACTATGTTTTAAAAGTCTGTTAAAACATATACAGACACACACAAATACATGCATACATGCATATATATGGGAGCATTTTAAAAATACACATGCCTCGGCCCCACTCCAGAGGTTCTGATTTGATTTGTTTCCACTGGCACATGTAGGTTTCCCCAAAGTAGTCTGAGGCTTAAAGTCACAGTTTCTTGACAAAGAGCAAGAAATCCCACAAGTTTACTGAGTCAAGACCTGAGCCCATCAGCATCACTTAAGAAAAGTGGGCCGAGTCTTCGATACTTTAGGAAGGTGCCGAAACTCAGAGCCTGGCTGGAGGCCAAGACCACTGTTAGGGTCACTCAGGCTTAAATGATTTCCTAACTCATTGCTGGGAAAGTTTTAAGGAACAAAATGAGCAGAGTGTCAGACAAGAAGATATGAGTTTGGTTTTCTTTTTTCCCTTAAATTTCTTTTTCTCTGAAGTAACCAAGAAGAGCTTTGTTTCAAGACACGAGTCCAAAATTCACATTCACTTTGGACTGTAGTTTCTGGCTATTTCCTTCATGGTGACTGTGACTAGAAGTGCGTCCACCTTTCCCTTTAGGGCTTCTGGTGTCCGACTTTCCTTCTTCAACTCCGGTTTTCCGCAGCAACCCAGGTCTTGGCCACTGAGTTTCCGGGGCACTGAGCTCCTTCCCTCACTCCTCTCCTCTCCCCTGCGCTTCCTCCTCTGCGAACAGGTTCAGAAGCTCACTCAAATCTGTGCTTGCTTCTGACTGATCAGATTAAGGTAACCACACTATTGTAATGGAGGATAATGCCTTATTATGTTACTCCCTCTCAACAATTGACAATATGCACCCAAAGCTTCCGTATTCTTTACATCTCTTGGCCCTGAAATTCCATATGTGTCAGCAAAGCTTTATCTCAATGGGTGTTCATTTTACAGCATGGGCTGTGTTACATGGAAAACATAAATGTTTGACAGGGGTGTGTGCATGCATGCCCATTCATGTTTGCCTTTGTGATCCATGGATTGTAGCCCACCAGGCTCCTCTGTCCATGGAATTCTCTAGGCAAGATACTGGAGTGAGTTGCCATTTCCATTGCACTCATGTCTCCTACACTGGCTGGCAGATTCTTTATCAGTGAGCCACCTGGGGAACCCATTTGACAGGGGGTTGTGTGTGTGTGTGTGTGTGTTAGTTGCTCAGTTGTGTCTGACTCTTTGCAATCCCATGGACTGTAGCTTGCCAAGCTCCTCTGTTCATGTAATTCTCCAGGCAAGAATACTGGGGTGAGTTGCCATTCCCTGCTTGAGGGAATCTTCCCCACCCAGGGATCAAACCCAGGTCTCCTGCATTGCAGGCAGATTCTTTACCGTTTCAGCCACCAGGGAAGTCCTTGATAGGGGACTGCTCTTCAAAAAAAGCTCCCTGTAATCATTCAGCATTTCGGCCCCAAGGAGAGGGGAGAGGGACGCCACTGAGGGTTGGAGGATCTGAGGCTTGGGAATGGTCTTTGAGTCGCAAGAAATTAATTAATGCAAATCACTTACTGTTTTTGGAGAAGAGGAAAAGAGTGTGGGGAACTGAGATGGGGGAAGTAGGCAGAGACTTGTGTTCCGTTTTTGCTATTCTGCCCTGAAATTCTGAAACAGGGCATGTTAAATGGGTTGAATGGAAAGAGCAGAACATCAGGGTTCATGGTTGCCCAGCCTGGGGGCCCCTGCAAGCTAGGCCCCATGTGGGCCTAGAGTACTGCTAGGTAGGAGGGGCCTCTTGGGGATTCCCAAGACCGTGTTCCTGAACCCCCACAGTCTGTTAGCACAGCGATCCTGCAGGCCTCTGTGTGCCTTGGTATAGCACACAGGGTTAGTGGGCTGGCAGCCTTGGCTCAGGACACACTGGTGATGGCATGCTGGGATCCTAAACCCAGATGCAAATGACTGGACCATTAAACCCAGTGGCTGGAGCCACAGAATAGCTCAAAAGTCCAAAAGAGAGTGTGCCATCTCAGCAGACAGCAGACCCAGGGCAGATCCAAATCCCCCAGTCTTCATTAGACAGCAGCGAGGGCGCAGATGGCAGCACACAGCTCCAAAGCCTTTAACCAACATCCCAGCCCTTCTCTGAGTAATCCAGACACAGTCTCAGGAAGCCGATGGGGGCGGGAACCTGAAAACTGGAACATTTATCAAGAGGAACCTGACCTGAATGGGATTATTCAGCCAGGATAAAAACAAAGACTTTACATTTTCTCCCTAAATAGTATGGGAGGCCAGAGATGCAGAATTGGATCTGATGGAAAATGTTTTTTCCATCAGAAGAAAACATGTTTCTTGGCTGTCTGAGTAGTGCTGTGTTAAATTTTCAGACAACTATGTTTACCATATAGCCAGGTTACCCTCAAGGCAGAGGGTAACCTCTGAAATTGGGTCAGAGGACCCAATTTCAAAGAACTAAACAAGAGAAAAAGCATTAAATATTGATGTTGAGGTGTTTACAATAAGAAGCTGTGGTCCAGCCACTATGCTACAGTGTAATCACTAATTGGCAAACTCCGGACCTCACAGTCTTACTAGTTTACAGCACCTTTTCTACTGCCTCTCTCCTAAATGCAGCAGACAAGGAAGGCAGCAGACATTTAAGGACAACTTCCAACATGAGAGAGAAAAACAGAAAAAAAAGGTGGGGGCTCAGAAGAATCAGGGACAATACAAAGAGTGGGGAGGGAATATCAAAACATCACTAACATCTTCAGAGAGAAAAACCCTTAAAACAATAGATTATGTGCAAGAAAAGAAACAATCAGACTTCAAGAAAGAACCTTTGGAAATTACAAATACGACAGCTGAAATTAAAAGAAGGCAGAAGATACAATCAAGGAAAACTCTCAAGAAATAAAAAACTAGGGAAAGGTCAGTAGGAGAGAAAAATACAAGAAAATTATAAGGTAGGTTTAGGAGATAGTATTAGTTAGCTACCACTGTGTAACAAATTACCCCTGTGACCCCTAGTTTAGTGCCTTAAAACAATAATAAGCATTTACCATCTCACACAGTGTTTACAGGTCACTTAGCACTTAGCTGAGTGATTCTGGTGTGGGGTCTGTCCCAGGCTAGAGTCAAGATGTTGTTGGGGACTGTGGTCACCTTGGGTCTGATGGGTCTGCAGGGTCATTTCCAAGATGGCTCCCCCTTGGGGAATTTCCTCCCTGACTGTTCCTGGTCATGTGGACTCTGCATAGGGCTGCTTGGGTGTTCTCACAACATGGGAACTGGCTCACCCCAGAGCAAATAACCAGAAGGAGAGCAAGGAGCAAGGTGCAGTGCTTTTCAGAAGTAACATGCTGACCTTTCCATCACATTCCGCCTGCTAGAAGTAAAGTCACTCGGTCGGGCTCAGGGAGAAGGATCTAGAAAGGGTTGACAGCAGTGAGATGACTCACAGGTGCTAGGCAGTAGAGCAGGTAGGGTGGAAAGAACACAGATTTTGATGTCAGGGGATCATGAACTTGAATCTCGGCTCCTCCTCAGGCAAGTCATTTGTCTCTCCTCAGTTTCCTGTCTTGTAAAATGGGTGTGATATTGCCACTATGCAAAGTTTTAGTAAACTGAGAACAAACTCTTAAAAGTGACCTATACATGATAGATGCCAAATAAACCACAGTTTTATTAGTAGTAGTATTGAGATGTCTTGGGTAAGAGAGAAAGGATGTGGTGTGCTGTGAAGTCCTGGCTAAGTCCCAAACTGGAACTCAGAAAACCAGCAAACCCCGCTCTGGTCACCCTCAATAATGGACAGCCAAACAATTGGAATGTACTGCTTTCTTATTTCTGAATAATGATGGGGATTCTGCTCAGACCCCAGAGACGTCGTTTAGCAAGTGGGTTTTATGGATTTGGAGGAATCTTTTCAGCTACTGAAATGTCATCCTTCGGTTGTTAGTTTTCGGGAGATCTTTGCCCAACTCTAGCAGAAGTATGTTTGATTTTCCAACCTCACAGATTTAATGGCTGCATAGTGGCAAGAAGAAAGCTGCAACCATCCTTAAGTCAAAATCCTCCCGAGACTAGCTTCTCACTGAGTAAATGCAGACCTGGTGGATCCTCCATCTGCCCCTCAGTATGCAGACTGCATCTCAGCTTATAACATACCTACGTTTTGGGAAATAGGCAACACGGGACACAGAAAACCAGTACAGCTTCTGGTGGTGAAATTGGTTCCTGTTTCCGTGATCGATAAAGCTGGTTATTGATCATGCTGACTTAGGTTTGTGGATGGATCCCCGCTTTCCAAAGCCAGGATGGTTTTGATCCTCAACTACCTTCAGAGGTGGGAAGAGTCAAAAGGCTTTTTCCCAGTTCTACAGATGAGGAAACAGACACTGAAAAAGAAGCAGCACCTTCTGGACACAGCCCTTGTTTGTAGAACGAAGATGAGAGTTCAGATCTTCTCAGGTCCAAGGCTGCTCCCATCACCTCACCACCCGCTGGTAGGAGGGGATGAGGCTTTGCAGCCAGATGCTGGTGTGAGGGTCCTGGCCCTCCAATTTGGAGCCCCCTGGACAAAGCCTGCCCCACTGACACACTCTGGTCTGGGCCTTGGGTCTCCGAGTTCAGCCAGGGACACCTTCTCCCTTGGCCCTGTTTTCTTGCCTCTAAAATAAGAATCCTGACCTACTTCATTAGCCTGTCCTCAGGGAAGAAATCAACATTTTTAAACTAAATTAGTTTGTGTTTGTGAACATCCTGATATAGCCTAATAATACTTGGCCTTCAATGTTGCTTCCTCTACCCCGCCTGAGAATCTAAGAGAAATTCATTCCTGTTGTTTTAATTAATGTAAATATTTTGTGCAGAACGAAAGATTAAAAGATGTTAGTAATTTCCTCTGAGAAACCCATACACACATCATTTGCATATTTGCTCTCGCATTTGTTCTCTGCTTGTACGTTTCTTTTTCTTTTTCATTCTTCATTCTGTTAAAATCACTTTACTTTTAACATAAACATGGCTCCCTGTTCCCACTCGATCAAAACAGTGAACTATTCATACCTGTTGAACTTTTAAAAAAGAAATCCGGAGTCAGTGAATCCCAGCTTGTGGAAGAGATACCAAGCTTATGAGAAAGAAAGGATACAAATGCTGACCAGGCTGTGGAGGGCATGGCGCCTGTTCATGGCCAGGAAGGGCAGAACCCTCAAGCCCCAGCTTCGCGGACAAGCGTCCCAGCTCGAGCACTCTGTTCACAGGCTCCTTTCTGCCTCCCATCCTGCTGTCAGTTCGTGTGACTGCTCATTCTCTCCACCTTAGGAGGCCTGAACCCAGTCTGACCATTTTCATTTCTCATGACTTGCTGTGCATTTCAGACAGATGTCTGCAGAGATGATACAGTAGGATGTTTTCCACTTATTTCATGATCCATGGAGCTGAATTTCTCAAGGTAGCAGCCTCTGAGACCAGTGGTAAAAATGCACTATCAAACCATGGAAAGGCATGGAGGAACCTTAAATACAGTTGCTAAGGGAGCAAACTCCAAGAGATGGTGAAGGACAGGAAAGCCTGGCACACTGCAGTCCATGGGATCACAAGGAGTCAGACAGGACTTAGCGACCGAACAATAAAGGGGAAGAAACCAATATGAAAATCTATATACTGTATGATTTCAACTATATGACATCCTGGAAAACTATCAAAGGGTTCAGGGGGCAGGGAGGGAGAGAGAGAAAGAGGTGGAACACAGGGCATTTTTTGGGCAGTGATGCTATTCTGTATGATACTGTATTGATGGATACTTGTCATTTTATATTTGTCAAAATTCATAGAATGTATCAATATAACACAAAGAGTGACTCCTAATGTAAACCATGAGCTTCAATTAATATTATATATCAATATTGGCTATTGGCTCATTAGTTGTTTCAAACATACCTCATTAATGCAAAATGTTAGTAATGAGAGAAACTGAGAGGAGCAGAAAGAGGGCATATGGGAACCCGCTATAATTTCCATTCACTTTTTCTATAAACCTAAAACTTCTTTATAAAAAAAGGTCAATCAAAGGCTTCCCTGATGGTCTAGTGGTTAAGAATCTGCCTACCAACGCAGGGGACGCCGGTTCTATCCCTGGTTCAGGAAGAGCCCACGTGCTGTGGGGGAACTAAGCCTATGTGCCACAACTACTGCGCCTGTGCTCTAGAGTCCCTGCTGTGCAAGGAGAAACCTATGCACAGCAGAGTAGCCCCTGCTCGCGGCAACTAGAGAAAGCCCGCATGCAGCGACGAAGACCTAATGCAGTCCTAAGTAACTATGTTTTAAAAGTCTGTTAAAACATATACAGACACACACAAATACATGCATACATGCATATATATGGGAGCATTTTAAAAATACACATGCCTCGGCCCCACTCCAAAGGTTCTGATTTGATTTGTTTCCACTGGCACATGTAGGTTTCCCCAAAGTAGTCTGAGGCTTAAAGTCACAGTTTCTTGACAAAGAGCAAGAAATCCCACAAGTTTACTGAGTCAAGACCTGAGCCCATCAGCATCACTTAAGAAAAGTGGGCTGAGTCTTCGATACTTTAGGAAGGTGCCGAAACTCAGAGCCTGGCTGGAGGCCAAGACCACTGTTAGGGTCACTCAGGCTTAAATGATTTCCTAACTCATTGCTGGGAAAGTTTTAAGGAACAAAATGAGCAGAGTGTCAGACAAGAAGATATGAGTTTGGTTTTCTTTTTTCCCTTAAATTTCTTTTTCTCTGAAGTAACCAAGAAGAGCTTTGTTTCAAGACACGAGTCCAAAATTCACATTCACTTTGGACTGTAGTTTCTGGCTATTTCCTTCATGGTGACTGTGACTAGAAGTGCGTCCACCTTTCCCTTTAGGGCTTCTGGTGTCCGACTTTCCTTCTTCAACTCCGGTTTTCCGCAGCAACCCAGGTCTTGGCCACTGAGTTTCCAGGGCACTGAGCTCCTTCCCTCACTCCTCTCCTCTCCCCTGCGCTTCCTCCTCTGCGAACAGGTTCAGAAGCTCACTCAAATCTGTGCTTGCTTCTGACTGATCAGATTAAGGTAACCACACTATTGTAATGGAGGATAATGCCTTATTATGTTACTCCCTCTCAACAATTGACAATATGCACCCAAAGCTTCCGTATTCTTTACATCTCTTGGCCCTGAAATTCCATATGTGTCAGCAAAGCTTTATCTCAATGGGTGTTCATTTTACAGCATGGGCTGTGTTACATGGAAAACATAAATGTTTGACAGGGGTGTGTGCATGCATGCCCATTCATGTTTGCCTTTGTGATCCATGGATTGTAGCCCACCAGGCTCCTCTGTCCATGGAATTCTCTAGGCAAGATACTGGAGTGAGTTGCCATTTCCATTGCACTCATGTCTCCTACACTGGCTGGCAGATTCTTTATCAGTGAGCCACCTGGGGAACCCATTTGACAGGGGGTTGTGTGTGTGTGTGTGTGTGTGTGTGTGTGTTAGTTGCTCAGTTGTGTCTGACTCTTTGCAATCCCATGGACTGTAGCTTGCCAAGCTCCTCTGTTCATGTAATTCTCCAGGCAAGAATACTGGGGTGAGTTGCCATTCCCTGCTTGAGGGAATCTTCCCCACCCAGGGATCAAACCCAGGTCTCCTGCATTGCAGGCAGATTCTTTACCGTTTCAGCCACCAGGGAAGTCCTTGATAGGGGACTGCTCTTCAAAATAAGCTCCCTGTAATCATTCAGCATTTCGGCCCCAAGGAGAGGGGAGAGGGACGCCACTGAGGGTTGGAGGATCTGAGGCTTGGGAATGGTCTTTGAGTCGCAAGAAATTAATTAATGCAAATCACTTACTGTTTTTGGAGAAGAGGAAAAGAGTGTGGGGAACTGAGATGGGGGAAGTAGGCAGAGACTTGTGTTCCGTTTTTGCTATTCTGCCCTGAAATTCTGAAACAGGGCATGTTAAATGGGTTGAATGGAAAGAGCAGAACATCAGGGTTCATGGTTGCCCAGCCTGGGGGCCCCTGCAAGCTAGGCCCCATGTGGGCCTAGAGTACTGCTAGGTAGGAGGGGCCTCTTGGGGATTCCCAAGACCATGTTCCTGAACCCCCACAGTCTGTTAGCACAGCGATCCTGCAGGCCTCTGTGTGCCTTGGTATAGCACACAGGGTTAGTGGGCTGGCAGCCTTGGCTCAGGACACACTGGTGATGGCATGCTGGGATCCTAAACCCAGATGCAAATGACTGGACCATTAAACCCAGTGGCTGGAGCCACAGAATAGCTCAAAAGGCCAAAAGAGAGTGTGCCATCTCAGCAGACAGCAGACCCAGGGCAGATCCAAATCCCCCAGTCTTCATTAGAGAGCAGCGAGGGCGCAGATGGCAGCACACAGCTCCAAAGCCTTTAACCAACATCCCAGCCCTTCTCTGAGTAATCCAGACACAGTCTCAGGAAGCCGATGGGGGCGGGGACCTGAAAACTGGAACATTTATCAAGAGGAACCTGACCTGAATGGGATTATTCAGCCAGGATAAAAACAAAGACTTTACATTTTCTCCCTAAATAGTATGGGAGGCCAGAGATGCAGAATTGGATCTGATGGAAAATGTTTTTTCCATCAGAAGAAAACATGTTTCTTGGCTGTCTGAGTAGTGCTGTGTTAAATTTTCAGACAACTATGTTTACCATATAGCCAGGTTACCCTCAAGGCAGAGGGTAACCTCTGAAATTGGGTCAGAGGACCCAATTTCAAAGAACTAAACAAGAGAAAAAGCATTAAATATTGATGTTGAGGTGTTTACAATAAGAAGCTGTGGTCCAGCCACTATGCTACAGTGTAATCACTAATTGGCAAACTCCGGACCTCACAGTCTTACTAGTTTCCAGCACCTTTTCTACTGCCTCTCTCCTAAATGCAGCAGACAAGGAAGGCAGCAGACATTTAAGGACAACTTCCAACATGAGAGAGAAAAACAGAAAAAAAAGGTGGGGGCTCAGAAGAATCAGGGACAATACAAAGAGTGGGGAGGGAATATCAAAACATCACTAACATCTTCAGAGAGAAAAACCCTTAAAACAATAGATTATGTGCAAGAAAAGAAACAATCAGACTTCAAGAAAGAACCTTTGGAAATTACAAATACGACAGCTGAAATTAAAAGAAGGCAGAAGATACAATCAAGGAAAACTCTCAAGAAATAAAAAACTAGGGAAAGGTCAGTAGGAGAGAAAAATATAAGAAAATTATAAGGTAGGTTTAGGAGATTGTATTAGTTAGCTACCACTGTGTAACAAATTACCCCTGTGACCCCTAGTTTAGTGCCTTAAAACAATAATAAGCATTTACCATCTCACACAGTGTTTACAGGTCACTTAGCACTTAGCTGAGTGATTCTGGTGTGGGGTCTGTCCCAGGCTAGAGTCAAGATGTTGTTGGGGACTGTGGTCACCTTGGGTCTGATGGGTCTGCAGGGTCATTTCCAAGATGGCTCCCCCTTGGGGAATTTCCTCCCTGACTGTTCCTGGTCATGTGGACTCTGCATAGGGCTGCTTGGGTGTTCTCACAACATGGGAACTGGCTCACCCCAGAGCAAATAACCAGAAGGAGAGCAAGGAGCAAGGTGCAGTGCTTTTCAGAAGTAACATGCTGACCTTTCCATCACATTCCGCCTGCTAGAAGTAAAGTCACTCGGTCGGGCTCAGGGAGAAGGATCTAGAAAGGGTTGACAGCAGTGAGATGACTCACAGGTGCTAGGCAGTAGAGCAGGTAGGGTGGAAAGAACACAGATTTTGATGTCAGGGGATCATGAACTTGAATCTCGGCTCCTCCTCAGGCAAGTCATTTGTCTCTCCTCAGTTTCCTGTCTTGTAAAATGGGTGTGATATTGCCACTATGCAAAGTTTTAGTAAACTGAGAACAAACTCTTAAAAGTGACCTATACATGATAGATGCCAAATAAACCACAGTTTTATTAGTAGTAGTATTGAGATGTCTTGGGTAAGAGAGAAAGGATGTGGTGTGCTGTGAAGTCCTGGCTAAGTCCCAAACTGGAACTCAGAATAACCAGCAAACCCCGCTCTGGTCACCCTCAGTAATGGACAGCCAAACAATTGGAATGTACTGCTTTCTTATTTCTGAATAATGATGGGGATTCTGCTCAGACCCCAGAGACGTCGTTTAGCAAGTGGGTTTTATGGATTTGGAGGAATCTTTTCAGCTACTGAAATGTCATCCTTCGGTTGTTAGTTTTCGGGAGATCTTTGCCCAACTCTAGCAGAAGTATGTTTGATTTTCCAACCTCACAGATTTAATGGCTGCATAGTGGCAAGAAGAAAGCTGCAACCATCCTTAAGTCAAAATCCTCCCGAGACTAGCTTCTCACTGAGTAAATGCAGACCTGGTGGATCCTCCATCTGCCCCTCAGTATGCAGACTGCATCTCAGCTTATAACATACCTACGTTTTGGGAAATAGGCAACACGGGACACAGAAAACCAGTACAGCTTCTGGTGGTGAAATTGGTTCCTGTTTCCGTGATCGATAAAGCTGGTTATTGATCATGCTGACTTAGGTTTGTGGATGGATCCCCGCTTTCCAAAGCCAGGATGGTTTTGATCCTCAACCACCTTCAGAGGTGGGAAGAGTCAAAAGGCTTTTTCCCAGTTCTACAGATGAGGAAACAGACACTGAAAAAGAAGCAGCACCTTCTGGACACAGCCCTTGTTTGTAGAACGAAGATGAGAGTTCAGATCTTCTCAGGTCCAAGGCTGCTCCCATCACCTCACCACCCGCTGGTAGGAGGGGATGAGGCTTTGCAGCCAGATGCTGGTGTGAGGGTCCTGGCCCTCCAATTTGGAGCCCCCTGGACAAAGCCTGCCCCACTGACACACTCTGGTCTGGGCCTTGGGTCTCCGAGTTCAGCCAGGGACACCTTCTCCCTTGGCCCTGTTTTCTTGCCTCTAAAATAAGAATCCTGACCTACTTCATTAGCCTGTCCTCAGGGAAGAAATCAACATTTTTAAACTAAATTAGTTTGTGTTTGTGAACATCCTGATATAGCCTAATAATACTTGGCCTTCAATGTTGCTTCCTCTACCCCGCCTGAGAATCTAAGAGAAATTCATTCCTGTTGTTTTAATTAATGTAAATATTTTGTGCAGAACGAAAGATTAAAAGATGTTAGTAATTTCCTCTGAGAAACCCATACACACATCATTTGCATATTTGCTCTCGCATTTGTTCTCTGCTTGTACGTTTCTTGGCTCCCTGGCTTCCTGCTTAGAGACAGCCAGTGGAATCATGAGGGGGTCAGAATAGGGGAGGAAGGGAGAAGGGGTCAGAGGGGGAGGAGGGGGAAACCAGAGGACCTCTTCCCCTCTTCCTCTGCTTCCAGGAGCACCTCCCCAGTGGATCCAGTTCCCCCATGAACTCGCCCCTCCTCCCTGGGCCCACTGCAGGCTGGTGGTCCAGGCTCCCACCTCTGTCCTCGGTGCCTCTGGCCCCAGGGTGGTAGCTGCTGCCAGATGTTGCTAATCTCTGGGCTGCCTCACCCTGCCGTGTGGGCTTTTCAACTCTTCTTACACCTTTGTCACCAGTTTTCTGTATTCAGTTCCATCTGTTGAAATCATGGTATGGGCTATTTGCTTTACTGGCCCTGAATTTGTGGTTCTCACAAAGGGAGTGGGGTATGGGAAATGCCTTCCCCTGGAGATCTCGGCCCAGGAGGCGCACCTCCTCCAGCTCGCCAGAGAATCAGAGGCAAGTCACTGTTCCTTCAGACTTTTTCTGCAGAATGAAATAACTAGTCTAGGTGATTCAGTTGCCATCAGTTTCACAGCTATGATTCATCTGTTGAGTAGTTGATTGTCTGACTATGCCAAAACACCTTCCAACTTAGACTCTTGTTAACAGTAAAAAGATTTTTTTTTTTCCCCAAGTGAAATTTAAAAGTTGCTGGGCCCCATCAGGTCCAATATGTCAATGAACTGAAGGGCCTTTGGGGAAGTAAGAGACAATAATAACAAACGAATAATTCCCTCAAAACTCTACCAGACTCCTTTGTCTTAAAGGAATCTGAGACTTCCTCAGGCAAGTATTTTAAGGAACAAAATAACCCAAAGTACTTAGAATGCATTAGCAAACGTTGTTGGCACCCTTCTTTTTCCTCCCCTATGAAATATTTTATAGTTTCAAAGGAAATACTTCAAAAAAAATTTTAGTGTACAGTCAGTGGTTTTCAGTGTGTTTTCAGAACATACTACTTACACCCCAAAGAGACTGCAACCCACTCACAGTCACTCCCCATTCCTCTCTCCCTTCTACCCAACAAACACTAAACTACTCTGTCTTTATAGATTTGCCTCTTTTACACATTTCATAATATGTGGCTTTTGTTACAAGCTTCTTTTACTTGACATAAGGTTTTCAAAGCCCATCCATGTTGTACTATGTACTTCATTTCTTTTTACTGTCAAATAATAGACCAATATGTGCATATACCACTTGTTTTTCATCCACTCATCAGGTAGACATTTGGGTGGTTTCCACTATTATGAATAACACTGCTGCAAACAATCAGGTACAACTTTTTTCTCCCTTTTTTTTTTTGGCCTTGCAGCATGGCTTGCAGGATCTTAGTGCCCTGATCAGGGATTGAACCCAGGCCCCAGCATTTAAAGTGCAGAGTTCTAACCACTGGACTGCCAGGGAATTCCCTGCCCTGTCTTGATCACTGTAGATATATATATATAATATATATATATAGTAAGTTTTGAAATCAGGGAAGTATGAGTCATTCAACCTGTTTTTTACAGATTATTTTTGGTTGTTCTGGATCTATTCATTTCCATATGAATTACAATATAAGTTTGTCATAAACTGCAAAAACGGTGGCTAGGATTTTGGTAAACGTTGTATTGAATCCATAGACCAGTGTGGGAAATATTGCCATCTTAGCAATATGAAATCTTCCAATCCATAAACATGGTATGGTTTTACATTTATTTAGGTCTTCTTTGCTATCTTTCAATGATATGTTATAGTTTTCAGTGTATAAGTTTCCATCTCTTTTATTCAATTTATTCTCAAGTATTTCATTCTTTCTGATGCTATTTGTAAATGAAATTGTTTTCTTACTTTCATTTTTGAGTGTTGATTGCCAGTTTATACGATTGCAATTGTTTTTATATATTTATCTTGTATCCTGAGGCCTTGCTGAACTTGTTTATTAGTTTCAACAGTTTTTCAATGGATTCCTTAGGTTTTTGTATTTAAAGTATCACATCATCTGCAAATAGAGAGAGTTTTACTTCTTCCTTTCCAATCTGATGCCTTTTATTTCTTTTTCTGTCCTTACTGCTTTGTCTAGAATCACCAGTACAGTTTGATAGAAGTGGCAGGAGCAGACATGCTTGTTTTGTTCCTGATCTTAGGGCAAAAGCTTGCAGTTTCTCACCATTTAGTATGATGTTAGCTGTGAGTTTTTCACAGATGCTCTTTATCAGGTTGATGAAGTTCCCTTCTTTTCCTAGTTTGTTGACTAAGAGTAGAAAAGCAAATACAAAGGAATATGCTTCTGTACCTTGCCCCAAGCTTTTAGTCCCTATTGCTCTAAATGAATTTCTTCTTTTATTTCCATGAAAATGACAGCAAACAGCTACCACTTGATCTGTTCCCACTAACTCACTCTCTCAGGTCGATTTTTTTTGAAATGAAGTTGCTTCTAAAGGCAGTTAGGATGTCCTATAATGTATAAAGCACACATGGAACCAGAATTTTAAAAGCAAGCAAAGAAAAGTGTGGTAAAAACAAAATCCTTATTTTATTACTGCCAGATGTCTATTATTACTTGAGCCATTTCTTCCTGTTATCCCGCAGCCCTGGGCATTAGTAGGCCTTTCTCGGTCATTTATGGGAAGTGGATGAGGAGTCAGGTCATGCTTTCTTAGATGTATAACCTGGAGAAAATCATTTAATCTCTCTGGACCTTAATTTCCCCATCTGTCAAATAATCTTTGAGTACTTAACATAGGAAGACACAAATAGCCCTTCTCTGTGAAGTACTGAAGTTAATGCCTGACATTTGGCAAGTACACAGTAATTTAGATCCTATCATTGTTTGAAACATCATCATTATTATTAGCCACCTGTGAGCTCTGTGTCTCTACTGCGTCTTGCTCAGGTTACCTGACGTTCGCATGTGAAGATGAATAGCCCACTTAGAAAGCAGAGGGGAATGTGTTGTAGTCTAAAAACCACCGTGACAGCCGCCACCTCCGGTTTCCACTTTCTATCAAGTATTCAACCAGATCTGAGACTGTGGGTTTAAAGATCAACTTAGACACAGAGAGGATTACTACAAATCATTTTGAAAATTCAGGCCTATATATATCAGTTTTACTTTATCCTCTGCATTTTCGCTGGCTTAACAATTTCCTAGAAATAAAAGAAAAAGAAAATAGTATGCTATAGATCATGCTTCTTAATGTTGTTAAATAGAAACAGTTACTAGAAGAGACGCTTCATATCCCAAGGGGAACAGCTTCTCCCACACACATACAACCCCCTCTCCTGAAGATGGATTCCTGGGCTTCACAGTGTCTGCAAGGCTGGGGGTGCTGGGAGGAGGAAGGTCTGTCTTCAGGGACAATCCATTCCCAAGCCCTTGTTTCTTATGACATCTTAATGCTGGCTGTGGGGACGTGCTTTGCAATCCCTTCGGGGACTTTGGGCTGAACTTTCCTTGGCTTTTGTGGCAGAAAGAGACCATTGTTCCCCCAAGTTCACACTCCCTCTCCCACAGTAGAGCTGGTACTGGTACTGGCCAGGGACCACGTTCATGCATCTGGGTGCCACCATGTGACCCACACACTGATGCAGCATCCACTGAAGTGATGTCACATCTTGGGCTGCTCAGAAAACTTTGTGGGGCTCCTCCATGATCTCTTTACTTTATGGCTAGAATATAGGTAATCCCCAGGGAGCTGAGCCACACCTTCCCTGGTGGCTCAGACAGTAAAAGCGTCTGCCTACAATGCAGGAGACCCAGGTTCGATCCCTGGGTTGGGGAGATCCCCTGGAGAAGGAAGTGGCAACCCACTCCAGTACTGTTGCCTGGAAAATCCCATAGATGGAGGAGCCTGGTAGGCTACAGTCCATGGGGTTGCAAAGAGTCAGACATGACTGAACAACTTCACTTCACTTCAGGGAGCTGAAGATGGCCAATCCTCCATCACCTGGGTCCTTGAACAGCTAGAGGCAGAAAGCTGCCCCTCGCTGATCTCTTCACCTGCCAGGACTGTAATGCGAATGAGAAACAGAAGGTGACTGTGTTAGACTTCTGAACATTCAATGTGTGTTTGAGGGCTAGAGCATCACTCTGATGAGTTCAGCTTTTCTCACTGTAACAGACCCTGTATGTTTATATAATTAAGATTGTTTTAATGCTACGCATTTGTCTTAGTCTGTCTGGGCTGCTGTAACAAAATACCACAGATTCGGTGGCTTATAAACAACAGAAATTTACTTCTCACAGTCTGGAGGCTTGAAGACTGAGAGCAAGGTACCAGCAGGTCAGGGTCAGGGCGAGGGTTAGGCACCTTGTGATTGCAGATTTCTTGTATCTTCACATGCAGGAAGGGACAAGCTAGTTCTCTGGGGTCGCTTTTACAAGGACATTAATCCCATTCATGCGGCTCCAGTCTCATAACCTCATCACTTGCCAAAGGCTCTACCTCCTAATACCATCACCTTGGGGGTTAGGTTTCCAACATATGAATTTAGGGGGAACATAAACATTCAGGCCATAGCTGCATTACAGGGGTACAAAGGCCTTTTATTTTCCTACTACTACTACTAAGTCACTTCAGTCGTGTCCGACTCTGTGTGACCCCATAGATGGCAGCCACCAGGCTCCCCCATCCCTGGGATTCTCCAGGCAAGAATACTGGAGCGGGTTGCCATTTCCTTCTCCAATGCATGAAAGAGAAAAGTGAAAGTGAAGTCGCTCAGTCTGTCCGACTGTTAGCGACCCCACGGACTGCAGCCCACCAGGTTACTCCGTCCATTGGATTTTCCAGGCAAGAGTACTGGGGTGGGGTGCCATTGCCTTCCCCGTTTATTTTCCTAAATAGTGGGAAAAAAGCCCACTTTGATTCATGTTAGAACATGGGTTTATCAGGCCATGCTAATTTGAAAGATTAACACATATGAATATATGCATGAGTATGATGTATTTATAATCATATATGTTTATGCGGATCTCTCTTAACTACTGAGTAGTCAGTCATCTCTTACTCTTTAAACATCAAGCACCTATAATACACCAAGCACTGCCTGAACCCAGTAGAACATTAAGGTTAATAAGATCTAGTCCCTGGCTGCAGGGGCTCACAGAGAGCTGCTGGCCCAGTTTTGCAGATACATATTTAGATAGTTTATCTACTGGGATGACTTGGAACACCAGCTCCACTGTGAATTGTTTGGATCAGCTCTAGAATTGCCTGGAATATAGGCTCACATTTCATTTTCCAGGAAGACAGTGTTCTCTAGGATAAGAAGCTTAAAGCAGGACCTTCCCAGAAGGGAAGATCAGTGCTCACACAATCTTCATACTAATTCCCAGGAGTCCAATCACAGTGAGGACAAGGAGCAGGAAGAAGGCTAAGAGAGGAGAGCAGACAGCGGAAGCTCATCCGGGTCTGAAGAGTGGAGAAGTCCCTGGGCCTCAAACAGATACAGACTCCAGTCTCTTGGCCCCAGGGTCTCTGGCTGTGAGAAAATGAAGCACGCTTGAGAATGAAAGCACAAAAATAAACATTTGTGGAATCCATCCATAAGGCTCTCATAACTTCAAAAGGCTGCAAGGAAACAACATTGCTAATGAATTTGGTGTCAGTGAAATGGAAACATGTGATTTAGATTTCCAGAAAAATAAACCTAACCTTCCAGGGGAAGAGAGACACTGCACCTGAGGGCCCTGTGCTTTTGGGTGGGCCTTTGTGTTTGTAAACCCACAAGCCTTAGGGAAAGGTTGAGATTCTCAGACCCTCAGCAGCATCTGAGCTCCCTGCAGAGAACTAGGGCCCAGCTCACTGGGTGGAGTAATGAAGTTTGGCTGGGTTTTCTAGAGGCCACAGTCTATTTGATATCAGAGATTCTCAGGGGTCTTTCAGAGAAGAATAAAAGAGAGAGAAGAAGAAAGAAATGAGATTTACTCCTTAAAAGGCCAAGTTGATGAACCACAGGTTATCTTTTTCTCTGAAATTTATGTTCAATCAATGCTCCAATCTTAGTGTGAGCTACTGTAACAAACAGAGCATATATGGACTGGGTGGCTTAAATAACAAACGTTTACTTCTTAACAGTTTTTGGGGCTGGAAAGTCCAAGATCAAGGTGCCCACAGATCTGGTGTCTGGTGAGGATCTGCTTCCTGGTTTGCAGATAGCCATTTCTCAGTGTATCCTCATGTGGCAAAGAGACCAAGTGGGGAATGGGCAGTGGAGGCAGGGGAGAGGAAAAGTCTGCTCTTCACATCTCCTCTAAGGGCACTAATCCCATCATGAAGGCAGCACTCCTACGACCTCATTACCTCCAGAGGCCTCGCCTCCTGACACCATCATATCGGGAAGTTAAGATTTCAACACATGAATGAATATTCAGGTGACACAGAACACTGAGTCTATAGCAGTTCCCAGTCAGACCTGGAGGAAGCGAACACAGGAAAATGCTCAGTGGGAGGCATCTCCCGTGATAAGCCAGATGCAGTGGTTTGGTCTGTGCGCCTGCCGTGAGCTTAGCAGGAAGATGCAGCAGGACTGGATGCCTGCACCTGACTTGAGGGAAGAAAGTACCAAAGCCACAGCACAGGGCAGCGTGGGACCAAGCTGGAAAGACAGTTGACTGTTGCTTGGATCTCTGGGGCCAATTTTAAAAATAATATTCCATAATTAAGGACAATAATATCGTGCTTCCCTCTAGAAACCACGTGGACTCACATGGCAGCTAGAAGTCTTTGTAGCCAACTTTCTGCAAATGGCTTGATCCTACCCAGAAGGTACAACCCCCAAAGACTAGAGCAGTAAAGAACCTTTAAAGAGCATTAAAAGATTAAAGGACCTTTCCATGCTTCCCAGATTATCAGCTGCTCTCTGTGGCTTCCCCCACAAAGAGGTCCTTTAAAATCTGATCATTCTCTGATTATCAAAAACAGACATGTACTGTTCTAGAAATAGCACCGTCATGCTTCGAGCTCTGGTCACAGTGCCCAAGCCCTGTCTCTCATATCTTAACAGTGACAGTGTGTTCCAGCCTGGACTTCCAGCTCTCAGTGGATACATCTCTGTGCCATAGAGCTTCCTCTCTAACTAAGGAAAACTGTGGCCTGGGACTCAGCAGGCCCAGAGGACCAGGCAATTAACACCCGCCAGGAGTAGCCCTCAGGTGATGACTCTTGGGAGTTGGTGTATAAATACCCCAGCTCCCTCAGCAGTCAGTGTGAGGGATCACTTCCCCCAGTTTCTCTATAGTATTAAGCACTGGTTGTCCACTGTGGTGGCTGACTTAATAGCAGGCTTCCTTTCCTTTAATCATTGCCCCACTCTCTTCCTGGGGCTTCTGGGGAAGCTGCTTAACTAAATTTCCATACTGTAGCATCCATCTCACTTCGTAAGATTGAGTAAGAAGCTTGGAAAGTAGTTTCATGATGTTTAAGGTAAATACAAAAGCTCTAATCAGATTCAGGAAGATGAAATATCCTCTAGCAAACTTTTAAATTCCAAGCAAAAGAAGGAGTACTGGCTTAAGCGTGCCCGTTATGGGCAACCTCTATCAACTGTCTGTCTGTCTTCTCTCTTTCTTATTCACTGTCACTCCCACCCTCATATAATTATGGAGCAAGGAGCCCCTTGAATGACCCAAAAAGTCAAAGGGAATGTCCAGCCAACACGCATTTGTGAGCTACTAGGTGGTCTGAAATTTGGGCTCAAAGCCATGACTTGGGTCATTATGTGAAACTTTAAGGTCAGTTGCATTTGCACTGTTTTCAATTAACCAAAACTTCCTGCAATCCAGCAACTTCCTTGAAGAACAGTTGACAGTTATCTTTCGTTTTGGTTATTTATTTCTTTGGTGGTATGACTTTTTTAGGGTGTGCCTGTGTATGTGTGTGATTTCTTTTTAATAGCTAGTGGCAGAAGACAAACTTAAATCAGTGAGAAATATAAAGGTGAACATACTGAATAGAAATGAAGGGGAAAACAGAAGAGAACTGCCCCCAGGGTATTGATGTTGAGTGGGGCAAAAGCCCAGCTGGGCCAGCTGGGTAATTTATGTGGCCTATTCATCATGAAGGCCCTCAGGAAGTACATTCCTTCATCTCTTTGTCAATATATCCTCATGCACTAGAGTACTGGGTTGGAAGGTCATGTTTCCCTCTCACTGCAGGCTAGTTTATTTACAAAATTCTGAATCACAGACAGGCTTGCAAGGGAATCTGCTAAGAAGGACCACAACGCTTCTTAAGTGTCCTATATAACACTACTCTTTATATTCACCTCCAGCTTTGTTCTGAACATGCTCACTTTCAGGCACCCAAGAGAAAATCCAAGTATCAGTCAATTCACTGACTGATTTATTGAGCACCTACTAGGTGCTGGGCACTGAAAAAAAAAAAAGAGGATGCCTGCCCTTATGGAGCTCTCAGTCCAGTAGGAGAGAGGAACTTAATCAGTAATTTTACCGAAAAGAAAATTTATTTCTCAACACTTAACTCTTCTATTTCCACCATACTGTTCCCCTTAATACTGTGGTATCTAAGGTGACCAAATACCTAGTTTCTCTGGGAGAACACCAGTTGACCCCTGCTGTCCCAGTGGAATTAATAATGGCTCCTTCCGCTCTCAACAGTGCCCCAGTTTCTGTGGTAAGCTGTGTGATGGTCTGACCATACCTACCCTCTCTAGGCCACTGCAGCCACATTATTGATTTCCTGTGTTCATTTTCTTACAACCACTGGCTCTTGCATAGACATCATTGCTCAGCAGATATTGATCACCAGTGAGAACAAGGAAATGAAGCAAATCTGTTCCACACTCTCTAAACCAGACTCTACCCAAGATGGACAATTAATCAACTTGTCAGGGAGGCAGTGCTGGGTCGTGTGAAAGTATTGATTGGACCAGGAGTCAGAAGAGAGGTCTTCAAGGACAGCTCTGCCATTTGCTAGATTGTATATCACCTACTATAGCCCTAATAAGTGGCCTTACTCTTCAGAACGGGGATGATAATACCTACCTGAGCTGTTTTAGGCTTCCCAGGTGGCACTAGCGGGACCTGCCTGCCAATGTAGGAGATGTGAGAGACATCGCTTCAGTCCCTGGGTTGGGAAGATCCCCTGCAGGAGCGCATGGCAACCCACTCCAGTATTTTTGCCTGGAGAAGCCCATGGAGAGAGGAGTCTGGAGGGCTGCAGTCCATGGGGTCGCAAAAGAGTCGGACATGACTGAGCAACTAAACAATAACAATCCAAAATACGGTTTTTAGTCATGGAAACATATAATGTCTGAGTGTAAAGTAAACATATTTTGAAGGCTTATATAATAATGTTGTTTTATTATATTTAAAATATTATTGGTAATATTAAATTTTATATATTAAAATATATACATATTTTATTTGGTTGGAAGATCCTGTTTTCCTCTCACTGCAGGCTAGTTTATTTACAAAACTCTGAATCACAGACAGGCTTGCCCAGCCATCAGGTAAGGAGGACACTTTGCTTTTTAAGTGTCCAGTCACCAAACAATACTATATAATATTTAATATTATATTTTATATAATTAAATATTTATAATAAAATATTAGACTTTCAGAAACAGAATAAATTATTCAAGTTGCATGCAACATTTCAGCTACTCACAGACATCATACCAATTCTGTCACAGAAAAGAATCCCAGCTACAGTACATGCAGACAACTTCACCCAGTTTTCCAAAAAGTCAGTTAGCCCTGGAGTTGCTAGTGGAAGCCAGTGGTGTAATTGGGTCAAAGTCCAAAGACCTGAGAACCAAGGGAGCTGATGATTTAAACGCTAGCCTGAGAGCAGGAGAAGATGAGAAGAGATATCCCAGCTCAAACCGTGAAACAGAAAGAAGAGACACATTCCTCCTTCCTCTGGCTTTTTGTTCTGGTCGAGGTTTAAACAAATTAGATGATACCCAACCACCCTGTGGAGGACGATCTGCTTGCTCAGTCTATGATTTCAATGCTTGTCACATCTAGAAACACCCTCCTGGACACACACAGAAATAACGTTTAACCACCTAGCTGGGCAGCCTCTGATCTAGTCAAGCTGACACCTGAAATTAACCATCACAGTCCCTAAAAAGAGGTTTTGGTCTCCTGGTGTATGTAGAGGACTTTGGCAAGGACAACTGGTGCCAATCCAATGTTGTCATCACTGGAGCCATTGAATCACATAAATGGACTGCCAGCCATGCCCACGTAAACTGGAGACTAGATTTGTTCACATGCGCGTGCACACACACACTTAAACTCACTTCAGTAGAGTCTTCTTCACTGAAAAGAATACAAATCAATTCATAAGGATTAAAATGCTAAGATAATGAGAACAAATGTCCTGCCACATGTAAGATTACAAATCCATTGCATCATTGATGAGTAAGCCATGGCGGGGGAGAATGTTAATGAATGGAACTCAGAGACACCAACATTGTCAGACACAAGCCAGAGCCCAGTTTCGTTCTTCTTACTTTGGCCTATCCAGATGGATAGAGAATTAGAAGTATCTACTGAATGACGGTAAGAGTGATTACCAGGAGCTAGTAGGAGCCGTGCCCCAGATGTTAGGACAGATCTTCACTGCTCAAATAGTGTGGTGAGTTGGGTCTACAGGCTCCGTACTGCTCTTGGCATTTCCCTCTAGCTCTGCACTCTTAAATAGTTCATCTGTCTGCTACCATGGTAGTGAAATGTCACGGCTACAGTTTTACAAATCCTTCAAAGAAAACAAATTAATAGACGTCATCCCCCTGCCTCCTCCCACCCCATGGCACATGGAAGCCCATCTGTCCCAGTCTAACCTGCCAAGTCAGTTCAGTCCTGAGCCAACCGGCGTTGGCTGCAGGCTGGTGTCCTGCAAGATGTCGCCCGCCTGCTGTCTCGAGGCTTGTATTGCAAAATTGGCTTGTATTTCAGGGTTCAGTCATTCTGTAGTCCTGTGCATACTAGTGGGAAAAATAAGTGGAATTCATCCCCCTCAATCCGATGGCCTTTTGTGATGGAAAGATACACATCTATTGGAGCTATGTAGAGGATGTTGTTGTTTAGTCGCTAAGTTGTGACCAACTCTTTGCAACCTCATTGACTGTGGCCTGCCCAGTTCCTCTGTCCATGTGATTTCCCAGGCAAGAATACTGGAGTGGGTTCCCACTTCCTTCTCTAGGGGATATTCCCAACCCAGGGATCAAACTCGAGTCTCTTGGATTGGCAGGTGGATTCCTTACCACTGAGCCACCTGGGAAGTCGCCTGTTTAAGGGTGGCCTTGTGGCCTTGATGAAAGGCAGGATGACAGCTAGTTAGATGACTCCTCGGTAAATGAAAAAGAGCTTGAATACCAGATCCATTTGAAGGTAATGTATTGTTAAAGGATGAGAAAGAAACTTGGGCGCAAAAGACAACGTGCCTCAGAATGCTTCTAGGAAGAATCAATTGGATACAGAATTCTGCGGTTCCAGTAAGATGTCAGGTTTGGAAACAGAACTGGCAGAAATGGGTGGCTGGAATAATTCAAGTTATGGCTCTGCCAGGCAGATGCTGACTTTGTTCAGGAGGTGAGGATTTGAGGTCTTTGGGAATAGACCCCGAGAAGTGATACTTCCTGGAGTGCAAAGGGAAGAAGCTATGTGGGGAGAAAATATGGTTGGGGAGGAGACTAGGGATCTTGATATCAAAGAAGAGCATTTATATCTAGAAGATTGTGTGGACAACCTAGAAAGTGAGGCCAGAATAACTGAAGAAGTCTTTGGACTTAACAATTTCTCTGCCAATGGTTCAGCAGTACAATTGAAGCTTCCTATATAAACTTGTGACTCAACTGGCAAAGAATCCGCCTGCAATGTGGGAGACCTGGGTTCTATCCCTGGGTTGGGAACATCCCCTGGAGAAGGGAAAGGCTACCCACTCCAGTATTCTGGCCTGGAGAACTCCGTGGACTGTATAGTTTGTGAGGTCACAAATAGTAGGGCGACTGGGTGACTTTCACTTCACTTCACCTCAGACATGTTGCAGATCTGGTTCCAGATCACTGCAATAAACTGAATATTGCAATAAAGTGAGTTACAGTGATCTTTTTTGTGACTGGTTTGATGTTTTCTCCAGACCACTAGAAGTTTCTCTGTATCAGCAGTAAGGCTGTTTTGCTTTCTTACCACTCATGTATTCACTGGCACTTTTAATTCCCTTCAAGAACTTTTAATTTACATTTAGAACTTGGCTAACCAGGGCTGGAGCATATTTTTCAGCCTATCTCAGCTTTCAGCCTGCCTTCTCACTAAGCTTGATCAATTCTATTATATTAACAGCTTCTGATTTAAATTAAGAGGAGTATGACTCTTCCTTTCATTTGAACACTTAGAGGCCATTGTAGGGTTATTAATTGACCTAATTTCAATATTATTATTTCTCAGGTAATAGGGGGGCCCAGGAAAGGGGGAGATGGGGGACACCCAGTTAGTGGAGCCGTCAGAACTTCCACAACTTCTATTGGGTTAAGCTTGTTGTCTTACATGGGCACAGCGGGCAGAGTTCATGGTGCCCAAACAATTACAATAGTAACATTAAAGATCATTGATCACAGATCATCACAATAAATATAATAAGAGTGAAAACGTTTAGAATACTTCAAGAATTACCAAAATGTGTCACAGAGACATGAAGTGAGCAAATGCTGTTGGAAATATGACACCAAGAAACCTGCTTAGAGTTGTCACTCAGTCATGTCCTACTCTTTGGGATCCCATGAACTGTAGCTCACCAGGCTCCTCTATCCATGGGGTTCTCCAGGCAAGAATACTGGAATGGGTTGCCATTCCCTTCTCCAGGGGATCTTCCCAACCCAGGGATCGAACTCCAGTCTCCAGCATTGCAGGCAGATTTTTTACTGTCTGAGCCACCAGGGAAGCCTGCTTAAAGTTGTCAGAAACTTTCAATTAAAAAAAAGAAACCAGTATCTGTGAAGCACCATAAAGGAAAGTACAATAAAATGAGGTGTGCCTGCATTTTATAGAGCTTGGTGCTCGGCATTAGTCACTGAATGAGTGAATGAGTGAGCGGATAAATTAATGGAAGAGTAAATAAAACAACAAAGAGACAGTAATAGTTAAATTTTTAAAAAATGACACCAATCTTGTGCTCCACTGTGTTGTTTCTAGAAATTAAACGAAATAATATCTCAGGACTTTACTGGTAGTCCAGTGGTTAAAACTTCACCTTCCAATGCAGGAGTTATGGGTTCAATCCCTGATCGGGCCACTAAGATCCAGTTTGCCTCAGGGCCAAAACAAAACAAAACAAAAATGTGAAAGAGAAGCAGTACTGTAACAAATTCAATAAAGACTTCTAAATATGGTCTACATCAGGGGAAAAAAAACCAAAACAAAGAAATAGCATCTTGATGTAAATTCTTCAATCTACTTCCAGCGAGATCTCTGATGACATGAGTAGTCTGTCTCTCCCTTATTCGGTTCCCACCCCCATCCCCAGTCTAAGGGACAACCGAAACTGTTTAGAACAGCTTTCTTATAGATTTCACAATTAAATCTCTATTTGTATATGCTTCAACATCCTGTTGCACTAAATTGAACAATACTTTATATAAGCTCAGTAAGTCTGCCAAAAAACCCGACCCCATCATCACTCAATCCTCCTCACTGGCTCTATCAATCAATACTATTGTCTAAGTCCAAGATACACTAAAATCCTTTACTGAGTACAAACATCATAAATCATTAACTGTTCATCTCCAAAAATTTACTGTAACTTTGGCTGGGATATCTACGACTGGAATTTATTACCCTGCACACGAATGCAGTATTCTTTCAGGACAGTCAATACTGTAAGTCTGATAGGGTCAGCTAAAAATAGATTTTAAATGAATGCATGGGAAACATTGCCAGTAGACTAGTGAGTGAGTGTGGGGGCTTAAAACTGCAGAGGGACCCACTGGAGCCACGGTGAAGTCACCCCCAGCCTCCATTCAGAAGCCAGCACCAGGCGGCCCTGTGGACAGCCTGGGGAAAGACCGCCCTGCCTGAGAGAGACTGAGGAATGGGAAGTTCCGTGAACCCGCAGACAAGATAGGAATGAGGGAGTCATAAAGGAGGCAAAAAAGACAACAAGCCAGAGGAAACCCCAGAGCATGAGGGAGCCAGAAATCCTGTCAGCTGTGAGGAAGCAAGCGCCAGAGAGCCGCCGTTCATCTCTGCTTGGCGGCAGGCCCTGTTGTTTTGCTCACGTGGTCTCTCTTCTGTCACCTATCACTGAGCTGGGGCCGGGATGCCATGCAGAGATAAAGGAAGTAGAAGAGAGGGGAGAAGAGTGAAGAAAAGCACTTCCTTTCGTCAGGAGAAGCATTTTATTTCCACAGGGAAATGGTTGAACATAAATTTCTCTTCCCCAACCAAGAGGCCCCTCTGAAAATGTTCCCGAGGCCTTTCAGTCAGCCCCTCCCTATGGAGCTCTGCTCTCTCCTCAGCCAGCCCGTTGGCTCTGCTGGGACCGGGCACCAGCATTGTTTTTCCTCATGAAAATGCCATTTACCCCGCTGACGGAGAGCGATTTGGTCAGCCACGGTGAACCCCGTGGGCAGACCCCGCTGGCTAGCAAGAGCTCTGTCTCTGGGCATCTGATTTCCATGACACTCAGCAGCAGCTAGTGCCCCCTNTTCCTCATGAAAATGCCATTTACCCCGCTGACGGAGAGCAATTTGGTCAGCCACGGTGAACCCCGTGGGCAGACCCCGCTGGCTAGCAAGAGCTCTGTCTCTGGGCATCTGATTTCCATGACACTCAGCAGCAGCTAGTGCCCCCGTGCCAGTTCTCTGGTAGCTCAGACAGTAACGAATCTGCGCGCAACGTGGGACACCTGGGTTCCATCCCTGGGCCAGGAAGATTCCCTGGAGAAAGGAATGGCTACCCACCCCAGTACTCCTGCCTGCAGAATTCCATGGTCAGAGGAGCCTGGCAGGCTACAGTCCATGGGGTTTCAAAGAGTTGGACACAACCGAGAGACTAAACTTTCTTTTACTTTCAGCACTGGGAGAAATAGTCTATGTACTGTCCCTCATTGGAACTTAACAAGCTGTACCTACAGATGTGAAAACAAACAGGGAAGAATATGTCTCCATTCTACATCTAAGGAAGCTGAAACATGGGAAATCTAAATAGCTTACTGCAGAGCTAATATATGGCTGAACTGGGACATTGAATGCAATCAACTCCAGAACCCGGGCTGAACAGTATGAAAAAGCAAAAAGATAGGACAATGAAAGATGAACTCCCCAGGTCTGTAGGTGCCCAATATGCTATTGGACATCAGTGGAGAAATAACTCCAGGAAGAATGAAGGGACTGAGCCAAAGAAAAAGAACAACACCCAGTTGTGGATATAACTGGTAATAGAAGTAGAGTCCAATGCTACAAAGAGCAATATTGCATAGGAACCTGGAATGTGAGGTCCATGAATCAAGGCAAATTGGAATTGGTCAAACAGGAGATGGCAAGAGTGAATGTCGACATTTTAAGAATCAGTGAACTAAAATGGACTGGAATCGGTGAATTTCACTCAGCTGACCATTATATCTACTACTATGGGCAAGAATCCCTTAGAAGAAATGGAGTAGCCATCATAGTCAACAATTGGGGGGTGGTATTTGAACACAGTTGAATTTTTTTTTTTTTTAAAGAAAAGAGATAAAGGAGCTTTCCAGATTTCAGATTCTGTATTTATTGCCTATCAGGCTTTGCCTGAAATTATGATTATTTTTAAAAGAAATGAAATATCCTCTCTCCTTGCAAGTTAGAATTAGGAAAATCAGGGCGGGGGTCGGGGGTGGAGAAGGTTATCTGGACAACCTCATTTTACCCCAGAGCACCAGAAGCCCGAGGGAGCGGTTTCTGAGACCTGCCCTGCCCCCAAGCCGCAGCCCAGCCTTGCCTTGTGGAATGCGTGGTTCTCCTGGGGGTGCCTGTGGGCAGGACGCACAGCTGAACGCCCAGCTGCTTCTCAGCTAGGGGAACGGTGGGCAGTGGGCGCGAGAGAGCCCCTCACTGCGTCCCATCAAGTCCACACGGAGGCCAACACCCTCAGTCCTATTCATGGTGAGTCTCTTCTCCCGAGGATGCCCAGCATTCAAGTGAAAATACTCGATTCTATTTCCCTAAGGCAAAGTTTCCGCGAACGTGCGTACTAGGTTACCCCCATGGACTGTAGCCCGCCAGGCTCCTCTGCCCATGGGGATTCTCCAGGCAAGAAGACTGGAGTGGGGTGCCATGCCCTCTTCCAGGGTAATCTTCCTGGCCCAGGGATCGAACCTGGGTCTCCTGCGTCGGCAGGCAGTTTCTTTACCACTAGCGCCACCTGGGAAGCCCAGGTTCCCACGACCCTGTTCTGTAAATGGCCTGTCTTCTCCCGTGCTGTTTCCTTTTCCCCACCCTCCCTCCTCGGTCTCTCCCCTTTCCCGGATAAGAACTGGGAACCCAGCAAAGGGTTCGGCTGGGCACAGGGCCGCTGCCCTTGAGGTTTCTGGTCCTGGAAGCCGCGGAGCCTGGCGCGCTCGGCGGCAGAGGGGCCCGGGAAAGGGGGCTGTGCCCCCCGCGCTGCCGCTCCGGGCCCGGATCGGCGCCTCCACCGAGGCAGGAGGTGCCCCGAGGGCTGGGCTGGACGGGCCGAGTTGCGAGGCAGGAATGCCCCCTGCAGCATCGCCCCGATTCCGCGGCGCTTCCGGGAGGCGCCTTCCCCTCGGCGCCTGGGACCTGGAGGCTGGGGGCAGGAGGCCGCGTGCCGGGCCCGGGGCGGGGGCGGCGAGGCAGCCGGTGGTCCCCGGGGGCCCGGCGCGGTTGCTATGCGTTGCCGTGAAACGCCTGTCAATAAAGCCTGTTTGGACAGTGGAGCGCGAGCACAAGGGTTGTTTGCTTAGTGGTTAGAGGTCCAAAAGTCGGCACGGTCCCGCCGCGAGTGATCACACGGGCCTCCCTTTCCCGGGGAGCGGGCCCCTAGCGCCGACACCCGCGCGCCCGGAGGGCCCGCCGGGACCCCCACTTGGGGCGGCGGGTTGCTCGCCGGTCCTCCCCGCCCCCGCCGCCAGCGAGGCTGGGAATGAGGGCAGCGCCCCGCTACGCCGAGACACCGCCCTGAGAGCCAGCCCCCAGGGAACCCACGCGGGGACGCGGCGCGAGGGGGCAGTGCGGCCGGGAGAGGCCTGGGGAAGCCGGCGTCCGGACGTCGGGGTTCATTTCTGAGCAGAGGGCCGCGCGGGTCCGAGCGCCGCGGGCGCTGTGCAGAGGATCGCAGGAGCGAGCCCCTGGGTCCCCGCGGCGCCCTGTCCCCGCTCCGGCCGCCAGGGAGCGCGCGCTCCCTGGGAAGAGCCGAGGCCCGGCCCACGCTGCTAGCCGCCTCTGCAGGAAAGGGACGCAGTTGAGACCCAAGGGTGCAAGCCCCAGATCTCTCTCTCCCACCCCGCTGCTCCCAGACCCGCGTGGAGAGCCCTCCTGCCGCGGCCACAGGCCCGGGGAAGCTAAAAGCACACTGGGTCAGGTGCAGAAAATTGTTGGATCTGGTGCATGTTTAAGAAAAGCAAATTTAGGGGAGGGGAGCTGTCCACTCTTCTAGAAAGGTCTTTTTGGGGAACTTCCTTGGTGATCCAGTGGTTAAAACTGCACGCCTCCACTGTTAAGAGCGCGAGTTCGGTCCCTGGTCGGGGAACTAAGATCCCAGGGTGCCCTACTGCCCCAAAACGTCTGCACAAGACGTTTCTTTAAAAAAAATTTACAGAAATATAGGTATGATATTAATTTATGGGAAGAGTGAGAACTTAGGATAAACAAAGGGGGAAATGCAGCAGTATTGTGGAACTCATGTAAAAAAGAAGGTATATATGTAGAGAAAGCAGGCCAAGTCTTTCTTTTTCCTGTAAACAATTCATAATTTTATCATATTCATCTTTTAAAGTTAACAAGATGGACTGCTAGTTGAAAGCCATGAAAGTTTCAGTGAGTTTCCTTGCTTTGATACTATCAGGCAGGAGGCTGACAATGATCAAGAATACTGATCTTAAATAGAAATCTAAACACATAAACAGCAATATTCTGGCTGTTGTTATTCACAACCACCCGGGGAAAAATAAGAGGAGGAGGAAAAAAGCAGAAATAAATCTCAGCTACAGAATTTTAGGAAGAGATTATGGGTTTTTAAGAGCACTATTCACACCTTGTTTTAGAATCAGTTTAAGAACCCTGGGAAATTCACAAACTCCCAGCCACCACTTCCTCTATCTGTAAATGGAGGTCAAATGCAATGCAAGCAGATGCAAGTTATGGGGTACACTTATGATTACATCCCGATAATGACATGAACTCCTCTTTTTTTTTAGTGATGAACCATCTTCTCTGAAGTGCTCAAGGGTCCTTATAGTGGATGTTTGAACAAGGATCATTTTTCAAATCATTAGAGAATAATTACCTTCCAGAAGTTTTCCTCCTGTATTTAGCTCTGCTTACTTTGTCAAAATAGCCCCAAGTCTGTTGTCTCTTGATTTCCATTGCCTATGTGTCTGCACAAAATCTCAAGTGGCAAAGCATGAAAATTCCAGATGAGAAGATGAGTTATGGCTCTTGCCCAGCTTACCTATCCTTTCATCTACCAGGAAAGATGAACCCAGGCATTTCCACTTGTATTTAGGAGACTCAGATTAGTTGAGGATATCAATCAGAATCCTTTAATCCAGAAAAGGCACAGAAGCAGATACTCTTCCTCAGTTCAGTTGAGTTCAGTCGCTCAGTCGTGTCTGACTCTTTGCAATACCATGGACTACAGCACACCAGGCCTTCCTGTCCATCTTCAACTCCTGGAGTTTACTCATACTCATGTCCATTGAGTCAGTGATGCCATTCAACCATCTCATCCTCTGTTGTCCCCTTTTCTCTCGCCTTCAGTCTTTCCCAGCATCAGGGTCTTTTCCAGTGAATCAGTTCTTCGAATCAGGTGGCCAGCATATTGGAGTTTCAGCTTCAACATCAGTCCTTCCAATGAATATTCAGGACTGATTTCCTTTAGGATGGACTGGTTGGATCTCCTTGCAGTCCAAGGGACTCTCAAGAGTCTTTTCCACCACCACAGTTCAAAACATCAATTCTTCCACGCTCAGCTTTCTTTATAGTCCAACTCTACCTAGGCGGTATTAAAAGTTTTGTTATTTTAATACCTTAATATAAACTCTGTACTCTGCCAGGAGCTGGGCTGCCACCCCTCCCCCCCCACCCCCCAGCTGCTGTGGGTTCAATTCTTCAAGCCTTCCCTTAAAGTCATTTAATATGCGCATTTTCTTCTAACACCCATAATTTTCCCCTACACAAAAACTATAGCAGCAGATTTTGCATTAAATTAGTATTGGTTTGGAGGATAAGGAAAACATTCATTTCTAAATAATGTAGGTTACTTTGTAAGTATTTTAAATTAGCATTTAAATTATTTTCTTAAATTCTATTTAGACTATACAGTCTTCCAACCCCCATAATTCTCACATTTAAAGTGTTTTTTTTTTTTTTTTATATAAACTCTGTACTCTGCCAGGAGCTGGGCTGCCACCCCTCCCCCCCCACCCCCCAGCTGCTGTGGGTTCAATTCTTCAAGCCTTCCCTTAAAGTCATTTAATATGCGCATTTTCTTCTAACACCCATAATTTTCCCCTACACAAAAACTATAGCAGCAGATTTTGCATTAAATTAGTATTGGTTTGGAGGATAAGGAAAACATTCATTTCTAAATAATGTAGGTTACTTTGTAAGTATTTTAAATTAGCATTTAAATTATTTTCTTAAATTCTATTTAGACTATACAGTCTTCCAACCCCCATAATTCTCACATTTAAAGTGTTTTTTTTTTTTTTTCCCCAGGGAGGGGGTGGATTTTTCCTTTTGCCTCTTCCTCTTCAAGAGTTGACTATGATTTTAGGAACTCAAGCAGGTTTTATTGCTAACTGGGACAAACCGAGTGGTGGGCCAAAACAATCACTAAATATTTTCTTTACTTGTACACCAGAGGAAATATACACTTCTATCATTCACTTCTTGAAGGTTATGAAATTAGATCTAGGAAAATACCCTCAAATTCCAAATAAGGAAAGCAGATTCTGTCAATTCTAGAGATTATAGCAACATTTACTTTGCCATTCTTCTTGGAGGTATCAGTTTAGAGAAGGTGGGAACAAGTACATAGGTGACCTTTCAGGTTTGTGTCTCTACTACTCAAACATTTAACAACAGTTTTTTTCAAATTGAAGTTTGTCACTAACCTTGGTTGATACGGATAATATCAATTAACTTCCCAGAGCTCCAAAGATAATGACTGATGTGGGCTTCCCTGGTGGCTCAGACAGTAAAGAATCTGCCTGCAATGCAGGAGACCTGGGTTTGATCCCTGGGTCCGGAAGATCCATTCGAGAAGGGAATGGCAACCCACTCCAGTATCCTTGCCTGGAGAATCCCATGTACAAAAGAGCCTGCCAGGCTACAGTCCACGGGGTTGAAAAGATTCAAGACACCACTGAGTGACTAATACTTTCACTTGTTCTTCTTTATTTAGGATCCTGGTGATTCTGTGCTTGAAATCAAATCCATAAACCAGAATACCACCAGTTTGATCCATGAAGAAGAGTTCCCTAAGATTCAGTAATAATCAAACAGTCCCCCCTACACACAACTCACACATACTTAAAATAATATTCAGGTCATGTACTGGGTTTACGGGTCAAGTAATTTTATTGGTAAGAAGGAACCTAGGCATTTCATGCCCGCCCCCCTTTCATGATCAATACCAGAACATTTTTTTTTTCCCATTGCATGCCTTTCAATATCCGCGTTTTAATTTCTAGGAAAGATATTCTTTTCTAATTGTTCATGTGTTATCTCAGAACTTTCAGGACAGTCTGCTCTCATAACACTTTGTATCTGCAGTATGGCAATAATAGGTTTTATACAAGGGGTAGTTGATAAATTCCTCTCCAATCTCAGGAAAGCAAACAATGGAAAACAAAGTAGGAGCTAAAGGCATTGTAGTATACGCAAACAATGGCTTGTTGGTTGGCACCGGAATAATTTTAATTTACTGATAATTAGTAGAATCAATGACCAAGATTGAGTATTAATGCCTAAACCACAGATTAGGAGCTGTAAAAATTGACGCGGGTAGGCTCTGTCTTTTACTCATGAAAGACAGTATATGTTCTTTCACTTCATGTATCTAGTGTATTAAAAACAGCAACCAGGACAAAATTCAGTGGCTCTAGATTCTATTTTTAGCCCTCCCTCTATTTTCTAGGCAAAACTCTGGTAGGGTGTATGTGCTCTGCCAGAAGCAAACAGAAAAAAGACACAGTTAATTGAGAACAAAAGAGACCATTGTCCAATACTTAGCGATATGGAAGCATACATGCAGGACAGAAGAAAAAAAAAGACTGCTATTTGGAATCCACAGATATTAAAAATAAAAACCACAACGTTCCTGCTCAAACCACCTTACTGAAAAGAATGCAACTTTCAGAAATCCAAATTCCTCTAGTTATTTTCATGTGTTCCCGTTATTACAGTTTTCATCATAGCTATGAATCTCATATAACCACCTTTATACTTTTAGATACCTGTGAGTGATATATTGTTAAACATAATAGATGTTGATTCTCTGTTGGTCCTGATATTCAGCCAACAACCAGCATTTATTCCTCATTTCTAGGGTGAGAGTCTTGAAACGCACCCACGTGGTTATGATAGCTGCGCAGGGGGTGGACACATGGCCAGAACAGGGAACCGGAAGGCAACGGGATCAGACAATCGGGCCGTCTGAAGCTGTTTAGGGAATACATTTTTAGAGGGACATGTGTTAGTGTATCAAGCGGGGCGCTACTTTTACAACAAGGCTCCTCCCTTAGTGGAAGCTTTTAGTTTGTCCCCGCCTCGCACCTTTATCTTAGAGAAAGAACTGCCTGGATTCGAGTCTTTGCAAAATGTTTTAGACAGAAAAAAAAAAAAAAAAAAGGCAAACCTTGCTCATGCCCATATAGACAAGTCGTCTGAAACAGGCTTGGGGGTAGGAGGCGTTCGGTCAGGTATGGAGGCGTCAGTGTGCGGCCCCAGCCATCAGGGAAGACGCGCTCAGGTGGCTGGGGCCTCTCCGCTCCCCCTGCGGCCCGGGCTCATGGATCAAAGTGGCGGACCCCTGCCCCAGGCAGCCAGACCCCCAGTGGGCGTCGGGCGCAGGTGTCGCGTCTCCCCGCCCCGGACGCCGCGCCGGCTCCTCGCCCAGCGGGGAAAGGCAGTCTGCTGGCCTCCGGGCGCCTCCGGAGGTGGAGGCGCAGCGAGGACCCCGCGGGGAGATTCCAGGCACGTTCCTTTTCTTCTTCGGAGCAGCTCGATCTCCACGGCCGCCTGGTCGTCACGGTGAAACGGATTTTTGATTTTTCATTGCGCCCCCGCTACGAGTGGGGCGGTGCCGGGCCCCGGCGAGGGGCGCGCGCGGCGGCCTCCAGGTGCTTCCAGAGCGCGCTGCGGGGGAGGGACTTGACCTGGAAGGTGAGGTGGGAGCCGGACGTGCTCAGCCCCGCACCGGGCCGGGCAGGCGCCAGGGCCCCGGCAGGCGGCGCTGCTGCCCCGGGGGAGCGGCCGGGTCCCGGGGCGCCGGCGGTGCCCAGCGCCCGAACGGGCGGGGCGGGGAGCGGGGTCACGGCCGGGGCGGCCCTCGGTGCCTCTCCCGCCTCCCCGCAGAGGGGCGCGGGCCCGGGATCCACAGGCGGCGGGATCGCGCGGCACCGCGGGTGGGGACGAGCCCACCCTTCCTGCCTCTCCGGGTCGGGCGGGCACCTTGCCCCGGGGGCCCCTTCCCGGCCGGGAGAAGAGGCCACGTCCCCAGGAGCCGCGGGCCTGGTGGGTGGCCCCCGTCCTCGAGCCTCTTCTCGCAGACGGACGTGTCCCTGGTCTGCCTTGCACGGGACACCAGAAAGCGTCCAACTTAACGACTAGTGAGGGCCGATCCCCGACCCGGGCCCGCTCTGGGGGGTTGGGGGAGGGCAGGATCACTCTGGATCTAAATAATTTACTCGCGGCTAAATAATTTACCCAGGGTTTTCTTCTCCTGCCAACTCCCTCCCCTACACCTCTGCTCCCGACTTCCTGCTTTGTGCAGCCCCGGGGAGAGAAGGGCCAAGTCTACATAAAAGTTAATATTAATAGCGGTGGAGGCGACGGCAGGTGCTTCTCCAGACCTCCTCGTCCCCTCTCGCCCCTCCTCCTCCAAGCCCCTTTTTAAAAATTGGAGATGGTCCTTGTGCCTGGGGGACCCTTTCTGAAATGGGGCTCTGGGGTGAGCAGCCTGTAGCCACGTTCTTTGTAAATCGTATCCTCCTTGCAGTCGCCCTGGGCGCGGAAAGTGGCAAAGGTCGGGCGTGCACTGGGAGGCAGCAGCGCCCGCGCGCCCGGTTAGGCTGCAGGGCACCGGGTCAGATAAGCGCGCAAGCGAGCCAGCAGGTTTGACGGGAAAGATACCCAGCAGGAAGGGGACGGGCTGAGCAAACTCGCGGAAGGGGTGTATGCTGGGGGGAGGGACAAAAAAGTTACAGGCGCAACAAGCCCGAACTATGGAGAGAATTCCTAATAAATCCACGGCTGTCCTTCTCATCGCAAAGCCTGGCTGGGTTTAAGTTTTTCCTAACGCCAGTTGAGGCTTTCCACAAACAGTTCCTTCCAACAAATTTAAACAAGGCAGAGACATGGGAAAAGTTAAAACTCCCGCCCCTCTTCTTTCATTGGGCTTTCCTTGTGGCTCAGCTGGTAAAGAATCCGCCTGCAATGCGGGAGACCTGGGTTCAATTCCTGGGTTGGTAAGATCCCCTGGAGAAGGAAAAGACTACCTACTCCAGTGTTCTGGCCTGGAGAATTCCATGGACTGTATAGTCCANTCCTTCCAACAAATTTAAACAAGGCAGAGACATGGGAAAAGTTAAAACTCCCGCCCCTCTTCTTTCATTGGGCTTTCCTTGTGGCTCAGCTGGTAAAGAATCCGCCTGCAATGCGGGAGACCTGGGTTCAATTCCTGGGTTGGTAAGATCCCCTGGAGAAGGAAAAGACTACCTACTCCAGTGTTCTGGCCTGGAGAATTCCATGGACTGTATAGTCCATAGGGTCATAAAGAGTTGGACACGACTGAGCGACTTTCACTTCTTTCAATCCCACCCCTCTGGGATACCAATGTTAACATCCTGGGCTACATCAACCCAAGAATTTTTTGTGCTTAGGCAAACATGTATCACATCTTACAAAATTATATCTCTTTTCTTGTTCTTCCTTTGTCTCTCCTTGAAAAAAAATTGAAGTCATACTTTTCTTTGTGACTTGCTTTTATCAGTCAATAATACACCTTGGGGGCTTCCCTCGTGGCTCAGATGGTAAAGAATCTCCCTGCCAATGCAGGAGAGGATACCTGGGTTGGGAAGATCCCCTGGAAGAGGAAATGGCAACCCACTCCAGTATTCTTGCCTGGCAAATCCCACGGACAGAGAAGCCTGGCAGGCTGTAATCCCTGGGGTCGCATGGAGTCAGACTGGACTGAGCACACACACACAGTTGATTTACAATATTGTGTTAATTTCTGCCTCCCCTTCAAAACAGCAGGAAGTGACTAAACAACAACAAAGTCCCCAGGTCATTATATGTAAGTCCAATTGACTCTTTTAAATGGCTGCTGCATTGTAAATTTAGATGCCAGAACTTTACTCATTCCTTATTCACCAATTTCTTTGACTGTTCATTTTGTTCTAGGTGCTGGGAAACAGCGTTGAGAGCACAGATAAAAATCTTAGGTCTTGGGAAGCTTATATTCTAGAGGGTAGAGACTGACATTTTTTTTTCAACTACTTCCTTTCTACTGACAGATACTTATGTTGCTGTCAGCACTTTCTCATAAATGGTACGAGGGTAAGCATCTTTTTACATATATTATTTTGTATATTTATATTTTTAAAGGCTAGATTACTCAAATTGGAAATCCTAGGTCAGAGAAAATTATCATTTTAAACGTTTTTCCCCATTTTTTAGCTTTAATAAATATAGGCATTGCTTCCCAAAAGGGTTTAACAAGTCACAGTACCTCCCAGCTACCTATAAGTGAATTTGCCTTTCTCCATGGTCTCTTTGCACTAGAAATTATTGCTTACATTTTTTAATTCTGATGGACAGAAAATGGTAACTAATTTAGTTTTATGTTCCATAATTTACTAAGCAGGTTGATCATATTTTCTTTTTCTTTCTTTTTTTTTTTTTTTGCATTTCTTTGTGGTCTGCTTGAATCTATTATTTTCTAGTAAACAGATGGAAAGGAAACAAAGTGTTTATGCATCCCAGGCCTTGTGCTTGACCCTTTAAATTATTTCATTTAATCTTTGCAGATGAAATAACAAGCTCCGGGAAATGGTGAAGGACAGGGAAGCCTGGCCTGCTGGGGTCGCAAAGAGTTGGACACGACTGAGCAACTGAACAACAACAAATCTTTGCAAAACCCAGCGTCTAGCCCTATGAGATAGATTACGATCCAGGCTTTTCTGGTGTCAAGTGTGTGTAAAAGTGTTAGCTGCTCAGTTGTGTCTGACTCTTTGCAACCCCACGGACTATAGCCTGCCAGACTTCTCTGTCCATGGGATTTCCCAAGCAAGAATGCTGGAGTGAGTTGCCATTCCCTTCTCCAGGAAGAGAAGAACCCAGGGATCAAACTCAGGTCTCCAGCACTGCAAGCAGATTCTTCACTGTCTGAGCCACTAGGGAAGCCCTTCTGGTGTTAAACACCGTGTTATTTAAGCCCCCATTGAGTCTGCTCTTTGAATGTGGCCCACTTTCTAAGTATGAAGGCAAAGGAAGAATCATAAAATGGTACATAATTATCAGAAATATCATTTTCAAAATTTAAAAGCAAATTAAAAATGAGAAAAGTATTTGCTACAAAAATGTCAGTGGATTGTTTTCTTTGCTATATACAGAATTCAATGCAAAATAATAAGAAAAATTCTAGACTGCTAATGAAATATCATCAAATAACTTAATACTTAAAAAAGTCTAATATTCAGAGCTGGGGAGAGAAAGATATGCAGGCACTTCCTATACTAATGATAAAACTGTAAATTGATATATCTTTGGCAATTTGGCAATATATTTTAGAAGTCTTAAAATACACTCAAGCTTAGTAATTTCATATCTAGAACTAATCTAAGGAAATAACCAGAAATAGGGAGTTGGAAACAAGTGTCCAATATTAATATTTTGAGCAACTAAATTATGGTATACCCATTCAGTAGACTATTGTATAACCATTAAAGCCACTGTTTTCAGTATTATTTAATGTATTTTATTTAAGTTTTCAGAGTATTTAGTGATCTGAGGAGGTTTTTTTTTTTTTTTTTTGTCTCATACATCAAAAAAGGCAGAGCACAAAAGAATTATACAGTATGCTCTTCTGTGTAGTTATGTATCTAGGCTGAAAAATGGCCCTCTAAAAGACAACAGGCCAAGCTCTGGAAACTGTGACTGTTACCTTGTGTGGCAAAAACCAAACAAGCCAAGAAAATAGACACTGAAATAAAAACCAAACCAAACACCAAAACGCAGAAATCCCACCCCAACAATTGGTGCAGATATGATTAAATTCAGGACCTTGAAATGGAGAGATTACACTGGATTATTCACAGAGGCCCTAAATGCCACTGTCAGTGTCCTTTTCAGAGAGGCAGAAGTAGATTTCTCTCTCACACACACACATGAAGGTGATATGAAGCAGCAGGGAGAGATCTGAGGCTGGCCTGAGAGACGGGGTTGATGCAGCCGCAAGCCAAGACCTGCCAGCAGCAGCGGGAAGAAGCGAGAATGAGACCCACAGTCTCCAGAGTGCAGCTCTGCCTGCATCTTGCTCTCAGTCTGGTTTTGGACTCTGGCCTGAAGAACTGTGAGAGAATAAATTTGTTGTTTTAAGCCAGCACATATACGATAATTTCTTACAGCAGCCACAGGAAACTAATATGGTGGTGTCTCTTCTGCTGTATCACAAGCAACTTGAAATTCAGTGTCATACAGTAGGCACTTTGTTACTTCCATGGATTCTGTGGATCAGGAACCCACATGGGATACAGCAAGAATGGCTTGTGTCCACTCCACAATGTCAGGACCCTCAGGAAGACTTGAGTGGCTGGGGCAGAAATCATCTGGAGGTTGCTTTTTTTAAAAATTATATTTTACATTTTTATTTCTTTGGTTGCACCACTCAGCTTGCAGGATCTTAGATCCCTAACCAGGGATTGAACCTGGGTCACCGCAGTGAAAGTAATGAATCCTAACCCACTGGACTGCTCGGGCCTGAATTCTTTTATTCAGGTATTTGGTGGATAGACTGAAAGGAGCCAAAAGTTGGGATCACTGTGGATGGTTAACCTCTTCCTGTGGCTTGGACCTCCTCCCAGCAAACTTAAAAAGTGTAAAAACCACTTTTTCCATTGTGGTGCAGGGCTCTGGGAGTTTGCGATCCCAGTGAGCAGGAAGGTGGCTCTGTGGCATGTTATGATTTCCCTTCAGAAGTCACTTCAGGGCTCCCCTGGTGGCTCAGCTGGTAAAGAACCCACCTGCAATGCAGGAGACCCTAGTTTGATTCCTGGGTCGGGAAGATCCCCTGGAGAAGGGATAGGCTACCCACTCCAGTATTCTGGCCTGCAGAATTCCATGGNCTCCCCTGGTGGCTCAGCTGGTAAAGAACCCACCTGCAATGCAGGAGACCCTAGTTTGATTCCTGGGTCGGGAAGATCCCCTGGAGAAGGGATAGGCTACCCACTCCAGTATTCTGGCCTGCAGAATTCCATGGACTGTATAGTCCTTGGGGTCACGAAGAGTCGGACGCGACTGAGCGGCCTGCACTCACTCACTTGCAGAAGTCACACAGTGTCATTTTCAGTCCATTAGTTGAAGCACTGACACACTTCTCAAATTGAAGAGGAAGAGAATAAATGTACCTCTCTATGGGAGGAATGTCAAAGAATTTGCGGCCATATTTTCAAGTTAGTTCCGTGCCCTCAAACTATTTACATTCCTCATGTGCAAATGCTCTCCTCCTGAAGTTTTATCTTTCCTATTAAGGCACTGGATTCAGGCTCCAGTGACAGGCCCCTGATACAAATCAGGTCCTGGTGGATGTTGGACTTCTTGACTTCAGCTCTTTCTTTGGGTTTGGGTCCACTTAACCTGAAAACTGATGAATTAGAGACAAGTTTTCTGTAACTTCTCCCTCAAATAAACCTTACATATTAATATAATCAGGGCTTCTCAGGTGGCACTATTGGTAAAGAACCTTCCTGACAATGCAGGGGATGTGGGTTGGATCCCTGGGTTGAGAAGATCCCCTGGAGGAGGGCATGGTAACCCACTCCAGTATACTTGCCTGGAGAATCCCAGGACAGAGGAGCCTGGCAGGCTATACTCATAGGGTCTCAAAGAGTCAGACATGTCTGAAGTGACTAAGCATGCATGTGTTAATACAATGGTGGGACAAATACAGGATAACTGCTAGAGATACTACTGTTCTAAAGTGGAGAAAATAGAAATGCATAGCCATCGCTGCTGCTGCTGCTAAGTCACTTCAGTCGTGTCCAACTCTGTGCGACCCCACAGATGGCAGCCCACCAGGCTCCTCCATCCCTGGGATTCTCCAGGCAAGAACGCTGGCGTGGGTTGCCATTTCCTTCTCCAATGCATGAAAGTGAAAAGTGAAAGTGAAGTCGCTCAGTCGTGTCCGACCCTTAGCGATCCCATGGACTGCAGCCTACCAGGCTCCTCCGTCCATAGGATTTTCCAGGCAAGAGTACTGGAGTGGCGTGCCATCGCCTTCTCCAATAGCCATCACTGGTTTATATTAATTAGAGACTGACCCTTCAATCTCTCTCTTTAAAAAAATCTTAACAATTTAGTTGTTGAAGAAAACAGGTTTATTTGCCCCATGGAGTAGTCTACACTCTGATTTGCTGATTATATCATCATTAATCATTGTATGATTATATTCATAAATATAAAAATATATTCCCCATTTCTGAGATAAATGGAAGTATACAACACATATGAAGAGTTATTCTTTGAAAACATAACTGTATCTCTTAGCCAAAAGTGGAGAATCCAAACAGGCCTCCTCAAATCTCACCAGAAACTATATTAAAGCAGATCACAGCATAGAAGTGGTAAATAAAGTGAAAAGTGTAAAGAAATCCATGGACCATGTTGGTATCAGGGGAGGGAAAAGAAAGAATCATATGCATTGGGAAATTATAACCTCAACAATGAAAATGCAGTAAGAAGCAAAAGGACTGGATAGGAAGAAAGGAGATGCTAGTTGCACTGAATTCCTTCATGCATCTGTTCCTGTAACGAGTCTTTCCCTATTTGCTAAGCACGGCCGAGCACAGGACTGTATGTTGCGTGTCATAGCGCTGGTAGAACTACTAGAGGAAAGTCAAAATGGAAGAAGGAAATGCTTGGGAAAGAAACATGGAGACTCTGTACAGTTCCCTGGAAGTTTGTTTGGCTTGGTGTGTTCCAGAATTGCAGGTCAGGAGTGGGATGCACTTGGCTTTCTTGGATGATGGACTCTTGTCAGAGTTGATATGAGAGGTGTGATATCTACGCCAACGGGAACAAAGGCGGGCTGACTAACGGCCCCAAGCAAGGCTGGGGGTCCTGACCTGGAACCCGCAAGGTGTTGTGTTACAAGGTGAAGGGATTGTGGTTAAGGATCTTGAGATGCGGACAACCATCTGGAGCATCACGAGGGTGTTTATGTGGGGAGAGAGGAGATTTGGTGACAGGTGTGCTGACTGTGGAAGCAGGGGCTAGTGGGGTGGGGAAGGGGTGGGAACCCAGGAGTGCAGGCGGCCTCCAGAGCTGGAAGGGCTTCCCAGAGGACCACAGCCTCCAGCCCTGTGTTTAGACAACAGTTTAGACATCGACCTCTAGAACTGTTAGAGGATAAGTTTGTGTTGCCCAAAGGATGAGATGGTTAGTTAGCATCACCGGCTCAGTGGACATGAATCTGAGCGAACTCCTGGAGACTGTGATAGACCGGGAAGCCTCCTGGTGTGCTACAGTCCATAGGGTCACAAAGAGTCTGACATGATTTAGCAACTGAACAGCAAAAACAAAAGCCACTAAATCTGTAGTAATTTGACAGCAGCAATACTTTCAAAGCGGCTCCAGAAATCCCCTGTGTCTTTTCTCTGTGCTCTTTCTGGCCTCCAGGACTTGGTCCATTCTCCTCTCTCTGCAGGGAACTTCCTCCCTTCTCCAGCTCACTTCCTTCAAACTCTGTCAAGATTCCCCAGATTCCCCAGGCCTGGTGTCCCCTTCCTCTGTCTTCCTCAAACACTTCGCATGAATCTGTGTTTGGGGCACCATCGCACTGTCATAATACACCCTTTCCCTTGTCTGATTCTTGCATTTGATGATGGACTTATTGAAAGTAGGGATCTTATATTTTCTCTTTTTCTACCCCCAGTAGGGACTTCCCTATAGCTCAGATGGTAAAGAATCTGCCTGTAATGCGGAGACTCCAGTTCCATCCCTGAGCCAGGAAGATCCCCTGGGGAAAGAAATGGCAACCCACTCCAGTATTCTCGCCTGGAGAATTCCATGGACAGAGAAGCCTGGTGGGCTACAGTCTTTATTGAAAGTAGGGATCTTATATTTTCTCTTTTTCTACCCCCAGTAGGGACTTCCTTATAGCTCAGATGGTAAAGAATCTGCCTGTAATGCGGAGACTCCAGTTCCATCCCTGAGCCAGGAAGATCCCCTGGGGAAAGAAATGGCAACCCACTCCAGTATTCTCGCCTGGAGAATTCCATGGACAGAGAAGCCTGGTGGGCTACAGTCCATGGGGTTGCAAAGAGTCGGACATGGCTGAGTGACTAACACAACTGGCACAGGGTCTGATACATAGTAAATAGTTCATCCAAGTTTATGGAATAAAAACCAACCATGAAAAGGAAAACCACAGTAAGGAATCACACCGTAGGAAGCCCATGATAAAGGCGACTCAATCCACAGTCCTGGGATTCTTGGCAGGGGTCTGACAGGCACAGAAGGGTAGGCCGTGTCTTCCTGCCCCCACAGCCTCCCACCCCTGGAGGCGACCTTCCCTCCCCCAGGCATCTTGATCTTGACCTGTCCAGGCTGCCAGCTTCCTTAGTCCGACGGCTTGCCAAGTGCTGTGCCTCTGAGGATGAGGTGGGGAAGGGTTTAGGGCCTCAGAGAGCAGTCCCTGCTGCAATGTGATACATTTGTTACACTTTTTGTAGGAGAAGCAGACAATTTAGAAAGAGTTCTTTTAAATCATGTCCACTTCTTCTAGACACAAAAAGCAAGGTTCAAATAAGAAAAAGGTTTAAAAACCATCTGTTATCTCTCTACTCTCAGTCATGAATAACATTAAAAATAAGTATTATTAATGTTAAAATGAGTACCGTATGGTAAAAAATATAAACAATGCAGAAGAACCTAAAGTAAAATGTAAAAGAATACCCAGTTCCATAACCCAGAGTTAGCTACTTATCAATGTTTGGTTATATTTTTAAAACGTTTATGTATGTATTTATTTGGCTGTGCCAGGTCTTACCTGTGGCACAAGAACTCTTAGTTGTGCCATGCGCGCATGCTAAGTCACTTCACTCATGTCTGACTGTGGGCTGCACATGAACAGGCTCCTCTGTCCACGGGATTCTCCAGGCCAAATCCTGGAGTGGGTAGCCTTTCCCTTCTCCAAGGGATCTTAACCCAGGGATCGAACCCAGGTCTCCCCATCACAGGTGGAGTCTTTACCAGCTGAGCTATCAGGGAAGCCCATATTAATATAAAGCAGCTCAGAGTTCTCAACAACAGTAATATAAGCAAATAACAAAAATTCCACAGATCAGTTAATTTCTCCAAAAAAAACCCTCAGTCTTGTTTTCACAAATGGCTAAACCTCTTGCATGGGGGACGTGCTTATAATTGTACATGGGCCATATGGTCTCACCAACCCTCAGGTATTTGATATACAGAGGACGAGGTTAGAGGTTAATGGAACTGATGAGGACTCTTCTAATATGTGTTTAGTTAGTCAACAAATACTTGCATTTTTAAACAGTGAAAATAACACAGCTAAAATGAGCTCTTCACCTGCCCTTTACTAATTACTGGCTGAACTAAGACACCTGGAGTCTTGAGTTTCTGGCCCGTTCCTCATCCCTGAGGAAATGACAACATGGCCCCCTAAGTGACAGAGCCTGATAAATAAATAGTATGTGTGAAGTGACTTTATTTAACCTCCAAGGTTAAATAATGTTCAAGGTGAAGCCATAGAATTTACCTGTCAATATGGGACTGAGTTGTGACTGTTTTCAAGAATCTGATCTTTGTGGCTGATTTATTTTCTTTAAACATACTTCGTGTTTCCAGAATCAGCTACAAGGCTGGCTTTGGAAAAGCAACCTCCTTACTTCCAGGAGAAATTGGTTACAATTTGCAAAACAGGTTGAAAAGTTATTATTTGAAATGGATTCCATATTTGCCTACATAGTTCAGTTGGCAAAGAATCTGCTTGCAGCACAGGAGACCCAGGTTTAATCCCAGGTTTAAGGAAATGGCAACTCACTCCAGTATTCTTGCCTGGAGAATCCCCCAGACAGAGCAGCCTGGTGGGCTACAATCCATGGGTCGCATGAATCAGACATGACTTAGTGACTAAACCACCACCACTTATATGACAAGGGAGAAGATACAGACCCCACAACAAAGTGCAGTGAGAACCTTACAAAATTCACTCACGTGTTCCACCCTTGCTATGAATCAACTCTATGCTCAGATTTTGCTCTTGGGAAAAAAAAAAAAAAGTATATATACCTTTTCCTTCCCAGCATCTTTTCCATGGGAATGGTCTTGATCCCTGTCTCCCGTACAGTGTCACGAACCTCATTCCATAGTTCATCAGGAACTCTATCTATCAGATCTAGGCCCTTAAATCTATTTCTCACTTCCACTGTATAATCATAAGGGATTTGATTTAGGTCATACCTGAATGGCCTAGTGGTTTTCCCTACTTTCTTCAATTTAAGTCTAAATTTGGCAATAAGGAGTTCATGATCTGAGCCACAGTCAGCTCCTGGTCTTGTTTTTGTTGACTGTATAGAGCTTCTCCATCTTTGGCTGCATAGAATATAATCAGTCTGATTTCGGTGTTGACCATCTGGTGATGTCCATGTATAGAGTCTTCTCTTGTGTTGTTGGAAAAGGGTGTTTGCTATGACCAGTGCATTTTCTTGGCAAAACTCTATTAGTCTTTGCCCTGCTTCATTCCGTATTCCAAGGCCAAATTTGCCTGTTACTCCAGGTGTTTCTTGACTTCCTACTTTTGCATTCCAGTCCCCTATAATGAAAAGGACATCTTTTTGGGGTGTTAGTTCTAAAAGGTCTTGTAGGTCTTCATAGAACCGTTCAACTTCAGCTTCTGCAGCGTTACTGCTTGGGGCATAGACTTGGATTACTGTGATATGCTAAAGCTGAAACTCCAGTACTTTGAGCACCTCATGCGAAGAGTTGACTCATTGGAAAAGACTTTGATGCTGGGAGGGATTAGGGGCAGGAGGAGAAGGGGACGACCAAGGATGGGATGGCTGGATGGCATCACTGACTCGATGGACACGACTCTGAGTGAACTCTGGGAGTTGGTGATGGACAGGGGGGCCTGGCGTGCTGCGATTCATGGGGTCGCAAAGAGTTGGACACGACTGAGCGACTGAACTGAACTCCCAACATCTTAACACGGGAAAGAGTTCATAACAGGCCTGTAATTGTAGGACATGAGTCTGAGCAAACTCCGGGAGACAGTGAAGGACAGAGGAGCCTGATATGCTGCAGTCCATGGGTTTGCAGAGTCGGACCTGACTCAGCCAGGGCAGACTGACTGACTTTGTGTGTAGGGGTGTGTGTGCTGTACTCTGTAGCATGTGGGATCTTAGTTCCCCAGCCAGGGGCGGAACCCACACCCCCAGCATTGGAAGCACAGGGTCTTAACCACTGGACCATTATCGAGGTCCCGAGACTGAGTGGTGGATACTCTCGTTAATTTGTATTTCCATCCATTCATTCACCAAGTCTGTCCTGAAGACTCTGCGCCTGCCAGGATGCTGTGCTGGGAGCTGGAAGTGCACACGTGTGACCCATTGGCTCTCATGAGTCTCTCTAACCACAGTCTCCCTTGCTGAGCATTAGCTGGAAGGCTGAAACCTACATCTCCCAGATATCTGAGGAGCAAGGCCAGTGGGCACAGTTAAGTTTCCACCAGCGAGATGCACTCATGTCGTAATTGGAAGACACAGAGAGAGGGCAGGAGTCATTCTTCCTGTGATAGTCATGGCTGACCCATCCTGTGAGTGTTTCCATGGTCCCATTCCACACTCCATTGTTTGGCCATCATCTTCTTGGATGTGGGGCTGCCATGAAGAGGTCAGCAGCCTCCAGACCTCTCCTGACAACCATGGTAAGAAGACCCTGAAGCCAAAAGTCCAGTGAGGGCTTGTCTTTCAATGGCATTGTNAAAGGACATCTTTTTGGGGTGTTAGTTCTAAAAGGTCTTGTAGGTCTTCATAGAACCGTTCAACTTCAGCTTCTGCAGCGTTACTGCTTGGGGCATAGACTTGGATTACTGTGATATGCTAAAGCTGAAACTCCAGTACTTTGAGCACCTCATGCGAAGAGTTGACTCATTGGAAAAGACTTTGATGCTGGGAGGGATTAGGGGCAGGAGGAGAAGGGGACGACCAAGGATGGGATGGCTGGATGGCATCACTGACTCGATGGACACGACTCTGAGTGAACTCCGGGAGTTGGTGATGGACAGGGGGGCCTGGCGTGCTGCGATTCATGGGGTCGCAAAGAGTTGGACACGACTGAGCGACTGAACTGAACTCCCAACATCTTAACACGGGAAAGAGTTCATAACAGGCCTGTAATTGTAGGACATGAGTCTGAGCAAACTCCGGGAGACAGTGAAGGACAGAGGAGCCTGATATGCTGCAGTCCATGGGTTTGCAGAGTCGGACCTGACTCAGCCAGGGCAGACTGACTGACTTTGTGTGTAGGGGTGTGTGTGCTGTACTCTGTAGCATGTGGGATCTTAGTTCCCCAGCCAGGGGCGGAACCCACACCCCCAGCATTGGAAGCACAGGGTCTTAACCACTGGACCATTATCGAGGTCCCGAGACTGAGTGGTGGATACTCTCGTTAATTTGTATTTCCATCCATTCATTCACCAAGTCTGTCCTGAAGACTCTGCGCCTGCCAGGATGCTGTGCTGGGAGCTGGAAGTGCACACGTGTGACCCATTGGCTCTCATGAGTCTCTCTAACCACAGTCTCCCTTGCTGAGCATTAGCTGGAAGGCTGAAACCTACATCTCCCAGATATCTGAGGAGCAAGGCCAGTGGGCACAGTTAAGTTTCCACCAGCGAGATGCACTCATGTCGTAATTGGAAGACACAGAGAGAGGGCAGGAGTCATTCTTCCTGTGATAGTCATGGCTGACCCATCCTGTGAGTGTTTCCATGGTCCCATTCCACACTCCATTGTTTGGCCATCATCTTCTTGGATGTGGGGCTGCCATGAAGAGGTCAGCAGCCTCCAGACCTCTCCTGACAACCATGGTAAGAAGACCCTGAAGCCAAAAGTCCAGTGAGGGCTTGTCTTTCAATGGCATTGTAAGTGCTGAGTTACCGTTAGTTTGAAACACTTCAAGTGGTTTCTATTTTCATACTGAATCTTTTCAGATAAAGAAATAGGATCGTCCTTAAGAAACTCACTCCCTATTCGAGGAGAAGGACCATGCCAGGTAATGAGGAAGATGATAAAGGTGTGAATGCAAAGGCACCATGGGGGTAAAGAGTGGGAGCAGGGCCCAGGGAATCGGGGTCCGAGGCGTCTATTGTGCCATGAGTGCACAGTCACTCAGTCGTGTCTGAGTCTTTGTGACCCCGTGGACTGTAGCCCGCCAGGCTCCTCTGTCCATGGGATTCTCCAGGCAGGAATACTGGAGCGGGTTGCCATGCCCTCCTCCAGGGGATCTTCCAACCCAGGGATCAAATCCATGTCTCCTGCATCTCCTGCATTGCAGGTGGATTTTCAACCACCGAGCCACTGGGGAAGGGGTGTCCCAGGCATCCATTACTGTACTGCAGATGTAGGGGTCCATGCTGCTCACAGTTTTTCCCGTTGACTGGGCTGGGCAGCTCTGCCGACCTCACACGACTGCAGTCAGATGGTGACTGGGCTGGGGTTTTCCAGAGGCTCTGCTGAGACACCCCAAGGCCAGGGCTTCTGTCTGCATCTGTCCCAGGGTAGTTCCTCTCCATGTAGCCTCTTTACACAGCCTCATCAGCAAGGTGGCTTCCAAAAGCACATATGCCAGGCCTTCCTCTAGGCCCGAAACTGGCACAGCATCTGTTTTACTTCAGTTTTCTGGTTCAAGTCATTGGCCCAGCCCAGCTGGAGTGAGCCGGGACTACACCAAGATGCAGAGACAAGAAACCTGCTTCATAGGCGTCACAGAAATGAGCTGCCATAGAGAGACGCTCTGGAAGTGTGGAGAGTCCATGGAGAACGTCCAGTGGTTGATGAGCTAGTGGACCTGACAGAGAACCCAGGGTCTGCTCCAGAGCCCGGCAGAGCTATTACTTGATAAACCTCGGTGTAAGGAAGGGTTTGGGGGGAAGGGAAGAGACTTGAGTCAGTCCTGGAGGGGAGAATGAACAGACCCGATATTCTATGATCTAGATGTGCCTAAGAGGATTTGAGGGGCTTCCCTGGTGGCTCAGTGGTAAAGAACCTGCCTGTCAATGCAGGAGACGCAAGAGACACAGGTTCAATCCCTGGGTCAGGAAGACGCCTCGGAAGAAGGCACAGCAGTCTGCTCCAGTATTCTTGCCTGGGGAACCCCATGGACAGAGGAGCCCAGTGAGCTACAGTCCACAGGGTTGCAAAGAGTCAGACACAACTGAAGTGACTTAGCACACGCATACACAAGAGGATCTGAATACATAGAGGACATTTATCATAATATGGGGCATTTCCCTCCATATATTTTTATTATAAAAGAATAAACTATATGGGACTTTTCTGGTAGCTCAGTCAGCAAAGAAACTGCCTGCAATGTAAGAGACCGGAGTTCCATCCCCGGGTCAGGAAGATCCCCTGGAGAAGGAAATGGCAACCCACTCCAGTGTTCTCACCTGGAGAATCCCGTGGACAGAGGAGCCTGGGGGGCTATAGTGCGTGGGGTCGCAAGAGTCGGACACGACTTGGTGACTGCACCACCATCACCACGAAATCACTGAAGGCCCATTTCCGTGCCGGAGAGTAATTTTTACATACGTTATTTAACCCCTACATGAGACTGGTATTTCCTCCAATTTACCAATGAAAAAGCAGACTTAAAGATACCCAGCCATTTGACACACAGTTCAGAAGAGCGACAAATGGTGAAAGCAGAGATAGAAGCCAAGGTTGGGAGACACAGTTTAGCTTTTGGCTTTCCAACAGACAAGGCAAACAACACCTTGTACAGTGTTCACGGCCTGATGAAAGTAAGCAAGTTTGTCCAAGCAAACTTCCTTCCTATGCTCGATCTCAGCACGAGGGCTGTATGCAGTAATGAGTACCATTTTCTTTGGGGGCTTTGCAGAAGGCACCAAGTTATGATGTCAGGTTTGCAGTGCCGACTCTTGGTAACAGTGGTGGAGACATCAAGCTGTCCCCAGTATCCGTGTGATAACCTTCTTCCTTTAACGCTGCCGCCTCCTGTTTTTAATTAGACAAACGACCACACAGAATGGAGACTCTACTTTCCAGCCTGCCGTGCAGCCACGTGGTTCCATGTAACTGAAGTCCTGTTCATGACACGTAAGCAGGTGTGGTGTCACTTTCTTGCAGTGTCATTCAAGAAAAAGGGGACAGTATTCCTTTTTTATTGTTGCAGACACATCACTCCACAGCAGCACAGAACAACACAAGTGTGTTACCTCTCAGTTTCTGCAACCAGCAGGTTTCTCTGCTCTGGGTTTCACAAGGGTCAAGGTCAAGTTTCTGGCCAGCTGGGCTCTGCTAGGGAGGCTCTGGGAAGAACTCCGGTTGCTGGCAGAATCCAGGTCCTGTGGTTGCAGTACCGAGGTCACCACTCTCTTGCTCACCTTCACCTCGGGGCAGCCCTTAGCCCCTGGAGGCCTCTGGCCAGCCCTGGCTCGTGGGTCCTGCACCCCAGAGATGGCCAGAGGCACCTGCCACACATGGAATCTGACACTTCTGCTGCTGCATCTCTTGGAATCCAGCTGGAGAAAACTTTCTGCCCTTAAGGCTTTGTATGATTAGACTGGGCCCACCAGATAATCCAGGATTAAGTTAAGGTCCCCAGCTTAACTCCATCTGTAAAGACCCTTTTGTGCTATAACAGAACACATCCACAGGTTCAAGGGATTATGAGGTGGACATCTCTCAGGGGTCAATATTCCACCCATCACAGGGGCCTACCCTTTGTCCTTGTTTCTGTCCTCCTGATGCTTAGAAAGTGGATGTCGTAGCTGGAGTGCCCTATGGAACCATGAAATGGGCGCAAATTTAGCAGTATCAGAAAGGGAAGTCAGAATAACCTGTGCTGTGCTCAGTCACTTGTCGAGTCTGACTCTTTGTGACCCCATGGACTGTAGCCCACCAGGCTTCTCTGACCATGGGACTTTTTCCAGACGAAAATACTGGGGCAGATTCCTATGCCTTCCTTTAGGGTATCTTCCCATCCCAGGGATCGAACCTCCATCTCCTGCATTGGATTCTTTACCTACTGAGCCACCTGGGAAGCCTGGGCCCCAGGCAACTCTGGAGCAATATTCCAGTCCTGAATCACCTGTCTCCACACTTCCATGTAGGATAGAAATTAATTTCACTCTTCAACCTCGGATATTTTGGGTTTCCAGTAGTCACAGCCAAACCTAACCACACAATAACATCAAAGGAAATGACTTATTAAGGAGGTCTGGGACAATTGCCTATCTTGGGGAGCCTGGGGGCCCCTAAACAAATTCCCCTTTGTCAAGACACTTTCTTTGGTCATCAGATGATCCCTAAATTAGTTAAAACATATGTGCCTTACACACACGGCCAGATAACTGGGGCATCAGCACTGTCCAAAGTGTAACTTCAGTGTGACTGGCTTCTCCCTGTATGATAGAGTCGGTGGTTGATTTGTGCTTCTGCCTGGTCATCAACAGTGTGGTTTTTCAGTCCACACACTCTCCTGTGAAGATTCGGGATGAGACCTAGCTCCCCATCAGAGGGAGGCTCTGAGGTCCCAGACAAAAGGGCACACATCTGTTTTGTGTCACTTGTTGTCACCTCTGAGGTCCACTGAGCAAAGTGCTATCCTTGCTCAAGTGAGATGTGAATGATCTCAGTTTCTGGAGGAAACACACCAACCACCCATGAATGTGCTATACACACATGATCACCCATGTAAGCACTCTACATACATGATTTCATTTAACCCTCAGCAATCACATGAGAATGGGCTTCTCAAGTGGCTCAGGGGTAAAAAACCTGCCTGCCAATGCAAGAGACATGGGTTCAATCCCTGGGTGGCAAAGATCCCCCAGAGGAGGGAATGGCAACCCACTCCAGTATTCTTGCTGGGAAAATACCATGAGCAGAGGAGCTTAGCGGGCCACAGTCCACAGGGTCAAAAAGAGTTGGACATGAATGAGCATGCATGCAGATTGCAGATCAATCACAGGAGGTGTCATTATCAATAATTCACAGACAACTAGACAAGCCCATAAATAGTAGATGCAAAAGAAGTTAAACCCTGAGAAACAGCACTGTTAATCTCTGTATTTCTTCAGATATCCTTCCCTCTCTCCTCCACTGGATCTCAGGACACTGGGCAGCACGAAAGCTGGCTTGCACTTTATAACATCTATGTGTTCTTGTGTCTCTTCATCCAGAGGAAAAATAATCTACTGTACTTCTGGTCTAGCGAATTAGACTTTCAACATTAAATTAAAATAATATATTTGTTTATTGTAATAAATTCAATTGTATTTTCTATTTGTTTTTAAACCTTGGAGCTTATTTTATACCTTTTATTGCATTTCTAGAACTACCAACAGTTCCATGTAATATGTCAATTTCAAATTGGCAGTATTTCCAGACATATCTAGACATGTGAAACTTCTGAATTTTTTAGAGCATGTGTAAATAGGATAAATGATTTTTCAAATTCTCATTCCCTTGGGTGTAAGACTAATTGAGAATTCAGAAAAATAACAGATTTTCAATTGCTATAAATTAATCAGAGCAAAAATACTGTTACAACTTTATGTGTGTAATTATGACTAGATGTGAGAGTTCATTGTGTTCTATGATGCAGGTAAGAATCTTGACTGCATTTGGATAATATGGCATATATTTAAGGTGTCCATATGTTCTGCATTTAGGGAAAGACTCTAAGCAACTCTACTGAAAAGTGAATTATAGGTTCTTCCCCAGCAGGCCAGTGGTTGACTCCGTGCTCACAATGCAGGAGGCCTGGGTTCCATCCCTGGTCAGGGAATTAAGATTCTGCATACCACATGATGTGGCCAAAAAAATAAAGACTATAAAAGTGATGGCATTTCACTTATAAGGAAAAAGAATTTTAACAAATAAAATTTGATTACATCTATTCTCTTTCATGATATATAAACATAGCACAGTTTAATAAGGGAACTTGGCATTGATAGGTAATCACTAGGTAATCCAAAAGACCCATATCAGTCACTTTCACTCTTAAAACAGCTACTGGTAGCCACTATTTGTATAGCCTCACCTCTTTTTCCTACTAGACGTCAACCGCAGATCACTTCTGTGGCTCAAGCCATCCTCCGTTGGTAATTTCCTGAAAGCTGGCTGCTGGTTGAGAGGCTCCATCACTCCCAGTTCTGTTGCCAGGAAGCCCTTCTGCTTCCTGCTGCGCTGCCTCAGTGTCTCCTTAGGTTCATTGCTCCCACATCTGGCTTGTCAGAATGGCTTTGAGTAAAATTTGATTAGTGTCAACAGTACTTCTCTCTTCTGAGTCTTCAAAGTCCTGGATTTTCAGGATGGTTTCTTGGTCTATGAAGTATGAAAGACTCAGTTGTGAACTTTTTTCTTAGAAAGAAAAACAATTTCAATTCCTTAGGCAATTGTGCAATATTTGAGCCATCAGCCAGCTTCTACTCAAGTCCCCATCATGCGTTCTTCTGAAGACTGATTTTCCTGCCCGAAAACACTGTGTCAACACACAGAATTGACACAATTACCTGAAGGGCCAGTTTGCATCGGAAGCAATGTCATCAGGCTGTCCTGGGTGGGGGGAAAAAAGTGTGTAGGAAGGTGTCCCTGGTCCCTACACACACACTGATCAGTGCCACCACTGCAACCCACGTCAGACACATCCTAAACACATGCACACGAATGCACACAGGCCAACAGACAAACCGAGAAATGAGGATGGAAGCTCACCCTAAGGCACCCGCAGCCTACATGGAAACAGATCTGGAGAGAAAGGAAAGAACGAAGAGAATGGGAATGAAAGAACAAAGGCAAAGGGCACTGTAATAGATTTCACCTCAGCAAAGGCACTGGACAGAATTAGCTGAAGGAGCATATGGAGAGAGTGACAGTGTTGGCCTGAGGGTCGAGATTAATCTGGGAAATCAACACAGCCTTTGTTGTGCAAAGGGAGAAATTAGAGGAACCCGAGTGACTCCTATTTACCGCGATAATCAATCCAATCTGCGTGACTGTGAGGGACATCAGGAGGAGAGGTGACCTCGCTTTCCAAAACTGGGTGCTTTCAGGGCAAGCACTGCAGGCTTACGGAGGTGCCGGCCGAGAGGAGGAGCCCAGTCAAGAGCGCATTTGGGCGCCAGGCCCGGATCTGAAGGGGCAAGCGAATTACAGGTGCCACACCCCCGAAATCACCTCGATTTCAGATGTGGTTACCGCCTGGTATGAACTTGGCTTTTAATGTGAGAACTTCTTGGTGAAACCGTTAGCAAATGTACAGGAAGGAACAGTACCGCAAGAGAAAAGGGGATTTTGAGCACTGTGGCCGGTACCCTGAGATCCCGATGCTCCGCACCGGGAGGCCCGGGGTTCACCGCCGCTCGCGCCCTCCACGGCTCCTGGTGGCGGTGGTGTGGCGCGAGGCCTACGCGGGGTCTCCAGAATCCGGGAGGGCAGCTGTGGCTGAGCCTGGACGGTGCCGCGGCTCCACGATGGTACCTCGTGGCGGACAGCAGATTCCGGGCAGAGAGGTGGGGTCCGCGGTCCCGCGCGGATTCCCTGCGCCGGGCGGCGGGCGTGGATGCGCGGACCGGCCCCGTCTCCCTCCGCGCCGGGCCGCTGTCCGGGCGCCCGGGCTCCGAGTGTCCACCGCGAGGACGAGCGCACCGCGCCCAGGAGCGGAGGGAGGCCGCTGGCCCCACCAGGGAGGTAGGTACCGCGGTCACCGTGGGTCCCGGCACCCGGCGGTCCCTCGAGCCCCGGCCGGCTGACTCTTCTTTCGGGCTCCAGGGAGGGCTCGGCGTCGTTCAGGCCTCCTCACCCGGGGACTGGGCCGCGCGGGGGTTCGTCTGGCAGCTCCGGGCGCCCGCGGCCGGCGGTTCGCGTCCGCCTGCCCACGGCCGAGGGCGGCCGCGCGGCCTGGGAGCGCACGTCCAGCCGCACGCGGGTCTGGGACCCGGGCGGCCGGGGGTGCCGGGCCGCGCGCCTCATGCGGTCAGGTGAGGCCCCGCGTGGCTCCGACGGAGCTCTTCCCCTCCTCGCTGTCTTCCAGGCCACCTGGCGAGTCGGGCCCGCCCTCCGCCGCCTCCCTGGATCTCCTGGGTCTCCTGGGGGGTCGGCCTCCACTGGCAACAGCATCTCCTCTCGGCCTCCCCCATCCCTGTGCGCCGAGCGGCAATAAACTTGAAAGACACCACCTCGTTTCATTCTCGCGTTGAGCCCATTATATTCCAGAATGTTAGTCGCCCAGTCGTGTCCGACTCTTTGTGACCCCGACCCCATGGACTGTTCTCCACCAGGCTCCTCTGTCCATGGAATTTTCCAGACCAGAATACTGGAGTAGGTTCCCATGCCCTCCTCCAGAGGATTTTTCTGACCCAGGAATCGAACCCGGGTCTCCTGCCTTGTAGGCAGATTCTTTACCATCTGGGAAGACAGGAATTTGCCGCCGGGCCCGCGTAGCTAAAGGGATAGAAGGTGATTGGAGCCCGGGGAGGCAGAACTAAAAGCCGGGCTTCTCCTGCGCGGAGGCGCCGGCCCCGCGAAGCTGGAAGCCGCAGGCAGGCCGGAGGCAGACTGCGCTCTCCACTCCCGAGCCCGCCCTGATGGCCCAGGCTTCTCCTTGGGATGCGGAACCCTGGAATTCCGAGTCCGCGCCGGAACTCAACATCTCCTTGGTCTTCGAGCTCCAATCTCCTTACCTCCACCAACTGGGAGGCCGAGCTCCAGAGGGTCCGCTCTCCGTAGTATCTCCTCCCCAGTATCAGCTCCCCCGGTGTCCGGCGAAGACAGCTGCCTGGTCAGGGATGCTGCGGGCAGTCTAAGTGTACTTACGAGGCAGGGCGGCGTGAAGCTAGGACGCGCGCAGTAAAGGTCAGTGGGTACGTGACCAGCAGGGGATCTGTCGAAGGAGAGAGGCTGCGGGGACCCGCAAAGAACTGCAGCCGCGGTTCCCCGGAAAACGACCGCCGTTGTAAAACAACTATTTTACAGGGATAACTATTTTCTAGATAATTAAGCACGTTGCTTGTGTTCTTTGGTGTAAACCTCACAGCTCTGAGGTGCGTCCACGTTTCAGATGAGGAAGCCCAGGAACGGGGAAGTGGAGTCATTTTATCAGAGTCACAGCCGGTGTTTGAGGGACCCCAGGTCTGAACCCAGAGGTGCTGGACTCCCGAGCCCAGGCAGGTGCACAGAGGCTGCAGGGTGAGGGCACTGGCTGCCTTGTGAGGTGTCTCATCTCACTGACGAGGAAGAGCTCCTTTCTGATCCACAGAACCTGCTTCTCTTTGGACATTGTGACTCGATTTCTCTCAGAAAAACAAAAAAGCAAAACAACCCAATGACAACAAAACAGCAAGACAAGCAGAAGCAAAACCCACCAATGAAACAACCTTTTGTCTTTTTGCTAAAGAAAATATCATGACTCTTGGGCGTGAGTCCATGTCTCAGGACCGACTGGTGGGAGCGCTTGGGAGGCGCCTTCAGGCACACAGCTGGGCCAGCCGCCTGTCCAAGGGTCGTGGGGAGGACGGGGTGTCTGGAGGTCGGGAGCCCACAGAACTGTGGCCTGTGTACCCCAACACAAGCCTCCTGGCCCCTGGGCTCCAGAGGCGGAGACTCATCCAGGACCACCAGCTCTGGGCGTTTCTCTGACAGCCTGGTGCCAGCAGTGCAGGGAGGCAGCTCTAACATTACATATTCATGGACAGCCCCCCATCTCTGGTGCCTAAGAAATTAATTCATCTTCAGAAGTGACTCCTAACTTTAAAATAAAACAAATCCGAAAATCCACCCACTGATAGGCGGTCTCAACCTCATAACCCAAAGGTGATGTCTTAATTACTGACTTTTCTCTGGTTAGTGCCAGAGAAAATATGCTGCTTTAATTTTTTTTAAATGAACTGGAATCATTGCTCCACAAAACGGGTTCGATACAAAGCGAGGGGAGTCAGTCTTGATATGTTTCCAATTATCTGTATTTATTCATCGTTTCCCACAAACATCACCTGAACACAAGACCCAGACCCTGAAACAACCAACTGACCTGGAAACCACAGACCTGTTTGTAAAGAACTGTGAGGTAATTTAAAAACTTTAAATAAAAATAGCCATTTCCACTCCCCCTCCCCCAAGCTCCCCAACCAGGTAAGCTTTCATCATCTCTGAGGATGTGGAAATCACACTCTCCATAGTTTCCAAGGTGAGTCAGGCCCCTCTGCTCACCTCCGCAGTCTTTCCTACCAGGAGACCAGGGACTAAATGCACACCCACATATCTCTGGTTCAGCAATTGATCAGGGGCCTCTTTCTCCCCCAAACCTCCAGGTCCCTCCCACCTCACCAAGGGGGCGGGGTGTACATTGGAACAATGGGTTACCCCTATCCCCTAGCCCCGCTGCTTCCCAGTGACCCCTGCAAGGCGGTCTCTTCTTCAGAGAAAAGTGGAGGCCGAAGGATGTGCAGTGAGGTGCCTGGTTCTGATGAAAAGATTAAAAGAGAAGAGGAAGGGGAATGATTCTATTCCACCAGCATCCATTTCACTAGGTCCTTGAAACCGCGGATGTTTCAATTATTTCTAAAGTAAAGGCAGAGAGACCTTTAGAGTAAAAATGGCTCTGTTTCCAGGCAGACGAAGGGGCTCCAGGCGGCTCGTCTGCTTGTG
>SJYX01022041.1:0-10099 GCA_006410675.1 Oreotragus oreotragus
AGTTGAGTAGCTGTAGGGTAGGACTGGTGGTGTGACTGTGGCATTTGAACAGACTGTACTAGTGGACCAGGCAGACAATTTATGGTATACTGAAGGCCAGACAGTAGCTTCAATAATCCAGGCAGGAAGGCTGGAGGCCAGACACTCAGAGTCAGGCAAAGAGCACATCAATAGATGAGGGGGTAGAAAGCAGCATTCATTAAAGATGATTTTAGAGCAAATGCTCTAGGACTTCACCTAATTTTACCAACTGCAAGGCAAGGTGGGTATTAGTTTACCATTTTCCACCCCCCATAATGTTAAAAGATTGAGGAATAGGGACAGTAAATAAAATACCCTGGATGGCATAATAGCAGTGAAGCTGAGGTTAGGATCTAGGATCTTCTTGGGTTTTAAAAGCTGTGCTTTCTTTTTTCAGTATATCATATTTCTAATCTTCTGTGCTGTAGTTTAGGTCAAAGTGTCTTGTTATCAATATGCCCTTTCTATAGTGGCTAACAACAATGAGGGAGGCAAAGACTTATCCTACTCTTACTTACTTGAAACTTTTAGAAAATGGACAATGCTAAACCTAATCTAGCTGAAGTGAATTTCTTCTTTAACTTTTTTCCACAAGCATTTATTTACGTACTTATTTTTCAAGCAGCTTTATTGAATTATCCTTAAAATCTCTTGTTTAGCAAGCATTTTAAAATGGACCTATTTGTAATTTGATGTTTTCGTTCTGTACCAAGAAGAAGAGTGACAAATCAGTTTACCTCTGTGCCCCTTAAATTTTAGAGTCAAACATTTAGAACCAGAACAGACCAAGGGGTCATTTGGACCTCTGAGGTTCATTCATACATTCAATGCTTTCTAAAATTGTACTTCTATTCTATGCTAGGTGCAGTTCTAGGTATTGTGGATACTCCATTGAACAAAGTCGTTGAAATTATAGGAAAACACACATACACACATATACATATACGACACACATTAAGAAAATCATTATAACTCATAGTCAAGGCATGAGAAATACATGAAGTAAAACCAATGGATGAGAGCAGTTTAAAAAGGTGGTTAGGGAAGAACTTTCTGAGGAAGTGACATCTGATCAGAGACCTTAGGGAAGGTAAGAGATTCTGTATGAGTCAAGAAAATTCCAGACAGAAAGAAGAGAAAATACACTGACTCTGAAAGAGGTAGCAGCTTGATATGTTAGAAGAAGGGCTGCCCTTTAGGTTTTATAAAAACTTAATGGTTAATGACTTTTCAACATAATAGACTGAGTTTATAGTTGTTGCCTAACAGAAGAGCCTTTCAAAGATCTCTCACTTACATGACTGAGCGATTAATTTTCACTTTTTCTTTTTAGCATTAGGATTTAATCCACTGAAAACTAAACATCACTCTTAGCTTCTAAACTTTGCAAACCACTTTGGAATTTTTAAGGCAAAAACACAAATTCAGAGGGAAAATGGTTCACTATTGGTGCACAATTATTTATAAATTACAGAATCGTAGAACTGCAAAATTTAAAGTGATTGCCACAGTCGTCTAGAAACACAATGATAATAGCTAACAACAGTTATAGAGCCAATCACGATTCTAAATGTCTAAATCATATTAACTTATTTTGTCCTCACTCTTTGGGGAAGTTAAGAAGGATAGGGGTTAAGTAATGTCCCCCAAATCACACAACAGATAAGCAATGCACCTGGGGAGTCTGACTGCAGAATCTGTTGCTACTAGATAGTATGAAGAAATTGAGACTGGTGGTTCAGTAAATCTTTCAGAGGCAGGGGTGGGATTTTAGCCTTATCCTAATGACCCTTGAATTTGTGTTCTTGGTCACCACTTTGTGCTATAGTGTATCATCAGTTCTTGGAGAACATCCAGCCTTAACTCTATATCGCGAGCAAATGCTATCTAGTAGACTGTATATGGGCTTTCTGAACTAGAAGAACCTTCATTTAAATCTAATTCAGGACTTAATAGCTTGCAGTCTTGAGTGAGTTACTTCTCTAAGTCTTAGTTTGCTTATCTATACAATTTGGATAATCGTCCTTGCTAAATTTTGTTGTAGAGAGAAAGGAATGATGCAAAATGCCTGATGCAGCACTGAATACATACAAGGCAATTTAAAAGAGTGGTGAAGCAACTTAAAGTGGTGCAATTATCATGACAGAGAGGAAACTAGTCAGATAAGTATATCACATAACTAACTAGTGGAGGAATATTCAGGATACAGATCAGGATTCCTGATTTTTGTACTTCTTGCATTGAACCAAAGGACTTAGTTGTGATAAGGTTCATAGAAAAATAACCTGCCAGCTTTTATATATGTGTCTTGCTATTCCAGTTCAGAATGGTGGCATTATTTCTTAGAACTAATTTACTGAACTTGAAGTTGGAACTAAAACCACTTCGATATTATGTATGTCATGGATTGCTGTACAATACTTTATATTAGTTTCACTTTCCCTTTAGATTGTAAAATTCTTATACAAGAGTGTTTCTTGTTTGTTTGTTTTTGTATTTCCTCTGTGTTCTTGAGCTTTGCTTTCCAGGGTGGGAGAAAAGGTCTTTTATGTGAGCAGACTCACAAATCAACTACTTTGCTTTTTTAAAAAAATTAGCTTTACATATCTTATATACAATAAACTGTGCCAACTTTGAATGTATGATTCAATGAGTTCTGATAAAAATATATAGTTGTGTAACCACAACCACAATCATAATATGGAACTACCTTGTCCAAAATGGTAGCCACTAGCCACTTGTGGTATTGATCACTTAAAAAGTGGCTGCTGCTGCTGCTAAGTCGCTTCAGTCATGTCTGACTCTCTGCTAGCCCAGAGATGGCAGCCCACCAGGCTCCCCCATCCCTGGGATTCTCCAGGCAAGAACACTGGAGTGGGTTGCCATTGCCTTCTCCAATACATGAAAGTGAAAAGGGAAAGTGAAGTCGCTCAGTCGTGCCCGACTCTTAGCGACCCCATGGACTGCAGCCCACCAGGCTCCTCTGTCCATGGGATTTCCAGGCAAGAGCCCTGGAGTGGGGTGCCATCGCCTTCTCCGAACTAGTCCTAATTAAATTGTGCTTTGTAGTTGCTCATTGTTGTTCAGTCGCTAAGTCACATCCAGCTCTTTGCAACGCCATGGACTGAAGCATGCCATGCTTCCCTGTCCTTTTACTATCTCCCAGAGGTTGCTCACACTCATGTCCATTGAATTGGTAATGCCATCCAACCATCTCATCCTCCGTCAGCCACTTCTCCTTCTGCCCTCAGTCTTTCCCAGCATCAGGGTCTTTTCCAGTAAGTCAGTTCTTCACATCAGGTGGCCACATTATTGGAGCATCAGCTTCAGCATCAGTCTTTCCAAATATCCAAGACTGATTTCCTTTAGGATTGACTGGTTTGATATCCTTGCTGTCTAAGGGATTCTCAAAAGTCTTCTCTAGCACCACAATTCAAAATTATCAGTTCTTCAGCACCCAGCCTTCTTTACGATCCAACTCTTATATCCATACATGACTACTGGAAAAATCATAGCTTTGACTATACAGACCTTTGTTGGCAGAGTGATGTTTCTGCTTTTTAATACACTGTCTAGGTTTGTCATAGCTCTTCTTCCAAGGAGTAAAGCACCTACGAACTTTGTGGCTGCAGTCACCATCTGTAATGACTTTGGAGCCCAGGAAAGTGAAATTTGTCATTGTTTCTACTTTTTCTCCATCTATTTGCTATGACATGGTGGGACCGGATGCCATGATCTTAGTTTTATGAATGTTGAGTTTTAAGTCAGCTTTTTTACTCTCCTCTTTCATCCTCATTTAAGTGCGAAACACACAAAGGCATCAAAGGGTTAGTATGAAAGAAATTGAAGTATCTCATTAATAATTTATATGGATTGTTCATTGAAAATATTTTGATATCTCAAATTAAATAAAAATATAATACTAAAGTTAATTTTACCTCTTCCCATTCACTTTTTAAATGTGGTTAGTACTGTTGCTGTTCAGTTGCTAAGCAGTATCTGACTCTGCAACCCCGTGAAGTGCAGCACACTAGGCTTTTGGTCCTCCGCTATCTCCTGAAGTTTGCTTAAATCCATGTCCATTGAGTCAGTGATGCTATCTAACTATCTCAACCTCGCCTATCCTTCCCAAGTGTTACTAGTGGTAAACAATCCACCTGCCAATACAGGAGTCACAAGGGATGTGGGTTTAATGTCTGGGTCAGGAAGATCCTCTGGAGAAGGGCGTGGCAACTCACTCCAGTATTCTTACCTAGGAAATTGCCTGAACGGAGGATCCTGGTGGTCTACAGTCCACGGAGTCACAAAGAATTGGACATGACTGGGTACACACACACACACACACACACATAATGTGGCTAGTAGAATATTTAAATTGCATGTATGATCTATGCATGTGTGCATGCTCAGTCATGTCTGACTCTTTGCAACTCTATGGACTTAAGTCTGCCAAACTCCTCTGTCTATGGAATTTTCCAAGCAAGAACTGGAGTAGGTTGCCATTTCCTATTCCCAGGAAATTACATGTATAGCTGGCCCTATATTTCTATTGGACAATAGACAATTTCTACTGGACAAGGTTGTAGTAGATATACAACCTTGCCATCACCCCTAAAAACTCCCCTCTTGCCACTTTGCAGTCAGTCTCCTTCTCAGCCCTCTGCAGTCACTGGGATTCTTTCTATCACTGTAGTTTTGCCTTTTCTAGAACACCAAACAAATGAAGTCACAGTGTACTGTCTTTTGTATCTGGTTTCTTTCATCGAACATAATGCTTTTCAGATTTATCTTGTGTTGTTATGAATCAGAAGTTTGCTCCTTTATTGTTGAATGGTATTTATGAAGGGATATTCCACAATATTTTAATCTACTTAGCTGATGAATATTTGGGTTATTTCCAGGTTTTGACCATTGTAATAAAGCCCATTCTATTGTTTTTCTCCATTTCTTTGCAGTGATCACTGAGGAAGGCTTTCTTATCTCTCCTTGGTCTTCTTTGGAACTCTGTATTCAAATGGGTATATCTTTGCTTTTCTCCTTTGCCTTTCCTTTCTCTTCTTCTTCTTTTATTTATTTTTTATTTTACTTTACAATATTGTATTGGTTTTGCCATTCACTGATGTGAATCCGCCACGGGTGTACATGAGTTCCCAGTCCTCACGAACCTCTGCCCGTAGTTCTTCAGGCGCTCTTATCAGATCTAACCCCTTGAATTTATTTGACACTTCCACTTCCTTAATCGTAAGGGATTTTGATACCTTAATGGTCTAGTGGTTTTCCCTGCTTTCTTCAACTTAACTCTGAATTTGGCAATAAGGAGTTCATGATCTGAGCCACAGTCAGCTCCCGGTCTTGTATTTGCTGACTGTATAGAGCTTCTCCCTCTTTGGCTGCAAAGAATATAATCAATGGGATTTTGGTATTTCCCATCTGGTGATGTCCACGTGTAGATTCTTCTCTTGTGTTTTTGGAAGACGGTGTTTGCTATGACCAGTGTTCTCTTGGGAAAACTCTGTTAGCCTTTTGCCCTGCTTCATTCTGTACTCCAAGGCTAAATTTGCCTGTTACTCCAGGTATTTCTTGACTTCCTAGTTTTGCATTCTAGTCCCCTATAATGAAAAGGGCATCTTCTTTGGGTTTTAGTTCTAGAAGGTCTTATAGGTCTTCATAGAATGGTTCAACTTCATCTTCTTTAGCATTATTGGTTTGGGCATAGACTTGAATTGCTGTGATATTGAATGGTTTGCCTTGGAAATAAACAGAGATCATTCTGTCGTTTTTGAAATTGCATCCAAGTACTGCATTTTGGACTTTTCTGTTGACTATGATTGGAGAAGGCAATGGCACCCCACTCCAGTACTCTTGCCTGGAAAATCCCATGGACAGAGGAGCCTGGAAGGCTGCAGTCCATGGGGTCACTGAGGGTTGGACACAACTGAGCGACTTCACTTTCAGTTTTCACTTTCATGCATTGGAGAAGGAAATGACAACCCACTCCAGTGTTCTTGCCTGAAGTATCCCAGGGACAGGGGAGCCTGGTGGGCTGCCGTCTATGGGGTCGCACAGATTTGGACACGACTGAAGTGCTTAGCAGTTGACTATGATGGCTCCTCCATTTCTTCTAAGGGATTCTTGCCTGCAGTAGTAGATATAATGGTCATCTGAGTTAAATTCACCCATTCCAGTACATTTTAGTTTGCTGATTTCTAAAATGTCTGATGTTCACTCTTGCCATCTCCTGTCTGACCACTTCCAAGTGGCCTTGATTCATGGACCTAACTTTCCAGGTCTATGCAATGTTGCTCTTTACAGCATTGGACTTTAATTCCATCACCCATCGCATCCAAACAGCTGTTGTTTTTGCTTTGACTCTGTCTCTTCATGCTTTCTGGAGTTATTTCTCCACTGATCTCCAATAGCATTTTGGGAACCTACTGACCTGGAGAGTTCATCTTTCAGTGTCCTATCTTTTCCCCTTTTCATACTGTTCATGGGGTTCTCAGGGCAAGAATACTGAAGTAGTTTGCCATTCCTTTCTCCAGTGGACCATGTTTTGTCAGAACTCTCCACCACAACAAGTCCATCTTGGGTGACCCTACATGGCATGGCTCATAGTTTCATTGAGTTATACAAGGCTGTGGTCCATGTGATCAGATCAGTTAGTTTCATGTTGATTGTGGTTTTCATTCTGTCTGCCTTCTGATGGAGAAGGATAAGAGGCTTATGGAAGCTTCCTGATGGGAGAGACTGACAGAAGGGGAAACTGGGTCTTACTCGTGAGTGTCCAGGAGTCTCTGGTGGAAGCATGGGTTGGCAGTAGCCTGCTGCATGGTTGGGGTGCAGCAGTGCCTGCATGCAACCTTTTGAAGGAGGTTGCCTTTATCTTCATTACCTCCACCATAGTTTTGCCTCAGGTCAAACAACAGGGAGAGAAAACAGCCCCACCCATCAACAGAAAATTGGATTAAAGATATGCTGAGCATGATCCTGCCCATCAGAACAAGACTTATCATCTTCTTGGTGGCCAGATCCATGATTTCCTGCTAGTAAAAGCTATGGTTTTTCCAGTAGTCATGTATGGTTGTGAGAGTTGGACTGTAAAGAAAACTGAGCACCTGAGAATTGAAGCTTTTGAATTGTGGCATTGGAAAAGACTCTTGAAAGTCCCTTGGACAGCAAGGAGACCCAACCAGTCCATCCTAAAGGAAATCAGTCCTGAATATTCATTGGAAGGACTGATGTTGAAGCTGACACTCCAATACTTTGGCTACCTGATGTGAAGAACTGACTCATTTGAAAAGACCCTGATGTTGGGAAAGATTGAAGGCGAGAAGAGAAGGGGATGACAGAGGATGAGAAGGGGATGACAGAGGATGAGAGGTTGGATGGCATCATGGACTCAATGAACATGAGTTTGAGTAAGCTCCGGGAGTTGGTGATGGACAGGGAGGCCTGGCATGCTGCAGTCCATGGGGTCGCAAGGAGTCGGACACGACTGAGTGACTGATCTGAATAAAGCTGCTATGGACATGTGAGCACAACTCTATGCACACGTTTTCATTACTATTAGGTAAATATAGCAGGATGGGTTTACTGAATGGTGTATGATGAGTATAGATTCAGTTTTAGAAGAACCTGCTAAGCTATTTTCCAAAAAGCTTGTACCACTTTGCAATTCCACTAGCAGTGTATGAATGTTCCAAGGATTCCACATTTCCATCAGCTTGATATATATTATCATTCTCTAAATTGTACCCATTCTAGTGAGTATCTATGTTATCTCATTGCTGTTTTAGTTTATATTTTCCTATGACTAATGATGTTGAGGATATTTTCATGTTCTTATTGGCCATTTACTTTTCTTCTTCGGTGAAATGGATCATTCAAACGTTTTGCCTTTTTAAAAAATGTTATTTGTTTTCTAATTGAGTTGAAAAAGTAAAGTGAGTGAAGTCGCTCAGTCGTGTCTGACTCTTTGCGACCCTGTGGACTGTAGCTTACCAGGCTCCTCCGTTCGTGGGGTTCTCAGGCAAGAATACTGGAGTAGGTTGCCATTTCCTTCTTCAGGGGATCTTCCAGACCCAGGGATCGAACCCAGGTCTACCACATTGCAGGCAGACACTTTACCCTCTTCCCACCAGGGAAGCCCCTGAAAAAATAAAGGGTAGTTTATATATACTAGATTTTATATTTTCTATTTTTATGTAATTAAGTTCAGTTATATTTTTCTTCTGCTGTGTTTACTCTGCTGACAATAGAATGCATTGTACCTTTTCATTTCAGATATTGAAATTTTCATCTTTGAGTTTCCACCTGGCTCTTTGTTATATCTTACATTTTTTCTTCATTATGTTTGTGTTTTCCTCTACATCCTGAAACAAATGGAGCATATTTTTAATAGCTTTTTAAAAAGATCTTTCTATGCAAATGCCATTATCTCTGTTATTTCTGGATTTTTTTTTTATTGATTGATTCCTCCCCTGTTTATTGATTTTATTTTCCTCCCTTTTTATTGATGCTGGACATTTTGGGTTTTATATGATTTGCTGCTGGCGTTTGTTGTGCAACCCACTCCAGTATTCTTGCCTGGAGTATCCCAGGGATGGGGGAGCCTGGTGGGATGTCGTCTATGGGGCCACACAGAGTCGGACACGACTGAAGTGACTTAGCAGCAGCAGCAGCAGCTGCTGGCGTTTGTTGTGCTTATTTAAATAGTGATAGACTTTTTTTCTGGCATAGTTAAGCTACTTGGAATCAGTTGTATTCTTTTGAAGTTTGCTTTTGAACTAGTTAAAACAGGTTCATCATAGCCTTTAGTCAAAAGATAATTGACCTTCACTATTATGGTGATAATTAAATGATGTTTCATATCGGTACTCCATGTCATCACATTGGATGATGGAACATGGATTGTGATGAACTCTACATAAATGCTAAGAATTGTCCAGACTGGGGTTCGTCCTTCAGTCTTTGGTAGTTTCCTCTCACATAATTGCTTATCAGTATTCAGTCGGACTCAGTGGGCAACCCTCAGTGGGTCCCTGAAGCGCCACCTCTGTACAGCTTCTTTATATCTGTGTGATACTTTGTCTTTCAGTTTCCAACCCTCTTGCCTTCCCTCAACTCTGATCTCAACTCAGTGAGAATGCTGGGTCTGTCTGGATTCTTGAACTGCAGCCAGGCAGCTATCTTTGGATATAGCCGGGGCTTTCATTGGATTCACCTGGCTTATTTTACCTTCTCTAAGGAATCACAGTTGGTCCATTGCTTTATATATTTTGTCCATTTTTCTGGTTGTTTGAGGTGGGGGCATTATTTGTTATTCCAATGTGGTCAGAAGCAGAAGTCCAAATACTTTAAAATCAAGCATCATCTTTTAAACCTATGCATATTGCATATGCACCTGGAGTGTTTCATTTCCCTCACCAGCTCAGAATGTCTACCCTGCTGGTGCGTCTTCTAGGGGTTAGTTGAATTGCTGCTCGCTAGAATCCAAGAAAAATATACTTAAGAATATTAATAGATTAATATTTTAAGAAAGGTAGTCTACAGATTAAAATGAATATACTTGCTTTAAAATTTTTGCATTCCATTTCTATAGCAAGTTAGTCCACTAAAAAGCATTTTAGTTGGAATACTTTCATTTAACTCTTCCATAAATGACTTCATTCAGCTGTATAAGGCTTACAGCTTTCATGAAGATCTTATAAAAAGATATTGTGTCTTCTGTTTTAAACACACACACACACACTGAACTTTAATTACTCTAATATACCTCACATCATTTTTTTGCTTCGTTGGTTGCTAAGAAGCTCTGAACTAAATTTAATTCTCAGACCTTTTGTTTCTGACTTGGTGAAAATCTTGAACAATTTGAAAGAATAAATAGATGCCATTTAATATATTTTTATAGTTTTGACTCTTATTTCAACTTTGTTGTTTCTATTCACTTTTTTTTTTTTTGCTCAGCATTAATTAATTAATTAATTTTTTTAAAATTTTTTATTTTTTTTATTTATTTTTTTACACGAACTCCCAAACATGAACCCCCCTCCCACCTCCCACCCCACATCATCCC